>CM034315.1:75284072-75618560 GCA_019925795.1 Dendrobium chrysotoxum
AATCGATTGATTTAAGTTTGATAGTGTACACTGATCCTAATGTACGGTGTCACTAAGTTTTCTATGTTTGATGTTTGATCCCTAAAGGATATGTGTGTGAATCCTAGAGTTTACCTAAGTTCTCTAAGACTCGTCCTTAATTATTGTCCTTAGTGATGTCACTATATTTAATGGGTTTGAATCAATGTCACTAACCCTTTGGACATGCATATGAATGTAAACAAGCTATGCCGATGAGTTTTGAATTTGTAAAAAGAAGAAAGAAAATATTAACTAAATGCAGGAGTTACTGTAAGAATTTAAGGCTGGGGGAATAACTCAACAGGAAAATCTAGGAGCCCTGTGGTCTTCTAAGTTTTAAGGAAACTTATCTGATCACCGGAGCTAGTCAACGGTGATTCCGATCGTATCACCCTCATTTAAAAGTGACAGGAGCGACTGAAGTTCCTTGGCTCTATCCTCCAATCAGCCCCGTAAGTACCTCGCAAAAAGGCGATGAGAGAGAGAGGTGTCAGAATATCATGTATGTGAATATAGAAGCTGGTATGAATTAACATGTAAGTGAATATGTAAAAATGCAAATGCAAATCAAATTATTAAAGCAATTTCAAGATGAATGTAACTTGATAAGAAACCGTTTCAAAATGTATGCTCCTAAATAGGAAGAAATTCCAACACATGTACTATTCCACAAGAGAAAATCAACAGGTATAATTATATACAGGAGAGAACTCTAACTTATACATCATCTCATGAAAAGAAATCAATGTGTAGAGAGATCACAACAAAGAAAATAGAAAAATTGAACTTTGCTGGTAATTTAGTTTATACATTATTAATGAGAACAAATCTTATTAAGATGAACAATGTTGCACATCCATAATATCAGAACTCAATATCCAAAAAACCATGGAAAGGTCGTGCTTCGAAGCAGATCACATAGAGCAAATTGAAATTCCAATGGGATATAGTAATGAGATAATGATAATACTTCTTAATGTCATTTATGACTACATATAATGGAATTTTCAAATTTTAGAATCTAATTTCTTAGACAACAAAACTTGATGTGTTTGTTCTTACATGCATGAAACAGAGAAAGAATAATATAGGGGAACTTTGAAAATAATTAGTAAATAATGCATATACTAATTTGCATCAAGAAACCCATATTCAACACTCCAGCACAATAAATTTTTGAGTGCATAACTATCGCCAGGTCCAATAACATTATTATATGAAGACCTAAAGAAAGTTCTCCTTGTTATGTAATTTCAGAGCAAAGCTTGATTTTATCTCAAGAATAAACTTATATTCTTGTGTTTGAATGAACTAAGCAAAATAAATAAATTGATTCTCTCATTACAAAGCCTTCATTATTTAATAAATGAATGTTCATTTTTTTTACAAAACTGTCACAACTTTTAAGAAGCATAAATGGATCGCATCATAAGAATGAAACAATCAAATTTGACAAAAATGACCTAACAGATGAAGCTGATTAGGAGCATGGGAGATGTTTTAATAAATTGTGAATGATATATATATATATATATATCAATTTGAACAACACTTTGCCAAATTATTGCAAGTATTATACAAGAGGATAGACCTCAAACCATTGTACATAAGGAAAACAAGATCCATTTTAATTGTTGTCTTACAAGAGGTTTAGCCACAACAAATGCAGTTATGAATAATCATGTTTTATATCAATAATTACATCAGAATGAGCATTAACTTCAAAGAAAATCTGCTCCTAATTCATTAATTTGCAATTTGTATGCAATATTGAAGCACAAAATATACATTTAATACTTTCAAAATTTTACCCACATTTTATTGAATGTTAAAGCATGAGGAGGCCTATGAAATGCACACATTATTAAGAAAATCTTGTCATTCTAAATAAAGATTGACACTACCCATCATTCAACTCCTTTTTAGAAAGCCAAAGATGTAAGCACTACAATCATGACTAACTTTACCATCGAAACTAGCCATAAAGACTAAAGAAGATAAAGATCATCTAGAAGCAAATTTACAGCTAACAGCCGGTTGGTGAATCATGAAAATTTATCTCATATCAATTTGCCATCAAATATTAATAAGTCTATACATATGAATCAACATTCAAAAGAAATCAAGCAAGCTTATCTCACAGGAATTTGCTTTTAAGAATAGATAAATCTGTACAAGTTAATCAATAATCAAAAGAAATCAAGCAAAGATTTATCGTTTGAAATTGAAATATTGCAGCCATCTCCACCTTTTTGCTGGCCAAAATCTCCTGCCATGTGAGGCGAGTGGTGGTAGAATCCTTGAGTAGATATCCTCCTTCCTCCGACCCTTCGGCTCTACTTCTGCTGCATAGATGGCCTTAGCGGCTCCAAGAATGAGTGAGTGGGGTATCTCCCGTGAGAATGAGTGTACTGCTGTAGCTGGAGGCATGAAGGAGCAGGTCTTGCTTCTTTGGCCGGCCCCCAGCAACCCTAAGACGAATGGGAGAGATATCCCGTCCGTCTCAGCCTCTCCTCGCGGCTACTATTCCTTGGCTCTTGATCATTAACAGGAAGGACAAAGATGATTTTGTCTTTGAAATCATTAAGGACTTTGACTTCATATTCAACAAAGTCTCCTCTTAATAACCTTCATCTGTCCAAGATTTTACATACCCAGGCATGGTAGGATCGGCCTTGTAGCCCTTTGATCAGATTCGCCCAGCAGCTCTCACGCCTCTTCTTGCTCGATCTTGACTGAACTTTGTATATCGACGACCCTTTTAAGCTATCGACCCTAGCCTTCTTCCTCTTCTTACTTGAATGGATGCTTGAATGGATGATGGGATTAAGGGAACGGTATTAGAGAGACTTTGCAGTTGGCCGACCCTGGCAACATATATCAAAATGGTGGCTGCTTATCTTCACATCATTAGCAGTTGTCTTCTTATCTCCTATGTTGCTCTCCAGCAATGGGTGAGAGATATTTTCTGTGAGAATGAATATCCTCTGGCGGTTGGAGGTGTGTGGGAGAGATCACGCATACATCTAGGGCATGGGAGCATAGATCGTCGAATTCCTCCGTCACTGCTTGCCCTAATCCCCCTTAAAACTTGAAATAAAAATTTCAATTAATTGACCATCTAGCCCTTCATTTCCAATCCAAAGGTTAACATTAAATGCTTGATTTTGAGATATTATAGAGCTGAAATTTATTTAAGTTTTAAGGAATATTTTGGCATCAAATTGAGACAAAAAGATGAATAAAGCATTTAGGTTTGCTAGACTTATACTTCAAATTAATTGTTCAAAGTCATTCAAGGATAATCAATGTCGATTAGATTTGAATTATGCCAATACATGTTAAATTGTATTAAATTAAGTTGATCGAAATGGTTGAGGATTAAAATTTAATTGGAATTAAATTAAATCAACTCGACGATACTTGATTAGATTTATTTGACAAAAAATCAATGCGTTTTGATTAATTAAAAGCTAAATGATTGAAGCATTAATTGTAGATCATTGATTGAAGGTTTGATTGAAGCGTAAATTGAAGACTAGATTAGAGTGTGATCAAAATTTGATTGAAGGTTGATTGGAAGTTAGATTGATTGAAGGATGCATATTTGATTGAGGTTTGACTTGAAATTTTGGATTAAGGTCCTAATTAGATTATAAAGGTTGATTGAGATATATGACGAGAGGTTAAATGATTAAATTTGATTGATGTTTGCTTGAAGATAAATTGAGACTTGATTGGAGATCAAATTGAGGTGTGGCTGAATTGGAGCTTGGATTGGAGTTAAGATTGAGATTTGAATTTGATTGAAATTTATATTTGATTAAAGTTTGAAGGTTAGATTTGATTGAATGCTGGATTTGATTGAATGATGGATTTGATTAAAGTTTAAGGCTGGATTTAAAACTGGATTGACTAAGTCTGGGTTTGATCTGGAGTTTGAATAGATTTGAGGTCAGGATTGGCTTGAATTTAGATTGGTTTGAAGCTTGAATAAGTTTGATTTGAGATCAGGGTTAATTCTGAAGTCTAGATAGATATAGGGTTTTAGATTCTACAATGATCCTAAGATCTAGGTAAATCTAAGGTCTGGAGTCTATGAAGAATCCTAGGGTCTAGAGTAGATTTTAGGATCTGGAGTCTAGGTGGAATCCTAAAGTTTAGAATCTAGAAGAATTCTAAAGTCTAGAAGTCCTAGAACTTGAGGTTTAAAAGAATCCTAAGATCTAGATAGATCTAAGGGTCTAGATTAAACTGATCTAAGATCAGAGCTGATCATAGGATTTGGATTCATCTGGAATCTGGATTGGGTCCTAATGACTTCATACAAAAATGTGGTCAACAACAGTATGCCCAGGACGACGAAACTATGAGATCTTGATCGGGTATACCTTCATCTCCCCATAACTAAATTTAAAACTCTAAAACTCTATTGCACATTCTCACATTCCTTATAAAAAACTAAGTGTATTTCATCCTTAATCGAGAGTACTCTTCTAATGTGTTAGGAGGGGTAATTAATTATGAGGGCTTGCACTCATAGGAAGTAGAACCCAGATCTAAATAAACCCTAACACTATTCTCAGGGGAAATCTTGTTAAATATCAAACTCAATCTAACTCTGAAAAAATTAAAGGGAATCCTAAGTTCGAGAGAATAGGATTCACATCTTATATTTAAAAAGATTTTTCGGGAGCGAACAATTTTCTTCTTAAATTTTAGGCTTATTACTCATATTATCACGTAAAATCTCATCCAAGATTTTTTTTTTCTTGACCGTTCATTGATCAACCGAACCCTTAGCCGTCTGATCGATCTCAGCTACCTGCGCCCTTATCTGGCCCACATTACTCGTCATTAGGGTTTCTATATATTTCTAAAAAGGCGCAATCGTCCCGCCGCCGCTCTCAGCTTGCACCTCGAAGCTTGCTGTTCTCGGTTCGTATCTCATTAGCCATGGCGGAGCAGGTAGTTCTTTTTCCTCTTGCTACTCTTTGTGCTATTTGCTTCGAATGTTTTGATCAAGTTGATTTGATTAAGGAAAATACTGTCATGTAATATGATGTATTAGAGCTTCAGTTCGTTAACTGGTGATACTAAATTTGTAGTCCGGCTTTTTTGAAAGAATTGTTTTTCACTAGGGTGAATTTGCTTTTGGCAACGTTCTTACCCAGATTTTGAACATTTTCTTTTCGGGCTTATTGGATTCCCATTGAATTCCATTCAGTTTATGTATTTTCTTCCGAAGTAGTTGGTCCTCATCATATTCTCTGTGTTGCAGAAGAAAATTTCGAACTTTTTTCAAGTCTTGGTTATAAATCATATATACGTCCATCTACAGTGATGAAGGATAGATTTGAAACGTCTTTAGGTTTTCATTTATGTCAGATCTTATGTATATTTTGCAAAGATATAGGGGTCTATTGAATCTTCATTGAAGTGGTTAATTTTATCATTGTACAGACTGAGAGGGCCTTCCTCAAGCAACCGAAAGTGTTCTTAAGGTAAGAATGTGGGCGCAATCATTTCATCTTCGTTTATTTCTGTTTTGATTGCTAATCTAACCAGGTCAAGGATGGTGCAGCTCAAAAAAGTCTGCAAAGGGTAATAGGCCTGGGAAGGGTGGGAATCGATTTTGGAAGAATATTGGTCTTGGCTTCAAGACACCTAGGGAGGCCATTGAAGGTATGAACTCTGAAGCTTGAGCCATGCTTTGAACATTATTTTGACAAAAATCATAATAAGTACGCATCCCGATCTGCAAAAATGAGAGTAGTTTTACACTCCCCCAATAGAATTTCAAATATTTGGAATTTAACATATTTTTGTGTCTTTGCTTATGTGGCTGAGCACATGAAGTATATTAAAATGGTAAAATTACATACATGCTGGCCTACGCGCATCGAGGAAATTTATTTTTAAGTTTAGGTTTGTTTGGAGAGTTTAGCTTTATTCCGAAGGCTAAGTTTCTGAGATTTAGGAGGTTTCTATCTCAGAATAATTCCCTATACTTTTCCTTTTTGTGGTAAAGGACAACATTCCTTTACTTATAGTGAAGTTGAATTTAAGTTTTTGTATTTTATAAACAACGACTCTTAAAAAATCTAGTTATCAATGAACTATATTATTTATTTGGTTTTTCTTCTTGAAAAATTAGTCCTCTATTGGTAAACTTGACTAGCCTACATGGCTTTAGCCTCTAGCACTGTCGCCTTCATGAGACTTGCTAGCTTTCCATGGGATATGGGATTGATGGGAGGGATCCTGCACCATTCATTTTTTTGGCTAACAATGATAACTAATAAACCAAAAAGATTCATGATTGACCTGATCCACCCTATGTACAATGCCTAGGTTGCATCAAATCCAGGTATAAGTTTTTAGGTATTTCGCAGCTGGACATTATAATAGAACATTTCTAAATCTTCATAGAATACTATTTTTATCCCGAATCTTATTAGAATGCTAAGAGTCTACCTAAGACCAGCAGAATAGCAAGATTTCATGAAACATTGATTGATGATATACCAAGTTACATGTAATCTTGTTAGAAAATTCAGGCAAAATATTTGGGTTTGGTGGGAACTAAGTAATTTGCTTGAAAGTTTTATCTGGGTTTTTTGCATTTTTAGTATTTTACTAACATTTGATGAAAGTTCAATATAGTAGAGTTGGGCTAAAACCCTGGTATAATAGCAGGGTTGGGTGCAATCTTGCATTAGAACATGTTTGATAGAACCTTTGTGTAGTGCTAGGGTTTTAGTGCAAACTTGGAATTCTATATGTTTCATATCAAACATTGTCCCATTGTGATGGGACTTGAGCAAAAGAAATTTTTAAATGAATTAAGGATCTTGGTGACACTCCGGGATTTAGGTGGGATAGATTCTGCGAATGAAATCATGCTAACATTTTTTTCATTGAAACTTGCCTATGCATTCAAAAGGAGTATGCATGTAGAGAGTGAAAGAATGAACATTTAGGGTGCTAAATTATCAAACAATATGATCTCTAATTTTACTAATTTCTAAAAAAATAAAATGTCATTGATTTTTATGTATTAAACTTTGAGTGGAAGAATTTGTGGCCCAGTGTTTAGAGGAAAAGATTATTTATTAGAAGTCATGGGCTCGAGCCATATACTTTGTAATTTATCTCTTACCACTTCCAAAAAAAAATTATACTTTGAAGAATTTGTCCTTCATTAATATTGGAATTAAAGATTGTAATTTTGTAGTTATATGAATAAATATGGCTAATATTTTTTAATTTATTAACACTTATATTAATTATAATATGTATTTAAATAATATAATTTTAATGAGTTTATTGAATTAGTATATGTATTTATTATCTTAACCTATATACATATTATATAATACTTTTCATATCAATAAGCCATAATTAAGCAATCATAATATTTAAGTTCATAATTTGAGTAATGATACCATGGTATTTATTTAATAGTTTTATTTTATGATAAATTTAATCAAATAAAAAAATGTAAAAACTAATTATCATTTAACGAATATGTGTTTTATGCATCAATTAGTAGCCTTTCAGGGTATTCTCTATTACGTTATAGAATTATAAAAAAATAATTTTAGTAATTAGCATTAATAATTCATAGTTATATAATTCTATGATGTTTCTGCAACTCATTACTATTTAAACTTGTTATTCTAAAAAGTAGACAATGGTTATAACAATTGCAAGTGATTCAACATAACTTTACCTTATTGTGGTGAAAAATGGACATGGTTTGACTGTGTGTAAAAATAAGATTAAGCTTGCCACATGAATTTTGAGGACTTCTAATGGGAAGGCATGAAAAATGGTGTACTATAATTAAAAGAGAAAGAATTATTTTTTGTTTGTTAGAAACTAAATATAAAGAAGAAAATCCAAGGCATTGGTGATGCTTATAAGTTCTTGTATGTTGGAAATGTTAGCAATAAAAATGAGATATGAATAAAAATGAAGAGTGTTGTAAGATGTAATTTTTGAGGTTAATAAGGTTGATGATATGTTGATTGCTATAAAGCTAAATAATTGTGAGTGCCTCATAAGTGTTTGTGTTCCTCAGGTTGGTTTAGAATACAACACAACAACAACAAGCCTTTATCCCACTATGTGGGGTCGACTACATGAATCTTTTTTCTCCATTGTGTCCTGTTAAGGGTCAAATTCTCATCTAAATTTAATAAAGAAATGTCATTTTTAATATTTTATAACCAAGTCTTTTTAAGTCTACCTCTACCTTTCTTAATATAAGTTAAGTCTAATACATCTACTTTCCTAACCGGGTCATCGGAAGGCTGCCGTTTTATGTGACCAAACCATCTAAGGTGACTCTCTCTAATCTTATCTTCCACTGGAGCTACTCCAACCTTTTCACAGATATGCTCATTTTTGTATCCTATCTTTAAGAGTAAAGCCACTCATCCACCTGAGTATCCTCATCTCTGCAACACTTAATATTATTGGGCCAACAATCTGCACCATAAAGCATTGCAGGTCTCACTACCATCTTATAGAATTTTCCTTTAAGTTTGAGAGGGACTTTTCCATCACATAACAAGCCCGATGCATTCCTCCACTTCATGTAGGTTTAGAATGTGGTTTAAAAAATAAATTTTGAGAAGAGATGGATGAATTATTATAATTTATACTTGAATAAGAGGGGATAAGTATTGAGGGGTTGTTGAGGTGGCTTGCATGAAGTTATAGGTTCTAATAATATAGGTTATTAGAGCATTTGTGGTGCGGATGGAATAGGTGGAAATGCAATGAGTGAAATCATGTTTGATTTTGTAGTAGTATATAATCTTATAACAATGACATAATTTAATAAATGAGAAGTGAACTTATTTACTTTTGAAAGTTGGGTAACCAAATAACAAATAGATTTTTTGTTATATACATAGAAGGGAAAAATCATTTTGTAAAGCTTGTATGGTGATTTTGAGAGAAAGTTTGATCACACAATATGGACCAATAGTCATGCATGTATATCTTGGGAATGTCAAGAGTTTGATTAAAAGGGTTAATTGCCCTAGTATATGATATTGAATTTTATAGGTGTGAAGTTATTACTTTTTCAAGATAGCTTGCTAAGTGATATTAATTTAGATGAATCTAATTTATGAGTCCTAAATGAAGTTATGAGAGAGCAATGGGACATACACTTAGAGAAATTATGATGGTGTGATAGAATCAATTTGGTTGCATGCTAGGAAGATTCATTGTCTAAGCAATTTTTGTGGCAAAGCAATTAATGGAATGGTATGTAAGAGCAAAGAAAGGAACATCTTATGGTTATTTTTATTAATGAATCTTAAAAAGACTTGTGATTGAGCAACACAAAAATTGATTTCATGTCTATTAAGGAAAAAAGTTGTGTGAAGATTATGTTGAAGCTATTACAGTGATACTAGTATCAATTGTTATGGATTAATTGAAGGCCTTTCAAATTACAAAATGATCACATCAATGATTGCTTTTTTTGTGTCTTGGTTGTCGAGATGTTAATGAAGTATACTCTAAATGAGTTGCTATGCCAATTGAAATAAGTGAAAAATTAGGATAATGGGGGCTTAGGATTAATAGAACAAATAGTAAGTATTAGATATGAATTTAATTTTTGTGATATCAACAATTATCAATTGATATTGTTAGAAGATAAAGGGATACTTAGATGTCATAGGCTAACATCTTTGATTTATTATATAGAAAAATGAGGATATATATATTTTGGATTTGAAATTAAGTTGTTAAAATGGAGGTTTGCTTCATGAGTATTATGCGGTAAGAGAATATCATGGAGACTTAATTTTAACATTATATTATTTCTTTTACCTTTTTAATACTTTTTTATTATGGTTATGATACAATTTGAAATGCAACAGATATTTGAAACTCAATCTAAAATAAAATGATAATATTATAGAGAGTAAAAACTCAAAATAGTCTTCTGATTATTAATAAATGTTCAATTTAGTCCCAGAGTTTTGTATTGCCCTATTTTAGCCCCTCGACTATTAGAAATTGAGCCAATTTAGTCCCGGAGCCTAAAATAAGAGCTAAAGTTAACTCTAATATGAACGGTTTTTTAGGTATTACAAGGGAATTTGAGATTACATTGTTTTACTTTATCATTTTAATAAATTATAGTATATAGTTAATCTAGTACATAATAAGGGTGAATAAGTAGTGAAATTTTTTTTAATATTTTTCTAAAGCAAAATTTAACATTGCTCTTCTTTATCATATTTTAATATAAAATAAAATTTTTTAATAATTTTAAATCTATTACATAATCTATAAAATTATTAAATATGATAAAGAAGAGCAATGTTTAGTTTTGCTTTAAAAAAATATAATTTTTTTACTATTTATTCACCCTTATTATGTATTAGATAAATTATATACTATAATTTATTAAATGATAAAATATAACAATGTAAGCAATGTAATCTCATATACACTTATAATACCTAAAATATCCTCCATATTTAACTTTGGAATTAACTTTAACTCTTATTTTAGATTCTGGGACTAAATTGCCTTAATTTCTAATAGCCGAGGGGCTATAATGGAGCAATGAGAAACTCTGAGACTAAATTGTACATTTATTAATAGTCGGGGAATTATTTTGAGATTTTACTCATATTATAGATATTGATTCTTCAGTTGTATTGATAACTCAACGTTTATCATACAAACTAAATCTATTCTTTAGCAAACATGTTAAAAGGTTGATCATGTTTTGTTTACAGAATGCCAAGCAGAAAATTGTTTTCTTTGAAAACAAAAATATATGGGGGGAAAACAACAACAAAAATAAACAAAACTAGTATCAAATTGTACCAATCCTAGGCGGTTGTGCATTGGTGTGTTGATGTTATAAACGAATTTTACAGCCAAAATATATTATCCTAGAGCACAGAAAGTGTTTTTTGGCTGTAAAATTCGTTTATACCGCATTAATATTTTTTCTTTAGCATAGAACATAAATTTTCTCTATTTCTTGCTGTTTGGTCTTTTAACATTTCTGTATAAAATGGTTGATGTTCTGGCGTCTGCCACTATTGGTTATGCCAAGCAACTTTTACCGTTGGAGATTATGTCTTTCATTAGGTTCTCAACTTTTTTGTTTCTTTAGATGTGGTTGATTAAAGTTTCATTTATGTTTATCCTTTTTAAAAATATGCTAAAGTATTATTTTACCCCATTACTGCTCGACCTTGTAGGTATGAATTATTGTCTTACTATCCAAGGCTAATATTAGATGTACCTTGTTCTGGGATAAAAATGAGTTTACATTTTGTTTTAATGATGTTATAACTAGTTGACTGCGAACTGTGAGATTAGCCCTTGTTGCTTTCCTTCACCTTTACAACAAATACATTGTTTAGTCTGATTTGGGAAGTTATTATCTGAGAAATGGTGGTATTTGTGCAGATTATCTTGTATTTCCACATATTTAATTTATATGTTCGATCATTTTGTGATATGTCAGGATTGATGTGATATTATGTGTGTAAATTTCTGGTTTTTGGTAGTTTTAATGTTGAAGAGATTATTGTAAACTTTAAATACGTTCAAGTCATAATATCCTCAAAATGGTTAATCTTATGGATTATTTACATCTGTTCTGTAAGCTTACTATAATGTCCATCTAGCCCGAATACTATTTTTTCCATGGGCCCTCATTTTTCAAATGGTTGTATTACTTCTATTATAAATATTTTTTGTGCTAATTCAAATTTCATGTCTTTTTCTTTCATTCTGTATGGTCAGAAGCATTAGGAGTTTATCGTATTTCATATTCTTGTATTTCAATTTTTTTGGTGTTTGGTTTGAGGCAAATGAATATAAGGTAAAATTTTGCGAGATTTGAGATACACCAAAACTTTTATTTTTCCTACATTCGAAAATCATTCAAATCAATCGATTTTCAAATCCCACATTGCCTTGCCCTTGCCTTGCTATCATCTTCATCCCTTCACCGCTCGCCATCACTCATGCATTTTCGTTGCCTCACATTCCCATCATCGTCACCTGCTCACATTGCCTCCTGTTAGCCCGTCAACCTATTACTCTCTACACATTTGAGATGATACAGAGAAAATATTTGAAGTGTATAGTAACAACACAAACTATTTCAATACATTTCATTTTCATCCGATAAAAGAACCCTTTTATTCCTAAAGTAGTAAAATATATTAATTTCAATTTCTTCACATTTTTAAACTGTATGTATTTTAAAATCATCCAATCCCTGAACATTTTCCTTAAATGGTATCTTCTCCACCCTAAAACAACTATTTTTCACCTTTGTCAAATTATTTCAGTACATTTGACCTGGATGCCTGTTCGACCCACATAATTCCATGCAAATATTACTTACCCTCTTGTTTGCAGGCACCTACATTGACAAGAAATGCCCATTTACTGGTACTGTCTCTATAAGAGGTCGCATCTTAGCAGGCACATGCCACAGTGCTAAGATGAATAGGACAATCATTGTTCGTCGGAACTACCTTCACTATGTGAAGAAGTATCAGCGGTACATAGAACAGGAAGCTAATCATCATTTTTTCTTCTTATATACATATATTCTTCCAATGGTGAAATGTCTACTAAACTGCCGTCCCTCTTTCAGGTACGAGAAAAGACACTCCAACATTGCTGCACATATTTCACCCTGCTTCCGTGTGAAGGAAGGTGATCACGTTATCATTGGACAATGCAGGTAGAACCTCATTCAGGATTCCTTCAGATCATTATATGCATTGTCCCTTAGAATTGCATCTCATATCTTTGTTTTTATTTTTGTGCATAAACTGATTGATGGATTAGTTAATTGCATGAACTAACTCTTACTAATTGGAATTATATATTTCATTTGTGTGATTCAGGCCATTGGCAAAGACTGTGCGGTTCAATGTGCTGAAAGTTATCCCAGCTGGGTCTAGTGGTGGCTCCAAAGGAAAGAAAGCATTTGCTGCGGCTTGAGGTTGTCGCCAGTATTGTGAGACATCACTTAGTAGATGTAAGATCATGCTAGTTTTGTGTTTAGCTTCAAGTGAATCATTACAGTACTCTTTTGTTAAGATTTTGATGGGATTTTGAGGCTTCTAATTAAACTGAAGTGTTAAAAACATCTGAACTATTTCCTTGTACTTTTTTTTTTTACAATTTGATCTGTCTTTTTGGTTTCATTTTGCAGTTCATGGCTCTTTTTGTGCTATTTTTGAAATGAAAATTTTTATTTTTATCCTTTTTTTTGCTAGAACAAGGTTACAGGATATCAGTAAAGAGGCTCTATATGGGGGGATTTTTTTTTGTTTGTTTGCATAGTTGAGTTTGTTGACATTTTAAAGCAGGTAATTTAATGTTGAGCCTTTATGAAGTGTTCAGTAGTTGAGATAGAGAAATTTCTTGTATTTTGTTTTCACGGTCTATTTTCATGCACAACAAATCCATTTAAGTCTTTGTTTGGGACGGTTTTCTTACTGCTTTTTAAAGCAACTTTTGAGTATAGAAATTAAAATTTTTGTACTAAAAAGCTGCTTTAAGAAGCAATAAAAAAAAGTTATCCCAAACGAAACCTAGTGCGGTTGCTTGGTTTGAAATAGAAGTATAAAATATTCCTTATGAAAAGATTTTGAAAATATTGATATTTGATTTGAAGGAAAAAAAATTTTTTTGAAGTATTTTAAATTCATCTTTCCTTTAATTTTGTTGAAATCTTTAAGTATGATCGATTTTTAAATATATTATTATCTGCTATTATTATTGCGAACCTTCGTTGTTGCCCGTTGCCTGCGGCCACTATTTGTCATTGCTACTCTCGCTACTGGTTGTTGTGGCCGTTGATGCTAAATATATATCATTTAATTCTACATTTATTCTTATCCAACCAAATGATACCCTAAAGAATATTGATTCTCCACTCTTGCAAAATTAAGATCAAAATTCACATTGGAATAAAATTTTGGGTAAAAAAAGGTTTTTACAGATTTTTTATTTTAATATTTGCTTCTTTTACAAGAAATGGTGTTTTACCGAAGTGTTAATTCGATATGTTAATTTGAAGCAGATAATATTTGAATTTAAAATTTGATTATAATTTTTAATTCTTATTTTAGTTTAATTCGTAGTTTTGTCTGTGGACTTTCATGCTATATTCGCTTGTTTTATTTATTTAAGGAAGAAAGTCCTAATTTAAAAGAGAAACCTGTAACAAATTGATAAGTAATGCGTGATTAAAATAATTATATATATATTACAAAATTTTTATATATTTCTATAGCTTATTCTAAATTTTAATATTTAAATAATATCACAATATATGTATTAATGAATATATTTTAATTAAAATAAATTAATATTAAAATTTTGAGTGTTGTATAAATAAATATTAAAATTTAATTGTTAGACATGTCAATAAAAAAATTTTATGCAACAAAAAATCTTAATTTTAGAATGTCCATAAAAAAATATTTTTTTCTATCTATGCTTTTGTATTAATGTTAAAATATTAAATATCTTTTATGACAACTTATCCATTGATTGAACCCTAAGAGAAGCGACATGGCTATTCTAAAATTGGCAAGGCTGGGATTGTGTTTTTGCTCAAAGGGTCATGTGATTTTTTTATTATATTTTTACGAGAAAATGGCTCTTTTGTGGGTTATTTGCATTTTAACTGCAATATTGATCAAAGATTTTCGAAAAGTGCTTTTATTTTTAATCTTGAATGTCAAAATTTACAAATCACATATCTATGTAGTGCTAGAATGTGAATTGTTTAGTATAATTTGAAGGCTGGGCTTGAGTGGGAAGTTGTTGGGCTCTTGTGAGGGGAGGGGGACCACACCTTACCCCTTATGGCTAAACCAAGGGGTTGGGCTTGGTTAGAGAGCTGCTCATGAGAGTTTTAGGGTTGATTTAAGTGTTTTGAGCTAGGAAAATCTGGAGGGAATGAGAGGGTTAATGGGGTTTGCTCATTTTGAACCATTTGACCCATTTTCACTCATTTTTGAGCTTCCATTGAATTGTTGACCAGCCAATGTTGACTGGGATGGAGGTTAGGAAGGTCATGCATGGTGTAGAGAGAAACTGCAAGGGGTTTGGGCCCAATGGTTGGGAGTTTGGATAGGGATTTAGCTACATGCATGGATTTGACCCCCCATGATGGATTAACCAAGTCAAATTAATGATGGTTTGACTTAAGAAAATGTTGGAGATACATGGGACATGCAATCAAATGATTTTGAAGATTTGATTTGGCTTGACAATGCCTGGAGCATTTGATTCAAATTTGGTTGGGTGTATAGTTGATTTTGGTCAACCATATCAGGCCATGGGTTGGGGTTTGGTTTAAAAAGTTTGACATGACATTTTGGACTCAATGTAGGTGATCACATGCAATGGTTAGGTCTCCTTACATGAAATACATTTTTGGGCCCTTAAGAGGTATTTTGGTCAATCATGGTTGATCTAGTCAACCATGCCAAACCAAGACTTGGGTTTTGTTTCAATACACTCCAAATGATATTTAGAATGCATTGGAAGAGGTTTTAAAGATTGATTTAAATAAGGCATGTTGAGGTTTAAGGGAAAGATTGATTTTCCCTTAAGAATTTTGGTGTTTAGTGGGCCCATGGTCAACTATAGTCAACCAAGATCCAATAAAATGCAGTTTTGTGTTTAACATGTCATAATAAGAGCTATGAACATGTTCAAGGGTTTTGGAGCAGTTTTCAAGGTCTAAAAGCATAAGGTGCATGGTCTAATGATATGGGCTGTAAATATTTGAAGGGTTTGCAGCCTATGAAAATCAATTCAGTTTCAAGGGTTAGAGGGCTCAAATTATCCTCAAATTTGAAGGGGTGACCCTAGAGACATGCCTAATCAATATGCAATTGACGGATCATGAATAAGTGATCATTGGGTTTGATTTTGAGGCATTAAAAATTATTAAAAAAAGAGTATGGGACATGGGCTTTTGGCCTTAATTTTTGGTTTGATGTTTTAGATTTGGTTTTGAATTTGGATTTGATTTTCTTAGTTAACCTCACATGAAAATGAGGTCAAAAGCTCGGTGATGATGCAATTAATGACAACTACAGGAACACCGGTTAGTGTCAGGTCGGGCAG
Source organism: Dendrobium chrysotoxum (assembly GCA_019925795.1). Lineage (NCBI taxonomy): Eukaryota > Viridiplantae > Streptophyta > Magnoliopsida > Asparagales > Orchidaceae > Dendrobium > Dendrobium chrysotoxum. Next base: position 75,300,264 of record CM034315.1, read on the forward strand.
CTGAGATGTTGCAGATCAATGGCTAGAGGTGGGATCAGGTTGTACTAGAGTACTTGGGTATAGGGGGAAACTCGGCTGCTAACTCAATACGAACATATGAGTGAATGACGGAGGCGAGGGGTTCCATCCAGGTAAATTCAAGCAAGAGGGAGAGGCGGAGGCAAGGGAGCTTCAGCCTTCTTATAGCATATGAAACAGGGAGATAGGAGGAAGGCTTTTAGCCTCTTGGATCGAACGAGGGCTTCGACCTTCTTCTAGGGTTTGCGATCCACAGAGGAATAGGATATCGAAAGGAGAAGAAGGGTTTGGCTCGGCTCTATTCAAACGAGAGAAGGAGGAGAAGCTGAGGAGCATGTGAATGAGGCTGAATCCCCTTTCATCCATTCGGTTGGAGCTTTTCTTCCTTCAAATCTCGAGGACTCTGGCTCAGTTCCACACTAGAAGAGGCATGAGCAGGGGCCTGGGCAAGCTCGATCCTTCTAAAGTCATATGAATCCTCTTTGAAATAAGTCATGTGACTATGTTACTAAAACATGGCAAAATCGGGCTCTGGAAAAAATCAGAACCATTGATGGGATTTCTTAATTAAGGAACACGTTCAAATTCATTAGAAAGTTAATTGGATTGATTATTCAACCAAATGAACTAATTTAGTTCATATTTGAGCTTGAATCAGGCTCAATTTGGTTTGGTTCGAGTCTATTTGAGTTTACTTTATTCTGATTGGATTGATTTAACAAAATTGAACCTAAATTGGCACCAACTCAGACCAAATTGGGCTTGATGAGGCTCAATCGACTCGATCGAACACGCTCGGGGAAAATTGCGATAAAATCGAGGTCAATAATAGATAATTGAAGTATATGTTTAAGTAAGTCCAATCCTTCCATTAGATCCTAGGGAATTACACTTATTTATCACAACATTCATCATGCTCTCCCTAAGATTTTTTGGCATAAATATATATATTTTAAAGGAATGACTATCAAATATACAATTTTTGCTTGAAAAATCATTAGAGGGGTCTTAAATCACTGATAGTCTTATTAAAAGAGAATTAGTGCCAACGATACATGTTCTCTTTGTTCTCACTGCAAAGAAAGTCATACTCATCTTTTCTTTGATTGCATGATATCTCTTCATATACTTAAGAGCACTATACTTTAGAGAGATTTATTTCACCTTGGCGGTACAATGCAATATATTCTCAATTACTCTAATAATACCTCTTGCAAGATCAATATAAATTTTTTTTCCTATTGGATATGCATATCATTGCTTATTATATTTGGCAACAAAGAAATAATCGTATTTTTAGAAATAAGACCTTGAATGCTAATATAATCATAGAAAGAATTACATTTACTGTTATATTAAAATTTAAATAGCAGGAGAAGACATTCTATATCTATTTTGCCATGACACTTACAACTTATGTATTTCTCTTAATGGCTACTAGACTATTTATGTTTATATTTTTGCTTATGCGTTTTGGTTGACGCCTCTCCACTCTATTGCAATCACTGGATGTTTTTTCTATAGTTCTCTTGTGGTTTTGATTTCTGCTGAAGTACTCCTACCATTTACTAGTTTGAAACATCTTTTTGGCGATTGTTATATTTTTTCTACTAGTTCCCAATAGTTGGATGCTCCTTTTGCTTTTATTATTTGATGAATTGGGTTAGAGATTATCTAAAAGGCTACATTACTAGATGCACTAAGTTCTTCTAGAGGTTTTTTTTGTTTTAGTTTTGTAACTAGATGATTTTTTCTCGACTACTTTTTCATGAACAGATGCTCGATTTAGCTTTGCCACCTTAAAAGGCATTCCTCACTGAAGTTGTCTACTTTTGGCTTATTTTGAAGGTTTTTGTGAGCCATGAATTTTTTGTTTATTAACTTTCTAGATATTTAAGTTTTATAAATTCTTTCTTCTTTATAACCTTTTATGATCTTTATTTTGTGTAACTCTTATGTTATGTTTTGGCATACATATGAATGTTGGGGGTAGTCCTTAATTAAAATAAATAAATAAATAAAATACACCTTAAGCTAGTTTAAATCATTAATCAACTCAATTCAGATTTAACCCAAATGGGCTCAGATACATAAAGTTTTTTAGGCAAACTCATATTAAATCAAGACAATGCACTTAGATTTCTCACCTTTTTTTATCTTTGTGCTTTACTTCACAATTCACAACTTTTATGTTAGGTGTTGTAGATAACCCTATGGTCGGGACTTGGGACTCTCACTCTCTCTACGATGGTGGAGTTCAAAACACATAGACAATTAAAATTTAAAATATTATATTATATTTATTCTTTTTTTTATATGCTCTTTGCATTAACAGTGTAAAGGAAAATGCAAAAAACAAACAAGTATGTATGATATGCTCTATCACTAACTTCCCTCAACATAAACAAAAAGGTTGAGGGAAGCTTCCTATCATGAACATCATTCCATATAAAACTCCCAAAAAGAACAAATTGGAAATATAAATCAACGGCAATGTTACTCTCCATAGGAATAAAATGAAACAAAACATGTTTGAAATCATTTAAAAAGGAAAAATCAAAGTCGGCACTATAAAAAATCTTATTCTGTTGGTGCATGGATCTTTGCAGTCATCTGATGACATTAGCATTATCCCCCTCTATAATAATTTTTTTCTTGTCATACATCCATTCTTCGATCACTTTTTTTATTGCAAGAATATCATAGAGTTCGGCCTGTGTTATGTTCCAATGTTATATTTGTTTGCCAACAACTATAACAAGTTGCCATTCATGTTTTCTAAATACGCACCAAGTCTAACACAATTTGAAAGTTGCAGTGGCGCATCAAAATTATTTTGAAGCCAACCTAAATGAAAGGAGGGGGGTGGCGGGGCTTAGGGGTGTAAACGAGTCGAGTCGAGCTCAAGTCAGGCCTAACTCGATCTTGACTTGCGAGCCAAATCTCAAGCTCAAACTCAAGTAGAGCTTGAGCTCCACTCATGCCATTGAAACGAGCTTGTCGTGCTGTTCATTAGATCTCTATCGCACGTCTCGCATCTTAGCTCTGTCCAACATCTGAACTCTGTCCGTGCACGCCCGCATCCAAACTCTATCCCACGTCGAACTTCTTCCGAGCTCTGTCCAACGTCCCATGCCCGAAGTTCAGCATCCCACGAGTCCGTGATTGAGCCCACGTCCGAACATGCCTGCAATTTTGTGTTTTTGAGCTACGATCCTACCTTCTTCCCAATGTCCGAGCATTCCCGCATTGTGACCCCACCTTCCTACCTAAGATTTTATCCAAGACCACCCTCCATTACATCACACATTGGAGCTGGCTCGTGAGTAATTGAGCTGAGCTTTGGTTGGATCAAACTTAAGCTCGATAATACAACGAGCTTGAAATTCTTCTTGAGCTCGACAAGCTTGACTTGCAAGCTTGTTAACGAGTTGAGCCCAAGCCAGCTTGACTCGATTGCACCCCTAGGGGGGCACCAAAGCTTATGTAAGGGCAGTCCAATAGGTTGGTTACTACACCATTGCTATAGAATTAGCATTTCATAAGACTACAGAATCATTGCGAGGACTATACCAACAAGAATAGTAGGTTCCAAATGATTTTCCATATTTCATATTATTTTTGGCTCTCCAAACTTGGTATACAACATAACAATACAGTCGGCCCATATTGGGATTAGTACTCGCAAGCCTATGCAAATCATTCAACAGTTCCTTCATTGTTTGAAACATGGATATAAAGAACCCCCAATGCTCAAACACTATAATCACTTGCTTGAGTTTATCACACTGAGTAGAGTAGTGCTCAATCATCTCCCTTTCATTACATCCCCATGGGTATAGAATGGAATCCAATAACTTGCGGCGATGAAACCAACTATTGGTAGATAGAGCATCTATGAATAATCTCCACCAAAAATATATTCTCTGAGATGCAATTTGAATTTTTTGATCCAATTTAATTGGTACCTAACTCCATCAATTTTTACCTGAGAGGCCATCTCCGTGATGGTCATACTGAGCCAGGAATGAATAAACTCAGAATTGTCCATGCCATTCACCTGATTAGTTTGGATGGTTACAATTCTCAGCACCAACTCTTCTCCAAAGCAATTCTTAAGAGCTTCAATATTCCACTGGAGGTTACTATCAAGGAAATTAGCCACTTTGGTGTTCTCTATATCATCAGCATTAAAAAATGTAGCCATTTAATCAATTACTTATCCAAAATCCAACAATCCTATAACATATCATTCTTTTGTCCATCACCAATTCTCAATCGGATGATTGGCCGTAGAGCTTTCACACCATCCAAGATAATTTTCCAAGTTGTAGACACCCCACATTTAGTTGACCGTTTCCAAACATCTATCCCATACTTTGAAATTAAAATTCTATTCAGCAATGAGGACGAGTTCTGCAGTAGATCCCAAGGTAGTCTAGCTCTCAACAACCCCTGCTAGGATGAGCTGGAATGAAACCTGAGCCCACCTTATTGTAATGGTCGGCATAACTCCTCCTAAGTGACATAATGCATCCCCCTATTGTTCACATCCTTTTGCCAAAGAAAATATCTTTCTAGCTTTTCAACAGTAGCTAAGACACTTTTATGAACCAATGTGTGTGTCATTAAGTACATAGGGAGAGACAAGAGATGATCTTATAAGTGCCACATGACCAACAAGAGATAAATGCCACTTCCCCGAAATATGAACCTTTTCAGTAGCATTCTTTAGTAGTTTAGTAAAATTAGAAGCAGTAAGCCTACGCATAACCAACGACATACCAAGATACTCTAATTTAGTGACTATATTAACCCCAATGCATTAAAGATCTTTTGCTTCTTCTAATTAGGGCAATACTTACTGAACATAATAGTAGTCTTTCTATTATTAATCTTTTGTCCCATCCAGCTGCAATAGTTCCTTAAGATTTTACTAATACAATTAGCCTTAACAGTAGAAGCTTCTGCAAAAATGTAAATATCATCAACGTACAAAAGATGGGAAACACTATCAACATTGTATGTCACTTTAACACCAAGGTGATCTCCTTTTTTTTTACAGGCTTTAGATAATAATTCAGAGCATAAAATGAAAAGGTATAGAGATATCGGGCACCCTTGCCGGAGGCCACTTGTTGCACTAATTCATGAAGATTTGTTGCCATTGATAAGGAGAGAAAATTTAGGTTGGGAGACACACTGAAGGATTCACCCGATACACATGTTAGAAAAACCCATAATGTTCATAACCATCCATGCTATCATATGCTTATTCCATACAAAGTTTGAGCACCATCAGACCAACTTTCATAGTTGAATGTCGAAATTTGCACATAACCTCTTGGGCCAAAAGACCATGGCTATAAATTGATCTCCTAGGAACAAATGCTCCTTAATCTTCACTAATTACATATATTAAAATAGGTTTCAAACGATTAACTAAAACCTTCACCACCACCTTATAAATTGATTGACAAAGGCTAATTGGTCTAAATTTTGAAGGTTCGTCAAACTTTGGAATGAGCATCACCATTGTATCTTTCCAACTCTTCGGCATAATATTATATTCAAAGAACTCAACAACAACACAAATAATTTCATGTTTGACAATATCCCAATAAAATTTCAAAAAGGAAGAGGTGATTCCATCGATGCCTGGCGCTTGATTATTACCCATACTATTAATTGCATCCTTAATTTCCTTATCTATTATGCTCTAATCAAGAACAACCTACCAATACTCAGTAATCATATACTCCGAATAAAACTCTGGCCAATTCTTTAAATAGACATTCCCATCTCTCCATTTCAAATTAAAAATATTGCCAAAATTCATCATGACTGAGGTCTGAATCATCAATGAGCTCCCCATACTAGCTTTTAACATGCGTGATCAGATTAATATGTCTACGAGCCAAAGCAATAATATGAAAGAAACATGAGTTAGCATCACCCTCATTAATCCAACTAACTTTTGCCCTTTGTCTCCACCAAGTGGTAAGATGTGCCAAGGTAGAGCTTAGCTCTATGACGTTCTTATAGAGTTAAAATTTATGTTTAGTATTCAACCCTTGATCAGAGCTATCAATCAGTTGTAGTTTCGTCATTCTATATTCCAAAGATGTCTTTGTAATAACCCAAAAAAATACAAAATCTATTAAAAATATATAATTTATGTTTGAACTACAATGCAGTGGCACTGTACCTTTGAGCATCAAGGTACTGAGGTCTATAGTGAAATGGTGCCCATAATGGCCGTTGCGGCATTGAAGCCTCTGTTATATAGTAATTTTGATTTCAACATGCGGCGCTGCGGTGCTGGGTCTGAGAGCTGTGGTGCTGCCCACTAAAAATCATATATATATATATATATATATATATATATATATATATATATACCCATGCTCCTCCTCACCCACTATCGGTGTAATAGTCCAAACTCTTAATTATCAAGGTATTGTCTGTTTTGGCCTATGAGCCTCATAATTTTGTCATATTGGTATAACTTCCAAGAGGTCACCCATCTCAAGATTTCTCCAGAATGAGCACATTTAATTGTGAAGTTTTTTAATGAAGTTCCAACACTACACAAAAATTTGCTTCGATGTTTAAGAGCTTAGTTTCTTTTACTTGAGGGGTTTCACAGCTAGTTTGCATGAGAAGGAAACGGTAGAGGGAAAGGAGGAAGGAGGAGAGTGAAGGGAGAATATACAATTTTTACTAGCCGGATCGCTTCGCCACTTTTATAAAAATTATTCCAGTCGAGGTAGCTAACTCTAATCTCATCTTTGTTTTCAAATATTTCGATTTTGCCTATTAAATATTCCTCAAAACTAATTTTATTTTATTTTATTTTATTTTCTTTAATTTTATTGAACTTTCACCGCGTAACTTTTTATATGTTATTGTATTGAATATTCTGAACATTTTGTCTATAATATTTTTGAATTTCATAAGGCAAAATAGAAGATATTACATTTTATACCAATTTTTCTAAATAGAAATAGAAAGTGATATTTTATTGTGTGCATATTGCTAAAATAAGCATTGAGAATGAATACTGGTGTGTGGTTGAGTAATAGTTGGTTGCTATTGCTGTTATAAAATACTATGATAATAATATGTATATAGACAAGTAAAAGTTGATTTCTCTGACGTTGGTTGGAGACTAACTTATCTGTACAAAATAGTGGGCCAATGAATTTTCCTTTGTATACTATAGTTTGGTGTCAGTCTCTACTGATTCATATGATTCATTGTGATTGGGAGTAATAAAAAGATGATTATTATACCGACGAGCAAAGAGTAACGACTCTATTTATTGAGCCAACAATTACTAATAACTAACTTATTATTGAAAAATAGTGTTTGCTAAAATTTTTTACTTATTTAGTATGATTATTGAAATACACATTACTGATTCATTATTATTATACGACTTTATTGTTCCTACACCGATTTATCGTTACTATATGGATTTAATGTTAATGTTATTATACTACTTTACTATTACTGTTATCGATGATATTTTACTAAATTATTAATTCTGATATTGATTCGCTGATATTATTACTGGTTACTGACCCACTCTCACCAATTATGGGATATACTGACTTTGTAATTATGATTTCAATGGTCTTTATTAAGAATTTGGTTCTAATAATTTATATAATTTCTTTACTAATTAAATAATACTACTATGATAACTATTTTATGGATTTGAACGATGACTATTTTATAGATTTGAATTATGATAGTTTTATGAATTTAATACCCATACTGATTTATTGGTTCTAATTATGTACTACTTACTAGCTTCCATATTATATTATTTTACTGTTTATAGACTTTACTGCTACTGTATGTGTGTTTTACTATTTTTGTACTGATTCTTGATTATATGAATGTAGCTGTTATGAATTTACTGATGACATACATATTATTATTTACGTTGTTGTTGACCTCATTTTTGTATGAGCTCAGTATGGCCAATCCAGACCTTAGGATCTTTCCAATCCTTAGGATCAATCTTAACCCTAGGATCAATCTGATCTTAGATCAATCCAAACATTAAGATCAATCCAAATTCAAATCAATCCTGACCCCAGATCAATACAATTTAAGACAAATCTAGATTCTAGGATTCTCCTAGACTTCAGACCCTAGGATCTATTCTAGACCCTAGGATTCTACCTGACTCTAGATCATATGATCCTCTTAGATCCTAGGATTCTCTTAGATCTATCTAGAGCTTAGGATTCTTCTAGATCCTAAGACTATTCTAGATCCCAGGCCTTAGGACTTCCAAATCCTAGGATCTTCCTAGAATCAAGACTTTAGGTTCTATTCTAGATCCTAAGAACCTGCTAGATCTCAGACCTTACGATTTCCTAGACTCTAGGATCTTCCTAGATTTCAGTCCTTAGGATCCACTCTGGACCCTAGGATTTCCCTAGATCAATTTAGATCTTAAGATTCTCCTAGATCTTAGATCTATCCAGATCTCAAATCCATTCAAACTCCAGACCAGTCCAAGCTTTAAATCAATCTATCCAAAACTCAAATCAATCTAGAATTCAAGTCAATTCAAATCCCTGACCAATCCTGACCTTCAAACAACCCAGATTTAGTTGCTCCAGCCTCTGACCTGACTTTAATCCTATCTAATCATCTAAAATCACACAAATGATTATAAATGATTTAGATAGTTCAAACCCTATCATTCAAGCTCAAAATCCAATTCAAAACTAGATTTCCAGATTCAAATCCAAGGCTAAAGGTCTAAGTCCTGAAAGCCTTTTCCAGTTAATCTTTGAACATTTCAAAACCCTATCAAATGACCTCTGATTCAAGATCTATCAGTTCCACACTGATGTGACATGTCTCTAGAGGTAACCCTCCAAATTTGAGCTCATTCTGAGATCTCTAACCTCAGAAACTGAATTGAAATCTAAAGGCTGTAAAACCTTCAAATATTTACAGTCTATGCCACTGGACCTACCACCCAGTGGGTTTTGACCCTGGAGCTTTCTCCAAAGCCTCCAATTACCTCCAGACCCTTGATTATGACCCATTGAGCATTAAACTGCATATTGTTGGACTTAATTTGACCCCCAGTTGACCAGGGGTCAAAATGACTAAAATACCCTTATGGTGTTTGAATAGCCACTTTGGTCAAATGAGCTTCAAATCAAATGCAGTCACTTCCAACAAATTTCAAATGTCAAATCAAACCCATTGAACCCAGAACCAGCCCCTGGGTCAACCTGGTTGACCAAGTCAACCTAGTTGACCTAGAAGGCCACTTTAGGGTCAAAACAGGTCATTCTGACCAAATGACCTCCCCAGACCTTGGGACCACCTCCATTGGTCTCCAAATATCATTTCAAGTCTGTTGAACCTATTTCCAGACCCTGGACCCACCTGGTTGACCAAGTCAACCAAGGTTGACCTAGAAGGCTCCTTTAGGGTCAAAACAGGTCATTTTGACTAAATGACCTCCCCAGACCTTGGGACCACCACCATTGGTCTCCAAATATCATTTCAAGTTTGTTGAACCTATTTCTAGACCCTGGACCCACCTGGTTGACCAGGTCAACCAGGTTTGACCTAAAGGCCCATTAAAGGCCCAAATAGGTCATTTTGACCAAATGACCTTTCCAGACTTTGAGACCACCACCAGTAGACTCAGAATATCATTCTGAACTGGTTGGACCCAATCCCTAACCCTGGGTCAACCTGGTTGACCAAGTCAACCCAAGTTGACCAAAACACCTCTTTAGGGCCTAAATAGGTCATTTGACCCAGATGCCCATTCTAATCCTTCAAAATACCTTCACTAGACTCCATATATCCAATCAAACCTGTCAAGCCCATTCCTAGACCCTGGGTCAACCTGGTTGACCAAGTCAACCCAGTTGACCCATTAGGCCCATTAAGGGCCTAAATAGGTCATTTCAATCCAAATGACCTTTTGAATCCTTTTCAAGCTTTCAAATCATTCCAATTAATGCCTTAAATCTTTCCAAATGCACCATGAGCCAAGTCATGGTCATTTTGACCAAGTCAACATATTTAAACTTGGTCAAACTACCTTAAAACCCTTTCTATTCCTTCAAATCTCAATCCTTAAGTCTCAAACTCTCTTCAACTTGTCATTCCAGCAGCTTAATACTTCCCTCATTGCCACCTCAGCAGTCCACCTGGACTTTGACTGGTCAAACAGTCAAAATGAGGTTTTGGACAAGTCAAACTTGGTCAAAATCCCTCCTTAAGATTAATCCCCTCTAATCCTAACCTCTCCAGCTGCTTAGAGAGAGTCCAAAACCTTCTTAGGGTGTATTCCAGCCCTTGGATGGGGATCCAATGGTTTGGGTCATTCCTACACACTAAGGTGGGGACCAAAGTCACTTTACATGTGGCTTGTCCTTTCCATGTGCTCTCCCATCTGCTCCTAACAATCTCTTGGACAGATGGCAACATCTGAAGAGCTCTCCAAGTCATCACAGCCATCCATTTGGCCTGGAGTTGATTGAATAGGTTTAAAACCCTCAAATTAGGCTCATTCATTCATCTATCTTCTCTCACCTAAATTTTCTCCTCCAGAACTCCTCAAGCTTTCTAAGCTTCTCTGAGAGCTTCTCCAATAATCCCTATAGCTCCCCCATGCTTCTCCCCATCAAAATCTAGCCTCCAAAGCCCTCATTGGTGAAGAGAGAGGATCTAGAGAGAGAATCAGGAGATACACAAATAACTTCAAATCCAGCCAGATCTAGGTTTCGACGTCTTCTACAAAGTTGAAGAGGATATTATCAGCTTTCCAACGAGCCCAAGATCGTCAAAATCCGACGGCTAGATTGTAAGTTATCGTCATTTTAAGTTCTATGATCAAACATTGATTTCTCCCAAATCCCAATGCATGGAGCTTTGAAACTCCATGGATTGAAAGAGGAGGGTATCTAGATCCTATGTTTCAAATTTCATGAAATTTGAACGGTCGGATCGAAAGTTATGAGCATTTAAAATTCTAGTTTATTTTGAACTAAGATTTCGGGAGCGATCTGGACCGTCCGATCGCGTGTGTATTGCGATCGGACGGTGCAGATCAAGCCGGACCATATGCTGTAGTCGGCGGGATTCGAACCTGCGCCGTTTGGCCATACAGCCCGGTGACGTGGCAAAATCTGGTTCGTCCATCCGATCGGGCGCGGACCGGACGGCCCGATATCCTTGCTGACGTGGCAAGTGGCTCAATCAGAGTGTGCCACGTGTCAAGTACGAGGAAAGCCGCCGCCGCCGTCATTCCAATGATTGGCCGGCAGTTAAATTAATTAAAAATGAATTTAAAATTCATTTTAAATGCTCAAAACTTTAAAAATTCATAGAAAATTCATTTTTAATCCAAATTGGGTGTTCTTGGGCTTGTTGGAAAGCTCTTGACGTCTACTTTATTTTAAAAATAATTTGAAACAATTTTGATCATTGAGTTTAGAGAAAAATAGAGATGATGAGTTTTTATTTTTTTCACATTTCTCAAGATCCAATGGTCAAATTGACCTCAAATTTGGATGGCTTAGATTAGGGGGAATCCTTAACCCACTCTAATTTTCTTGGGTCATGTTCTGACCAGAATTTCTATGAAATGAATTTTCAAATGTATGGGTTCATTTTGGACCCATAAATTTAAAAATTCATAAATTTCTTTTATGCTTAACATTAGGACATATGATTGCTGTGATGTGTTTACATATGTGTCCAAGGGTCTAGAAACCTTGATTCAAACCCAATTAAACTTAGTGACATCATTTAAGGATAATAATTAAGGATCTTAATTAGAAAACTTAAAAAATTCCAATAATTAGGATATAATTCCAATTGACTTGAAACTCAAACCATTTGAACTTAGTGACACCCTCAGCCCTAGGAAAATTTCCCACTAACTTTTGAGATCATTAAGCCCCTTAATTAACCTAATCAAGTTTAAACCTTAATTAAGTCATTAAATCTTCCAGAAATTATAATAAATCAAGTTTAAATCTAAAAATTACATTTGATACCTCAAACTGACCAGAATTGAACCCTTACTCAATGAAAAATAAAAGCCCCTTGACTGGACTTCAAAATTAAGTTTAATTTAATTTTAATTGAAATTCAATATTTAATTAATTTAATTAATTAAAAATAATTAAAAATTTCAGAAAATTTCCAAACACTTGGAGATCACTCCTTAGGTCATTCCTGACCTTTGGAGTTGATTTCAAGGAGTTTGGAGGTCATTTGGATTCAAATCATAAAAACGGTCTCTAATTAAACAATTAAATAATTCATTAAATACTCAAAATTTCAAAAATTCATAACTAATTCAAATAAACTCCAAATTGAGCAAACACAAAGGCATACAACTCATCTTAAGGTCTAATATTTATTAAAAATGTAAAGTTTCCAGAAATCAAACAAATTTGAAAAAGTCAACTTTTGGTCAAACTTAGTTCAAATTCAAGTCAAAACTTCAAATCTACATAATAAAATATAGAAAAATCCAATTTTAGTGTACTTACTGTCTAACTGATCGTATTAAGGTCTAGTATTTTAATAAAATATTAACTTTTCAGAAAATATCTTAAATCAAAAAGTCATTTTTAACCCCTTAATTAAATGATTAAAATAATCCAGAAAATACCAAAATTCAACATATCACTCAAAATTCCAGAAAACATTAATTTGAACTTAAAACCAACAACCAACTAATTCTAATTAAAATTAATCAACCTTTAAATCTCAATCAAACTCAAATCATTTAATTATATCGGGTACCACTGGGTAACCCAGGCCTACGAGGCTATTAAATTAGCCCCAAGGAAGGTGAAATAAACTTCACGGCCTCGGTGTGAAACAAAGGTGATATCCAACAAACAATTAAAATCAAATTTAAAATCAATTTCAAGTCATTAATATTTAAATTCAAATTAAATCTTCCCTTAAGCCTTCAACCAACTAAAACTTTAAACAACTTCAATCAAATCATCCTATTTAGGACACATCAAAGCCACACAGCCTACCTCACACACTTTAGATGGTCTGCTAGGACAACCAACTCTAGTCTTAGGCTAGGCCGGTGTTTACTTTTCTGCTATGTGCCGGGTTTTCGAGCTTTTACTGCATGCTGTTTGCTAGTAGTAGAATTGATGTGATTGTTTATTTATTTAATGCACTCTGTGATGTGATTGATTGTACGATTAGATCTACCCCTAGGCTAGGAACGATTTGTACTAATTCAATCTTATGCAGGTGGCCATGCTCATACAGGGCATAAATTAAAGGGGGCAAAATTATAATTATTAAATTGCACAGGTGCTCCAGAAAATTGCTTAAGTCCCCCTTTAAATCAAAAAGAGCATGGCCAAGTGTGGCTGGTTTGAGTATTTAAATTTCAATATATCAACTGCTTGGGATGTCAAATATAAACTGTTGATTATTAGGATAACCCTGCAGGTTGTTGAGTCTAGATTTTAATTTTAATTAATGTAATTTGAGATGATATTTGAGTTGTAAATTTAAAGTGATTTGAGATTGAGATGTTTAAACATCCAATTTGGAATCCAAAGAGGAAGGAACATCCCTTAGGGGAGAGTTCCTATCCATTTGGAGATCCAAATTAGGATGAATTCTAAATATCCAAAGAGAAAAGATAACACCCCTATTCAGGGGGAGTTTCTTTTCATTTGGATATCCAAACCCGACAATCCAAGGAGTTCCTAGAAGATGAAGAAGTGAAGAACAAGAAGAATCTCAAATCTCAAAGTCACTTGAGTCTTAGGAGTAGAATCCGGATTGTAGTCAGTGGTACCCGGCCACTTTACTTTACTGCAGACCCTGGGTTGTATTATTAAGGGCACTTGCCTATGGACTTTCAGTTTGAGCATTTATTTAATTAATTTAATTAAATGTTGATTTGATTACTTGATGTTGGTTGCGATTAAGGACCCGCATATTTTTAATAGTTTATTTAGCGCTATTGCATGTCGATTTTGATTTAGCCTGGAACCCGATCGGAGGCTCGTGAGGGTACGGTCATTAACCTTTTCTATTTAAACAAAATTAAAATTTTTAAGCTCAGATAGAAACTCTAACGCTCTTAAGAAGTAAGCCCAGACTCGCCGGGAGTTTTTCATGCATACATATTGACTTTTCTCATCCGTGTTAGGCACCTCCCCGCCTGCGGGTTCTGGCAGACCACCTGACCTATTAGGGTGCAGTTCTGTCCAAGGGGATGTTGTGCAATCTCTAGGATAAAATCTATTTTTTAAGCCTGATTTTAAAATTGCTACATTCTGATTTAAGTATTTTATCGAGTCAACTAGCATGCATCGCATTAGTAACAAATTAAATTTGAGTCTAAATCTTAATTGCATTTTTAGCTTAAGCATTTAACCCAACATATGTTAAGGGGTCAATTAGGATCTACTCTAGATGTCGACCCCAACTCCTCAAACTTAATCTTAAATAACATCTTTAACCACTCTTTCATAAAGACTTTGACTCATGATTTTAAAGCGTTTAGGTGGTTTAGCTTGCTCCCCAATTCAGGCCGGGATAAGTCCAGATTGCACTGCTTTAGCTAGGTTCTGGGTCACTGATTCTCAGTACCCATTTTAGACTTAAGTTCTGAGGCATGTCTTCAATCTTAAGACCTCAAACTTCCGGGAATCTAATTCCCACCTCCTAATAAAATTGACCACTTAAACATTAAAAATTTCTTTCAATCAAATTCAAGCTCAACACTTAGGATAGTTTGAGGTGTTTCTGAAGTAATTCAGAATCTCAAGACACCTCCTACTCTTCTTCCTTTGACTCCAAAAATAAGTGTTCAACATTGAACCAATCCCACTTGAAATCCCAATCCTTAACCTCCTTGATATCAGGCTTTGAATTCCAAATGAAATTCGTATCGCTATTTTAATCGAGAGTATTCGTAGGAAATTTTCTGGTTTCCTACGATGTAATTAACTACGAGGGCTTGCGCTCGTAGGAGATTTAGAAACCCAGACCAGATTTCAAAATCAAGTTTTCAAAACCTTTAATTGATTCTTTTTGGGAAATCAAAACAAAAAAAATTGGCGATCGTTATTTTTATATTCAAACTAATAATGATTGATATCTTCTTTCTTCGGATAGATATGTCAATTATAATCATAGTTATGATTATGAAATTAATGATCCTATTCAGATTAGCATAGTCAAATAATTGATTAAACATCATTCTGATCTTTCGGGATCATATGTTGTTTCTTCTTGAGTTTGACTATGACAATCAGATAAATTCAAAGATTTGTAATTTGAACCTATTAGGGAACGATATGTTCACCTTTCGAGGTGATATATCATTCATAATAAGTGTTCAATTTCAAATATTCAAATTCCAGAAATTTAACTTTCCCAAAGAAAATTAAATCTTTTTCAAAACTATATTTTTTTCAATCAAACAGTTGCTTTAAATTTAATTATAGGATTTTAGTGATATGTTAGGCTGTTTAGTTCATTATATGTGATTTAACTAATTTTAGGTCAGATTAGGGAATCAGGAGGAAGAGATTGACCATGTTTCCTTAGGTTCATTTTCTTTTTGTTTTAATTATTCTTTTATACTCATGACTAGGATTTGGATGGATATGATGTAATTGCATGATTCCTGAGCAGCGTATATGGTTTTTGATTATATATATATATAACGATGTTTTAGTCAATGATACTATTTCCACTGATAATTTTTTACTGATAAAAAGAGATTAGATAGCTCTGGTGGTTCTTATATTAAAGCTAAAAGAATAATTATTCTAAATTAGATTATAGTTGTTATAGTCTTCAGGTTCTCCAATCCCCTTATCGTATCTCTACTATAGTGAAAAAGGGCATTAAGTGTTTATTTGCACTTACGTTGTAAGACTTCAGCTAAGGAGCCAAAATCGTGCTTGCTCCAATTCTTTAATAACAATCTTCCACGTAGCTTGATAATACATCCAAATGTCTTCGAAACAGATCCAACAAGAGGTTGTGTGGCCAGTATTATTATTCAATCTCAAGAAATTTAGATAGTAGTCTGAGGCCAACCTAACAAGGTGCTAAACAGAAGTAAGAGGTGCGGCTTTTATAGCTTCAAAATTCATCAGGAAATGATCCAGGCATACCCAGATGTTGCTGTTGCCATCTTTGTTGTTACACCATGTAAATTTTGGTCCAGAGAAGCCCATATCGTGGAGGTCATTGATCATCATAAATTCAGTCATTTCTTAAACATCAGTAGAGTAACTAAATTTCTTCCCACCCTTTTTCTCATCCTAAGAAAGACAACAATTGAAGTTCCCACCAACGATTGTTGGCATTTCACAATTCATGATAGTGTTGATTAACTGCCAAATGCCACGTTGGGCTTGATATTCTTTATTAGCATAAACAATAGCAGTAGTGTATTTATGGGAATTAGGCAAATCAAGATAGCCAATTAAACACTATTCAATAGTCAATTTGACTTCAAATTGAGTGATATCCTGTCTCCATATAACCATCAGCCCGCCCGATTTGCCATTAGCAGGATGATGGTAGAATTCCTATCTATTGTCAATAATTATATCAACATCTTTCCTTTGAATTTCTTTAACCATCTATTGTCACATAGCCATCAGCCCGCCCGAAATACCTGAAGGGGATGCATTCTCTCCACCTTATTCATCCACCGCCTCCTTGTTCCTCTTCTTAGGGAGCTAATCGATTGGCTCTAATTGTTGGAGCTCATTTACGAAATGAGCCTTAAAAGACCAATCTAATTATCTTTGTGTTTAGGTTGTTTAACTCTAGCCATAAATAAAGCGGGTTGCATAATGCCAAGTCTAGCCTCCCTCCTTGTTGGCTTGAAATTTCTTTTCAACTTATCTACCGTTTGGTTGCTAACAATACCCAAATTAACTTGCTTGGGGGTCACCACCCCAAACTTGGATTCCACACCATTTAGTGCCTTCGGTTGTGATCGATCCGCCCTTCTCCTCCGAGGGGGCACCAAAATCCATGGCTCGTATCAATTCTCATCATCATCATGCTAAGTCAATTTCCCACCCTCAGCCTCCATATCGGTAGCTTTTAGATTACTATCCTGTCATGGTTGTATGTTTTGATCAGCACTCACCTGATAAGTTTCTGAAGCTAATTTAGTTTTGACCATAGTATTATAGCCAAACACCTTATTCATGTTACTCATCACCTGCTCTTGAGGGCTACCTATGGAAGGGCCAAACACTGACCGAGGAGCATTACCCTTGCTTTCTTGGAAGCATATTTGCTCACCCGTACTAAAAGACCACCAATAGGAGGTGTAATCATTTGGGCCACTCGAGAAGTACATTACTAATTTTTATGACCAATTTTATCACAATTAAAACATTAAAGTGAAACCCCCTCATACTCTACCTTTTGAAAGAACAACCATTTAAGACGTTAATCTATACCAATGTCTGAAGTTTCTTAGCAAGATCCAATGAACATAAACACGAGAAAAATCTTGTTGACCCCAATTGCCCGTCTGGGCATCAACCCATAAAGGTGTTCCAATCATAGAGGCAATTCAAGTAATGTTCCTTAGATCCCAAAATTGCAACAACAAATGAGGAGCTGAATCCATGCCGACGAGGATAATCCTTCCATAGAAATTGGAGAGAATTCAACGTCCACCTGTCAAACTGAATAATATTCCCCCCAATGAACCACTGTCCTCCACAGAACACTACATCCGAAGCTTCCATAGAATAAAAAAACACAAGAAAAACAATATTGTCTAATGCAGGATAATTGAAACTTGCCAAAGCGTCCCCACTATCTTAATTTGGAGTTCAAAAAGAAGAAAGACAATCTCCTACCAAGAATCTTCCCCATGACAACCCGATCCAACAATCGAATGTTCTCCCTAACCGACTCCATGTGCTGCTCCACTGTGATCCCATCATTAGTAATTGAAGCAAAATCCTCCATTTGCAAAATCTGAATATGGTCAGGTCTATTATAAGCATTGGCTGATCTGTTTGGTGGCACCCTCCCATTTCCCCTAATATCCTTGCTTTGTACACCCAACATTTGATTATCTAAAGCAACTGAGTCATTCAATAGAACATCTTAAGTGCTTTGCATACTAGTGGCAATTCATTACCATTTAGATTAGAGCCTTTCACACCTACAAAAATTTCATCTCCCTTTCCACATATATTGGTTTTCCTACTTACATGCATAACACAATGTCTAGATTCAATATCAGCTGGGATATAGGTACCTTCACATACCTCCATCAAGTGGTTTTCTATAAGAGGACCTTAGACATCGGCTCATTTACAACATTCAATCCACAATCAGCACGACCATCCCTTCAGCAATTTCAACATCCATAGATGACAATTTCTCCGAGAATGTTGAATTATGGATAACTGTAACCTTCACATCCCGCATATCTCCAATACCCTCACCCGAAATGGCTGAGGATGGACCCATCTTGATTCTGCTAATCCTGACCGCAACATTCCCCCCCCAGCGCGCGCGCGCAAATGACCCAACTCAGTGCCAGAATTCAAAGATTTCCCATCCAATTGTCGATCACCAAATTCGTCCACTATCTTTTTTTACCGATGCCTGGAGCTTCCCCTTTATCTTAACGAAACTATTTTTGCTAGGAGAACTAAGATCAATAATTTTCTTCAAACTTCCCAAACCAAGACCGATCTCCTTCTATCAGCATCACCATCACCAGTTGAAAGCATTGCTTCCACCGTCATCGACCAAGAAGAGAGAGAAAGGCAGCGGGAAAAAACACTCACTTTATCCGGTATTTATTCTTAATTCAAAAAATATCTTTATTGGCCTTAAAAAATTTCACACCTTTTAGAGTCCATCTTAAGTAAAATGTTCCTCAGGAGCGGCAACCGCTTCGAATGTAACAATACAATGCGATTCCCGAGTAACGGGTCCCACCTTGGTCAGCATCCGACCGCTGAAATGCAATCCTCACTTACCAAAAAAAAAAAAAAGTAATCCTCGATGCCAGCACATCTTTCCAGCTGGAAGATCGGACGGCCAAGTTTCTTGTACCTGTTCGCCTTTCTGCACCGTCTCCCTCCCATTATTTCTTTCTCTACACCGAGAGCAGCAGAATTTTTATTTACTAAAAAAAGTTAAAAAACAGGAGACTTTTTTATTCTCATGTCTGCCTTTTCTTTGCCTAATCCCCCTTCTACTCTTATATTTCTCACAATTATTGAGCGCCTCTTCCGATGGCAGACGGCAAACAGTAGCGATGGAGGAGGCGTGGCAGGTCAAATGCAGCTCCGGCTGGCCGGTGCGGCCGGCGTTGCAGGCGTCGGTGGGCTCGTGCAATCAGGTTTGTGGTGTTTTGATTTGGTTTTACCGGTTTTACTTGTTATTCCTTCTTCATGGTTGGCTTGAAATTTTCGTTATTTAGTGTGAATGAATGGAGGCCATGGTTGGGTGGCTTAGCCTGTAAGGAATGGTTGATGCAGTTAGTGAAATGACAAAAAGAGATGTTGTTTCTGGTTCTGCTCGCTTAATTTGGGAACAAGGGTGCCATACTGCCATTGCTTTGAAGTTGGGGGGTAATGCGGTACCTATGTGGATGGGTGAGAAGGATGATCGTTATATTGCTGGTGGCGAGTGAATTTGGCTGCTCTGTGATGAAGAAGTTTCTCCGTCTCGGGCTGTAGATGGTGTAAATGGAACTTCTGCGAGATATGTATATGCCATTGCGTAGTGTGCTTGGAGGGTTACCTTGAAATCTTTTTTTTTTGTGCAATGTTATTTATGCTTTAGGTATTGGAAATGACATTGAAGGTATTGGAAATGACATTGAAGATTAATTCTTCTCCCACCCGGGGTACAGGAACCTACCTAAACCCGTGTTTGGTCGAGCAGATTACTTACGCAGCTTTGATAGACCTATGTTGCTTGTGCAGCCAGCAATCTTGGTTGACCAAAGGTTATGGTTGGTTTCACTGCTGATTTCCTGATATTGAAATGGAAGTGAAAATGGGTTTGGCAATGGAATAGGTACCAGGATGGTCTGGAGATTGATTGATCGAAGTATTCGGAAGAACTTAGGGAGTGGAGGTAAATTTACTGCAGCATGGTCAGGGACTTCTAATTTGATTGATTTCAGATGATTTCTTTTGGGCTGGAGTCAATGAGAATGCTGCTGGTGTGAGGTGTCCATTGACCTGAATCAAGAGCCTACGTGCATTGCTCGTGAGAAAAATTCTGCATAACTGGTTCTATGTTTGATGATGATCATTGCAACTAATATTGATTCCTCCATGAAGTAATATTGGTACATTGAATAATTTCATGAATTGTATGGAACTAGTGGGTTACAGAACTAAAGCCACTTATTCCCTGTTACAACTTATATTTTGGCGCAGATGTAGAAGAGTCAATCCACGTATAGTCCTGCAGCAGGTAAAAGTGATGAGAACGAGTCATGTAATAATTACTTAATTTATTTTAGGCTTCAGTGGATTGCTTTGTACAGATCTCAAACAGAATGGATGACTTGCTCTCATTTTTGACCGACTAGAAAGGGCGGATTGAGATTCCGTTGGTTTGGAAAACAACTAATGATAGATTTTGTTCTGTTTCATATGGAAAACTTTCTGTCATGACAAGAGATGTTTATTCAAAACAATTGGTGAAGAATATTTGTCATAGAAAATCGCTTTGATTGGGCATGAATCTCGATGCATATTTAGATTTTAATTTTTTAAAATTTAATTCGGGACCATCTGGACTCCAATTTCAGCAAACTTATGGTCAAATTGAATGTCTCAATGAGACGAACCCAATCATACCAAAAATGGTTCAATCTAAGTCTGAATGAGCTCATATCAAATACTTGAAGCATAATTAAAAAATTCATAACATCAATTAGATGACCAAATGATTTTCGAATATTGAATTCTTATACTCAAATCAAGCGTCTTGATGAGTCGAATCAAATGAGTCAAGATTGCTTAATTCTGACATCATCAAGACACTTAAATGTTTAATGAATGATTTATGATCGGGGGATAAATACGGCCATCCGATCGATGGAGTGTTTTGGATTTCTCTATATTTACGGGCATGCCACTCTAAAAAACTATGAACAAACCCTCACTCTTTGCATGAGGAGGGCTGGGAGCTAGAGCTTGATCCTTGGCATAAGATTTAAAAGAACTCCACTCATGCACCACCGCCGGGCCATCATCCAACTATCTCGTAGGACCACTGCCCAATCGCCACCGTCAAAATATTGTCCAACCATCATTTCCTAGCCTCGGTCCTCTTTCCATTATATCCTGAACACGATTCTCTAACCACCATCGCCCGACTATAGTCCTCGGACCACTGTTGCTCGATTACAGGCTTCCAAAATTTGTCGCTCGATTATTGCTCTCGGACTACCGTTTCCCGAATACGATCCTCTGACCACCATCTCCGACTATGGTTCTTCGATCTTTGTCGCTTAACAACGATTCTTCAACCTCTGTTGCCCGATTACGTTCTTTAGACCTCCGTCTCTCCCAAGTACTGTCCTTTGACTATCGTTGCCTGACTAAGGTCCATCGACCACAATGGCTTGATTACAGTCCTCCGACTTCTGTATCTCGACTATGGTCCTTTAACCCACCTTTGATTGCGGTCACTTGGCTACGACCCTTCGACCTCGGCCACCTGGCTACGACCCTTCGACCATCATCATCTGACTACGGTCCTTCGACCATTGTCACTCGACTACGGTCTTCTGCTTTCGTCACGCGACTACTGTCCTCTGTTCACCATTGCCTGGCTTCGATCCTCCAACCTCTGTCACCTGTCTTTATTCCCTCGACTTCTGTCACCCATCTTTGGTCCTCTAACCTCTATCGCCCAACTACAGTTTTTCGACCTTCATCGTTGGACTTTGGTTCTCCGATCTTTATCGCCTGACTATGGTCCGCTGTCCTTGTCCCTCTAGAGACCATCATACATTTGACCACCATCGCCTTATTATAATAGTTCGGCTACTGTCGCGTGACTACGATCCTTCGAACTTGTCTCTTGGCCATGGTCCTTCGATGATCGTCTCCCAACCACACTCCTCTAACCACTTTCGCTGACCATACTCATCTAACTATCATTGCCCGACCACAATTCTCTGACATTTGATGCCTGAGTATGGTTCTCTGATTACTGTCTCTTGACTAAGGTCCTCCTACCAACCTCGTCGGACTATGATCCTCTAACCTCTGTCACTCGATCACAGTTCTTCGACTATCTTTTTCCCACTACGCATGTCTATTCACAGTCGTTGACTACGGTCTTTCGACCAGTATCGCTCTACTACAGTCCTTCGACCAATATCGCTCTACTACGGTCCTTCGACCACTGCCGTTTAACCTACAATCTTTTGGCCATTAACATCTGGCTACGTCAATGCCCGCTGACTTTATTAACTACGCCAACGCACACCATCACTTATAAGTTTAATGAATGTTGTTGACTTTATCTGTGACTCCCAACATTAGCATTAGGATTTATGCTGGATTTTTTGCTCTCTGGTCTCCTTTCCTTAAAGCAGTATGACCAAATATACAACAAATGATCTCTTGAAGACAACTCCTATGTCACAGGGCTTTTCTAATTTCTACCATGGAATTCATTCTGTACAGTTTATGCCTACTATATTGTGTCAGCGTCTTTCCCAATTATGAGAAATGGCATCATTTGTAACCGATAAAAAACATTAGTGAAATTATTTAGGTTTGGTTAGGCCTCGTGGTTTCTCTTTTTTCTGGCTTTCCATGTAAAAAATCTTTGCAACTCCTCTCTTATCTGTGTGTCTGCTGGGTTTTCGTATAAAGCTAAGATGTTAAACTCTCTATTTTTCTATGACTGCGAATTTCCTGACTCACAACAATTATGAAGTTTTTGCATAATGCATGTTCTAGAATTATCTAACCTATATACATGCCTGTTAAGAAAAAAAATAGGACTCTAGATTTATCTGCATATTATTCTTTTCGTTTGGCTAGGATATTGATGCAGAATGGATATGGGAGGGGGCAGGGCCGACGGCATGGTTGGGTGCAAGTAGGGCTTGGGGTGGGGATTTAAAGCTTGCCTTATTTAAAACCTTAAATGAGGAAAGATTGATGTAAATCAAAACCTATTTAAAATTTAAATAGGTTTGGTTTAAGTAACTTTCCTAAAATAAAACAAGGTAGATTAGGGAAGAAATTTCAAATTTCAAATTAAAGAAAACAGATTTTATTACTTTCCTATTATGATTTGCATCCCATAAGGAAAGCATTAAGGAGTAATTCAAAATTTGGAGGCAAGGGAGAGGGGTCGGCCAAGCAAGAGGGGATTAGGGGGGGCCAAATTTGGAAGAGAATTTAAAGAGGGCATGGGTATGGGGCCTGTTAAGAGAGAGAGAGGGAATAGGGGTGTCTAGGTTCAATGTATTTGGGCTAGGGATTAATTAACCAATTAATTTCAGAATTGATTAATTAATTGAATGAAAGAAGTTTCCAAAATTAATGTAATTAATGTGGATGGATTTGAAATTCAAATTAGATTAATTTGAATTTAAAATCTTTCTAAATTAATGACAACTTAAATAAGGAAAGAGGGATTTTTGGAGGGAAGTGGGGCTAGGGAAGGAGGTGGCCGGCGGGTGGGTGGAGCCTTGGTGGATTTCGGCCAAGGGGAGGGAGGAGGAAGGGAGGGGTTGGTGTAGGCCGATGGTGTGGAGGTGATGGGGTGAGAGGATCGGCGCCTTGGTGGAGGGCTTGAGGAGGTGGCGATTTAGGGAAATAAGGAAAAACAAAACAAATAAAAAAAAAAGATAGAACCGCGAGCCTTGGACTCTTCCGAAGATTGACGGGTGATACGATGCTCTTCACCAAGGGACTTCAAGCCACGAGTCCGAACCCATCCTACGGCTGGTGGGAACCACAATTCCCTCCATTGGGATTCTCACTATCATCCTCCCAAAGAACAAAACTGCAGAATAAAATTTTTATTAAAACTCCATCATACCTAATACAAGAGCAAGAGCCTCTATATATAGGCCTTAAAATAAAAGAAACTAAAAAGGCAACTTCGCCCCTTGGGCTTATCTTAAGACAAGACTCTTACATAAGGTTAAAAATGAAAAATGCATAATTAAAATAAAAAAATACTATTAATAAACTAAGATAAAAATGGAGTGATCTCGGCCGTCGATCTTCGTCTCTTCCTTTGATTAACGTCCACTGTCGGATGTCCGCATCAGATACAAACTGGGGTTTATAATGTATGAATCAGAAGATAAAATAATGGAAGAAGGGGAGGAACATCATTAGGCATGCAATCCCATATGTTGTATTAAGATTCTTCAATTTAAGGTAAGGAAATTTCATTTATATGATGGTCCTAGCTAAACTGCAGAAAACAATTATTTTTTTATACAAATTTGTTTTATGTGAGATGATCTTTCTAATGCAAGTTTGCTTCGTCCAATGTTATTTTTTTCTAATTGTGTCTTAGGATAGTAGAACTGAGGTTTGTATCGTGCCTAAGCTTCCATTGGGAATGCTTTTTATTTGCTTTGCCCTTAAAAATAGGTAATATAATTTGGATATGTGCGTGTAATGCACCAAGTAAAGTACAAAACTCCACTTGCACCTTCTCTATTGCTTCATGAAAAAGGGTTGTGCACTTTAAAGACAACTCACCTACCTTTGTGAGATTAATGATGGCTTTTTTTTTTCCTAAAACACACCACAACTCAAAACCTTAGTTGATATGGTAAAGAAAAAATAATAGTTATTTGTAGTTTTCCTTTACTTTTTAAAGCATAAGATGAGTGATTGAAATGGTGAAGTAGCTAAGAGAAGTAGTAATATGGGAAAGTCATGGTACCTTAAAGGTTAATCTTTGTAAATTTTAATTAGATAGACTATTATTTATGGATTTGAGTATTTTACTATTAAGAAATTGCTAATAACCAATTTGACTGTGGTATAAATATAAGATTAAGATAAATGTGTGGCAAAACAAAGAAGAACATATATCGAGAAATAGTTATATAAAAAGAGTGTTACATCTGAAAGTACTCACAAAGTTTGTATTGATAGCAAATAAAGTCTACATGTTCCAATTTCAAGAGATGATGCCTTGA
Source organism: Dendrobium chrysotoxum (assembly GCA_019925795.1). Classification (NCBI taxonomy): domain Eukaryota; kingdom Viridiplantae; phylum Streptophyta; class Magnoliopsida; order Asparagales; family Orchidaceae; genus Dendrobium; species Dendrobium chrysotoxum. The sequence goes on from CM034315.1 coordinate 75,325,507, forward strand.
AATACTAGAATTATGTCACAAACAAAGAAGAGAAGAAAATGTCATATTTACTCTAAAAATTATCCCCTCAAAAAATACCCATAGAATTAGGGGCGGAGCTATGAATTTTTTTTGGTGGGGCCATACATTTGATGATTTTAAAAATATTATCAACTTTTTTTTATCTAGGCTTAGGATTTGAATTGGTTGCTTTAAAGAGGTTTTTAGTATAAAAGTTAAAATATATATGATGAATTTATAATTAAATGCATTTAATCTTTAAAATTTGAAAGCGCCTAATCTTTTATTTTAATAATATATACTTACTATTATTATTTTAATAGATGAATTATTTCTTTAATTAATAAATATTTATTTAACAAGATACTCTGAGTAGATCAAAAGATTATGCATGATCTGTGAAGGCTACTTTTTAATATTGAAATAAATTATGAGTCAACTAAAAATAAATATATTTTGAATTAATTATTCATATATTATATTAAATTGTATGTTGTTTATACATCTTGATTTTACTCAAGTTATATTGGATTGAGTCGAATATAAATTTTAAATAAGTTTTGATTCATTTTAAATTTGAATTCTTTTAATAGCCTTTGATGTAATGTTTTCAATTTTTGCATGATTTTAACCTTAAACTAAAAAAATACTATTGCAATCTAAAATGTTATTTTTTTTAAAATTAATTTGAGATTCATTCCGGCTCCTTAACATCTTTTTATTGTCTTAATTAATTTTATTTTGAATTTCTTGTACTTGAAATATAATATTTCAATTTATCTGTTCTTATACAAGAACTTAAAAGGGCAGGGAAGAGAGAGAGAGAGAGAGAGAGAGAGAGAGAGAGAGAGAGAGGTTGACCCAAGCTGCACCATTATTGCTGGGGTGAGTCTCGTTCTTCGAACCGTACGTGGGACGAGTTTCTACCTCATACAACTCAAGCTGAAGATCGGGGAAAGTTGAGGAGCTGTTAGGCCACTCGATTGAACGGAGAGGAGAGATGGGGAGACCGAGTTGCTGTCGGTCGGGACAGGAAACGAGGCGGGGGCAAACTGGGAAAGCCTTCCAAGTCTATAGTCTTAGAAACTAGTAAAGCCACATTCCCTCTTCAGTTAATGTGAAATTTCTCTAGGCTCTTCTCTATGAAGAAGACCTCGCTCTTCGTCCATTTTCGTTCGACAGAGAAAACTTTTTCGGGTGCTCGGTCTGGCTTGTTTAGGTCGAGTAAGCAACCGAAGAAATTTTATTCTAGAAACACATTTGACTTAGGATTGGCTTGTTAGGATTCTTTTGTCCATGGGTGAAACTTGTTGAATCTAACTTGGATAAGGTTTGGAAACACAAACTTGGTTTCTTTTTTGCAAAGCGCCATGTGATTGGGTTCGTTTGGATTCAATTGAGAATGGAGGACATGTTTTTTTTTTCATATGTCAAGAGATGGTAAGGTTTTGCGCGTTGTATCGAATTAGAGTAGGCGACTTTCTTCTGTGAAACATATATAGATTTTCGTTTTAGAATATAATAGGTGCGCAATCGAGCAAGCAATATTCTTTCTATGTAGTATGATCAATCAAGTCTATCGCTGTGCGTCAGTTGATTGAACACATTTTCTTTTGATTCAGCGAGATTGAGTTGGTGTTAAGTGTACCCCACAAGATCGAAAAGAAAAGAATTTGGTTCACTGCCCTTCTTCATTCATGTAAGATAGTCGATTGAGAGAGAGGAGGATAGAGAGGTAGAGAGAATCTCAAAGAGACAAGAACTTAAAAACCATGAAGAGAATAAAAGATAGAGAGTGAGAGAGACTCATGGGAAAGAATATAGAATTTCTTCTCCCAGTAGTTGATGATGACCATCTCCTTCTCAGTGAGGCCATTTAGGTTTTCAAAAATGTCTTCCATGATCTCACTCATCTTAGCAAGGGTATGGTTGGAGTCGTGGTTGGAGAAGATGCTGTTGGGCTTGTCGGGGTCAATGGCTATACTAGATATATGATGTGTGGTCGTCTTAAAATCTAAAATATTAATAACATAAATTTAAACATTAAAAAAATGGGTCGGGCTAGTGGGGTCACGGGTTCTAAGTGCTCCCATTATGGGTCCGCCCATACCTAGACTTTTCCATAGTATTTATAGCTTAATTAAGTAGGGAAAGTCGGGCTCCAAAAATAGTTAATGTGTACATTGGGCATTTGATTTAGAGAAAGAATATGAGAAAGTTCTAAGAGAAATGCTCTAGAGAGTTCTAGAAAAGGAAGCAGTTAATAATGCTTATATTCAAGTCATTAAGGATGTGTATACATGAGCTGCAATTTGTGTTTAAACACAAGGTGGTGTTGACCTATAACCGTCGACCAACCCACATGGAGAAGCCACGCAAGCCCATGATTCCACAACAATTGCTCCCACGATCGCACGTTCGCTCATACAAAAAATGAATTCCTTTCCCATTCAGAGGGGGACGCTCTCAGATACGTGCACACAGAGACAGAAGGCACAGAGGGGGATTTCAAAAGCTTACCTTAGACGAAGGAGACCTGAGCCGCATACGGCCTCCAACCGACCTCCTTCGCTGCTCCAGGTCTCCAACTCGACATCTGAAGCCGACGACTACCGTCGTGCACACCCAACCATCGATCTTCTTCCGCTTGGACCCGCCGCCGACTCGCCGGACCTGCCGATCTCCGCTGAAGTTCAACGTCGCCGGCCTCCATCAACCCCAAGGGCCGAATCCGTTGTGCCCTAGCTGCAGCGACTGCCTTCGATCGTCGAACTCCGGCTGAAACCAGCCGCCAACCTCCTACACCAACACCTACGTCTAAAGCCTCCGGCGTCGACCCTGACCCGTGCCCTAGTTGCCTCCGTCTTCGAACCTGAAATCGACTCAGTCGGACCCACCGACCTGCCTCCTCCTCCTAGCCTGTCGCTAGTCGACCCGACTCCCGCCGCCGTGTCCGATCCCGACCGACCTCCTGCCGTCGTGTGTGGCTCTGCCTCCATCCCGATCGGGATCTCTTCCCCCTCTTTGTTGTTATTTATGATATTATATAATATAATATATATGTATTATATTATATAGTATAATATTATATAACATAATATTGTAATATAATATTATATTATGTATTATATATATATATATAATATAATATATATGATATTATGTATATAATATATAATATAATATATATAAATTATATAATATTATATAATATACTATAATAACAATAATAATAATAAATTATTATTATTGTTATTATTATTATATATAATAATATAATATTATATGTATAATAAAGAGAGAGAGAGAGAGAGAGAGATAAGGGATATTCAAATAAGCATCGACACTCGATCTGCATCCAATCGTCGGCAACCACTCGATCTGCTTCCAATCGTCGGCAACCACTTGATCTGCTTCCAATCGTCCGCAACAACTCAATCTACGTCCAATCTTCTGCAACCACTAGATATCTGCATCCAATCATCGGCAAGTCTTCGTCATTCAAAGCTTATGAAGACCAATTCCGAGGCCCGACAAAGCCCCGAAGCCCTCGACAGTTGACTATCTTTCCGGTCGGGCGGACTTGAAAGGGCAAATGCCCTCCTTACCTCCCGGCGCCAGGGAGGGGACATCGGAAGGCTGTCGAAATTTTCTCAAAAATTCGGGACTTAGCCAATTTTTTGGGAAAATTGGAAATTGCTTAAACGAGCATTTAATTTAAAAATAATTGCAATATTAATTAATTGGTAAATTAAATGACAAAAAGAAAAGGGATCGTCAAATCAGCACATTACAATCGGCAACGAATCTCCGGCAACCAATCATCGTCAATTGAAAGATCTGAAGACCAATTTCGGGACCCGACAACGTCCCGAAGCCCTCGGCCGTTGACCATCTTTCCGGTCAGGAGGACTTGAAAGGGCAAATGCCCTCCTTACCTCCCGGCACCGGGGAGGGGACGCTGGAAGGTTGCCAAAATTTCAAATGACACAAAAATCCCATACAGTTAATTTTAAAACAGAATCTGTTATTTTGATAATAAAATATACATACATATAATTAAAATTTGTGTCATTCAATTAAAATAAAGAACCCTCCGCATAATTAATTTCAAATAAAAAAAAGAGGAGACTTGGAATTTCAAGCGGTATTGCACAATACACACTTATGTATTATTGAAATTTGTCATTCATATGTCTACATAAATGTTTAAATTCAAAAGATATTGAATTGAATGACGTAACTTAATAACTCCTAAGGATATCAAGAGCTAACACGATACTCCACATTAGCATTTCTCTTGCTTAAGCAATTTTGTTATGACAAAATGTGTATCTTGGCTCTTACAAAGCATTTTCATAATGATTGCGATAGTACCTCTAAAATCATTTAGAAATCCTTAAAAGATACATGAGATCTCAATCATTAATTTGGTAAGGATATTTGTGTGGATAATCTTCTCATAAATATGTTTTGGGACTTATGTTTTGATATAAAAATAAAGGCTATGATTGTAGTAGCATAGGTGTTGACGGTGCTACAAATTTAAAGTCAAGGGAACAATAACATCTGTTGGAAGCTCACTATAGATGGTTATATTAACTACAATGAATAGAAGTTGGAGATAACAATTAGATTAGGTTATCAAACTTGTTCATTCATGAAAATTATCCATAAGATCTATACGATATTTTGCAATCAATAGTCTTGAAGAGATCTATTCAAAGAATGATGATGACACCAGGAGATGTCTCATTTTGACTCAAATGCACTAGTCCATTCTTATACTACTAGCATTGTAACAGAAGCCTCAGTTGTCTTCTTTCTAACATTCTCCCACGATGGTTACCCATTGCCCTGTCATAAAGAGGCATGTTACGAATACCTGAGATAGGGAAAGGATCGTGTTGATCTAGAAATCTTAGACTAACGCCACCGGATCCGCAACATGTGTACAAGCGGACAGAAGGCATTCGTAGGCCCTTAAGTGAAATCTCGGGCAATTCTCTAAATGAATCACTGGCACAATGGATCATATTTAAATATTTTAAAATCCCCCTTTATGTATTAAATATGATCCCACTAAACTGAAGTACAACACACTCCTGCATGTGCTCCGGTCAATTTCCGAGAATGCTACGCAGGATCAAATGCTACACCCGCATGTGCTCTGACAAATGCAATAAATTTTTAAACGCCAATGTCCAAGAATGTTGCGCAGGTCTATATTCAAGTTTCATCCTCTTCGAAAGGACTAGAGTTGACATGACTTGAATTACAAAATACCTCTCAAAATCCTACAAAAATATAAGTGACCTTAACGTAACCCCGATGATGGCCGTGTTGACAAAAAATTTCAACCGGAGGGGTCAAATCTCAAATCTCAAATCAAACAAAAGCTCAAATCTCTGAAATGAAATCTATCATTTAAAAACTTAAAACTAAAACCCATCCACCTCCCGCAACCGTTTGTCGGGGGTGATAAATTTGAAATTAACTTCAACTCACAAAGAGCGAATGCGTGTCGGGTGTATCACTAAGGTTCATCCTCAAATAGTCTCTTGCCAGCAGGGACGTGGCACGTGCCCTCTGATCGGGTGGTTTTGCCGCGAAATGGTACCATTATATTATGATCACGGCCAAAGCTCGTATGTTCCCTAAAGGCGTCAAACCCTTGAGCGATGAAGCATAGGGTATATTCGATGGGCATAAAGCCCTCTGTCAGCTAAGGTGGATTCAGACATATCTCCTTAAACAAATACCAACCCAGGTCTACAAGGTATTCTTGGACGAAGCAACCCATGGTTGCCGACAAGGTACCTTCAGGTTGGGTCAACTACCTCCTCTGACTAAGTAGACCAGAGAACATGACAGCTCGGGACGACAGAATCATGGGATCTTGATTGGGCTCGTCTTCATTCCCCCCATCACCAGTTTTAAGTTCATGACGATAATTTCTAAATCATAAATTCAAATCTCAAAGTCAAACCCTAAACTTGTTGCTATTATACGCTAGACTTCTAACCTATGCGACCTCTTTTAATCACTAGCCTTAATCGAAAGTTCTCTCTTGTTATCAGGAGGGGTAATTAACTACAGGGGCTTGCGCCTATAGGAAACCAGAACTCAGATCATAAAGTCCTCATAAAATGAGGGCGAAATCTCTGGGTAGTGTCTTATCTAAAACCCAATCTGCCTTTTGAAAATTCACTCGGAACTTAATCTCGTTAAAACTCTCCGCCGTCATCATCATTAAACAAAGAAAATAGACCAATGGTGCGGAGAGGCCAGGAGCTTATCATAAATGGAATTTTCGGAGTCCACAGGTGGGCTGACCAAGTATTTTCCTAGTTCATTTGGATTACATCAAGGATTACCTTTAAGCCCATATCTTTTTTGCTTTAGTCATGAATGTTCTTACTAGACATTTGCAAGCGGATGTACCTTTGTGTATGCCTTTTGTTAATGTATTCTTCTTATTAAGATTAGAGAGGGAGTTAAAGAAAAATTTGAATTATGGAGGTCAACCTTAGAGTCTAAAGATTTTTTATTTTAGTAGAGTTAAAACTGAATACATAAAGTGTAATTTTAGTAGTAATAAATTTAGTGGTGGGATTGTGACATTGGGTGATCAAGTCATTTAAAAGAGTGCATCTTTTAGATATCTTGGGTCTATTACTTATAGCGATGGTGAAATAGATGAGTATATTATTAGTAGAGTTCAAGTTGGATGGTTGAAGTGGAGGAATGCATCAAGTCTATTGTGTGATAGAAAAGTACCCCTCAAACTTGAGAGAAAATTTTATAAGAGGGTGGTGAAACCTGCAATGCTTTATGAAACAAAATGTTGGCCTATAAAAGAGAAGCATAAAATTAAGTTAAGTGTTGCAGAGATGGGGATGCTCATGTGGATGAGTGGCTTTACACTTAGAGACAGAATACGAAACGATTATATACATGACAAGGTTGGAATAACTCCAATGGTAGATAAGATTAAAGAGAGTCGCCTTAAATATTTTGGTCACATAAAATATTTGCCTCTGATGACCCTATAAGGAAAGTAGATGTATTAGAGCCGGCCTATGTTAAAGAAAAGAGAGGTAGACATAAAAAGACTTGGTTGAAAAGTATTAAAAAGGATATTTTTTATTAGATTTAAATTAGAATTTGACTCTTAATAGGACACAATGGAGAAAGAATGATTCATGTAGCCGACCCCACGTTATATGAAAAATGCTTGTTATTTTTAGTGTTGTTTGTTGGGCATTTTGTGGGGGGAGGGGTAGAGAGAGATACGTTTTGAAATAAACGCCTCTAGAACTCAAGTTTTTAAAACTACTTGGCTAAAGTGTAAGATGACTAAAATGAAGGAAGAGCTCAGCTTTGAGGTTAAGTTTGCGTAATTTTTTTTAAACTTAGTATTTATATCTCATGGAGAAAAAGGATTCATGTAGCCGACCCCATGTAATGGGACAAAGGCTTGATGTTGTTGTTGTATTTATATCTCAAAATTGAACTCCTTCTCTAGGTCCGGCTGCTTCTACTCATGTTTAGCGCAGTTGGGTGAGGAATAACAATATAAGAAAGAAAAATACACAATTGCTTGCTATACCTAAAACACCCTTATAGTTAACTTTAGGCATCAACTTTTACTACAATTTCCTGAATTATGATTTATTAAAAAAAAGGCATCAACTTTTACCACATTTTCCATTACTTTTTTTAACTCAGTGACCATTTGAGATCACTTACATAGTGTCGTGGGACTAAAGTGGAGGGAGGTGACAATTTGATACCAAATTGTTCACATGCAAATTGCCAAGGGATTATTTTAGACTTTTTGTCTTAAAGTTTTCAAAAACATTCAAATAATATGTGGTTTTGTAGTTTGTGAAACAATTACTGGTGCTTCTGATTTCTAATTGGATCGTCGCTGTATGGGGAGCTAATGGCTGATTTCAATATATATATTTGTCAGTTATGAGTGGTGTACTTTTTCTTGGTATGGCTTACTATGCACTTCTATTATATCCTAATTCAAGCAGTACATATTTTCTTGTTTTTTAATCTTATTTTAAAATCGTTATTGTAGCTTTAGATAATTTTGATATATATATTTTTTACAGATTAATATGAACGCACAACAGTTTTATCATCCCTCAGTGATGCAAGTTACTAATCTGAGGGGCAGTCAAATGTTACAAGAGCCAGTGCTTCCTTATTCTTTTAACGCAGATTTGGGCAAATCTGGTAACTCGGAGGCTGCCAATTCATTCCTTGCTCTTTTGTCCGGTAATTCAAATCATTTATCAGGTGAACTTTTGCACTCTCCTATTCCAAGGTCAGAGCTGGCCAAGCTTCCTGTTCCTAACGGTGATGCCTTGGGACAATCTACAAGTTTCAGTTTCTCAGCAAATTGCATTTCACCCTTATCAAAATTCCATTGCAATGATTCTATCTTTAATGGAGATCTTTCTTCTTTTATTGCATCTCGGCCGTTATTCTCAAGTAACTCCAAAGCCTTCGATATGGATAAAGTCCTTCAACCACCCCGTTCTCATTCTCATATTTTAGGTCCCAAAATTGCTATCAGACGCTCTTCTGAAGATATCAGTAGAGGCACAGGAGTGCCCTCAAAGAGAGATGGCTCACCTCCTCTAAATAGCTCTGCCATTCAACTTCAGAATAATCAGACATCTCAAAATTCGCCATCAGATGCTAATGTTCATGGCCTTATTCCTCCCTCAAGCTTTTTTATAGGACGTCCACGTGTGTTGTGCATGAATACTAGTAAGTGCTTTCCTTAACATTCATAATTCTTATTCTTTATGGTCTGTTTCCCGACATATTGGGCTTGGTGCCGAGGCTGTTGCTTGCTGCCACACAGTGCACAGGCTGATTGCTTGCTGCTAAAAATGTTGAATCACCGGACGCACATGGGCATGTCCCAGGAATTCGCATGGTGTACAATGGAGCAGATTTTTACAGTTGTTCGAAACAAATGCTTAGGGCTTGTTTGAAACAGCTTCATTATTGCTTTTTGTTATTAAGAAAGTAAAAAATTATTTATAAACTTTTTAGCTGCACAATTATCTTGAAACGCTTTTTTTTTTTAAAGCTCCGTTCTGATGCATTTTCAAAAGCTATTCTCTAACTGCTTTTCCTGTCGTCATTCTTTTGATCAAAGAAAAAGTCCAAAGTACCCATGCTTTCTCCATCTTTCGATCACATCTCCCAAACCCCGCTTGTCCTGCTCATGTATCCTCCACGACTCCTAATGACATTATGGCTTCGTTGGGACAGTTTTCTTACTGCTTTTTAAATCAATTTTCAGCACAAAATATTTTTGAGTAATTGAGTTATAAATTTTTGTACGCGAAAGTTGCTTTAAAATAAAGTAAAAAAGCTGTCCCAAACGATGCCAATATTATATATATTTTAAGCTTTTTTGGATCACATTTTTATTTTATACTATGCTTTGAGTATCCAACACTTTACTAATCTTTATATCTTTCTGAACTTATCATTTGGCAAATAAAGAATGTTGTTGAGCAGATCAGATCATCACATATCTTAAAATGATAACCAGCACAACGTAGGCCCTTGACATTGTCCGATCAATAGAGATCACAGTGATAGCTAAACTAAAAAAAATAAAAAAAAAATTAAAGTAGTTCAAATAATGTGGGTTGAATGTCATATGAGTGAAAGATATGCATCGAACGAATACCAAAATGATAATTTTGAATGTTTAAAATTATTTATATAAAGATTAAAATAGAAATTATGCTTATTAACTTTTATAAAATATGGGTAATTTAGGTTTTTATGCTCAAATAGCAACAGCTGCTAGTTTAACCAAATAAATAATAAACTATTTCTAAGTTTTAAACAACACACAACAAACAGGCTATTTAAACAACATTTACGAACTTCAGTTGCAGTAAACTCCACTCTCTCTACTTTAACTTTCAAACTGAATTTCCCAACATCCATGGCCGTGCCAAACAAAGCTTAATCCCTCCTCGATCACACTTTTCCGACATTTTTATGACTAGTTTGGTAATATAAATGAATTCTTACTTCTGTTGAAGTTAAACTTCTTATGCAAACCATTATGACTAGGAGTTGCCATTTTTTATTGACGTTTGATAGCTGGAGAGCTCTTTCTTAATGACATGGGACTACTAGGAATTTTGTGCTCTTGTCATTGTTTGCCCATGTCCGTGGCAAAATTTTGTCAGGTAACGATATTTACTTGAAGCATTCTGATTTTCATTCCACACTCAATCACCTGGGAAGGTATGCAGAACATATTCCTAATGCATTTTTCATTCAGCATTCCGGCTTGTCTTCATCAAACCCGAGTGAGGCTGTAAGGATGGAAAGTGGCATGACTCTTGCACAATGGTGCAAAATGTGCTTTGGGGTATGGTCTTTCTAATGATTTTTTATTTTTGTTTCTGAATTATCTTTATTTGAAAAAATGTTGTGCTAATTCTAGTTTTTGACTGTTCGTCTGAAACAATCATTATTTAGTGTTTTCAATAAATTATTATTATTATTTGTATCTCAATATCATTTATCTCTTTTCGGAGAGTTGGAGATTTGAACTGTACTAAAAGGCAAAATATTGTACTCAAGTTTTTCTTAGTTTTGAGCTAATTACATCCGGTTGCGTGGCATCTATAGAGATAAAATTTATATGATTTTGAATGTGTAACGATCTACTGCTAAATTACAATCCTTGTGAATAATTTGTAAGGAAAACTTTGACTAGCACTAGCAGTGCTATGTTTATTGCCAACCTTTCCATCAATAATTAAATAACAAACATGAGCCTTTCAATTGTGTTGGATGAAATACCTTAATGCAAGGAAATGCAATGATCCATATGAGGCACGGACATTTTTAAATGCCTTCCATGTTCGTGTTAGACATATGTTGAATATGAACATAGCTCCAATATGGCCCGACATGTGTTTGACACTTCATAAATTGTGTCGAAAATTTTTATTGTGGAATTGGACTTTGAACCTTATCAGACATGACATGACACAGGCTGAGCGCATACAAAAGGCGGAACTAAAAAATGAAACATGTAAATGAATTAATGCTTTATTTCTTACTTGCAGTAGTTGCCCTAGTCATCTGTAATGTCTCGCATCTCAGCCCTTTCTTAGAAGCTTTCTTGTGTCTTTGCCTCGCATCTCAGCTTCTTCATTGAAGCTGTCTCGCGACTCCACCCCTTAGTCAAAGCTGACTCATGATCATGCACACACTTATGCAAAGATGTCTCATGTTCATGCATACTCCTCTTCAAATCCGTTCATACCCTAGTGCCCTGACCAACCAACTATGCCCTCGCAAGAAAGTAATATAATTAGTTCATTGAATAATTGTTGACAATTAATTAGTTGTACATATATAATTAATCTATGACTCTGTTGGATGGATTCTCTTGTATTTTTTTGGAACATGATGCCATGATTTGCTGTAAGTTATTTGATCTGTCATTAATCATTTCATTCAAGATTTTATGAAGTTATATGATGTGATGTGAATGTATAATGCTTGCCCTTATATGTTTTTTGCATATTCGTCATAATAAAAGAGGCATCTGGTTAATTCATTTCACATTCATCGAAAAAGAATTGTTTAGTTTAACCTTTATATAAACTAAATTAATGGTCATTAATTCCATTCACATTCATCATTTGATTATATTTGTTTGTGTTCTCATGAAATTCAAGGTTAATTTGCATATTCTTAAGTTCCTCTTATTGTTTAATAAGATAATGACTTCTTAGTTGGGCACTAATATATTTGGTAATAATCCCATAGAGAATGAGGCAAAAACCTTTATGGGCTTATGTTACCAGATTAGATGAAGTAGGAGCAATTGAAGTGCGAGGCAATGTAGACTTCCATTATCATTTTTGACAAAAAGTTCAACGGAATGTAGTATAGGGTGAGAGCTTCACCTGCGCAGACAGCCTGAGGTAGGAATTCGATAATTTATCATATTATTTTTCATCCTGTGTTGCCTTTATTAGAAAATAGAAGAAACCATATATTTTATATTAGTAATTTGTAAAATATAACATTTTGTCTATGGCATCGTCCTACTTTTTACAATTATGCCGTGGCATTGTGTTTGTCGTGTCACATCTGTGTTTGTTATTCACTGATAATGATCATTTGAGTACGATTTAACAGTGATTGTCATTGCACTGGTGTGAAAAGTAGGAGATGCCACAATTGAAGTTCTAATACTAATTATCCCATAGGACGACTCAAGTGAATTATATCAGGCAAGTGAATTTTAGAGATTGCACTGTCCGAACCTAGAAATCTCATGGAGTTTGAGAGATTTATAAATATGAAAACTTGACAGAGATACTTTATTTATTGGAATTGAATGAAAAAAATAAGTAGAACTTTCAGTCGGCAAACTCTCAAAGCAGGATAGGCTCTGCGGGAGAGCTGAGCGCACTTTTTTTTTTCATTTTGAAGTGATGTGACTTGATCTAACATGATGCCTTGCTTGCCCTGTGGCTCGCCGTGCACCTCTTGCAAGGTATCAAGTAACGCTCCTATGACTTTGTGATGAGCTGTTTTCAATTCTGCTTTTAGCTGTGCGCTTCAGCGCCTTGTGCAGCCCATAGAGCTTCCTTAATCTTGAACCGGTTTTTTGGGACCACTTGAGCCTGGTCCCTTTGATCTCCATAAGTGCTGGTTATGGATTTAAATTGATGATGGTTTTTCTGTAAAAGTCAACAACATCTTGTAGAACTTGAAAACAAAATGAAGATGAGGTTTTAATAGATAAATATGTTGGCCTCCTGACACTCTTGAAGTTAGGGGTGTCAATTTTTGACACGACTCGAACCTGACCCGGAAAAATTCGGGTTCGGGTTGACCCGGTTAGCAAACGGGGTCTTGTTCGGGTTCGAATTTTTGATCCGTTTCAAAAACGGGTCGGATTCGGCTTGACCCGGAAACCTGAAATCAACCCAACAATGAACCAAAAGTCTAGTCCATTCCGGATTTTCGGCCGCACTCGCGCAGTCCCGCGGACTCCACCCACTACCGCGCATTCGACACTCCGCCCGCTGTCGCACGCTCGCGACTTCGCTTGCACTCGCGGTATTGAGGACTCCGCCCGCACTGTTGGTCCCGCGGACTCCACCCGCGCTCGTGACTCGGTCTTTGCCCGCACTCGCAGACTGGCCCATGCGCTCATCTCGCGCTTCTTCAGCCAAGTCTACTAAATCTGGGTCGGGTCGGGTCAACCTGACAACCTACGCGGGTCGGGTCCGGGTTGAAATGTCCGACCCGTTTTAAAAAATAATTCGGGTTCGAGATGACCCGTTTAGATCCGGGTCAACTCGGGTTCGACCCGAACCCGACCCGTCAACCCAAATTGACACCCCTACTTGAAGTGTTAATATATGCACATAACAAATAATGAAGCGTGGTTTAGTTAAAAGCCATGTGGCTTGTGGATGTTGATTGAACGCCAGTTTTGCATTCTTATTGGCCTACTCATTCTACAGCATGAGTCTAATCTTTATCATGTAGCATATGCTTAGCTTTTGTTAAGTAAAGAATTCCTCAAGAGTTAAACAATGGTCCATTGTAGGTAAGCAAATCTCTTCATCCGTCTAACCACTAGGCTTTGAACATGCACGTGCAACTTCTTTGAAAGATTTCTTATTTTTAAATTATTTTTAATATTATACTTATTCAATTTTTATACGCTATTTTTAAAATATAAAAATTATAATACTATGTCCAACTTGTGTCAGTATCCTATATTTTTAATAATTTACATGTCCCGTGTCCGTGTCGTGTCGTATCCGTGTCGCTGTGTCCGTATCTGTGCGTCATAGACCACTACTCTAACATCTTATTATTTTAAATTTTTGTATGGAACTTGTAGGAAGGTTGTATAAAATTGTATTGAATGATGTAATGAAGAATGTTAATTTGAATGAAAATTGGAAATCTTTTTTTTTTCTTGGAGTGGCCGATAATCACTTTGGGAGGGTTTTTTAATTTTGAAACTTATTTTTCTACTGTAGTATTGTAAAGCTTGACTTTAGTCTTCCCGTAAATTTTTCCTAGTATCACATGGCTGATTCCTTCCTTTTCCTTTGAGAAAAGTGAAATATATGCTTAACTTACTAAGGTCAGCTTATACTAGGCTAAATCATATTTCATCTCAGTTTTGCTCTCTTTTGAACCATCTGAATCACTTAAAATTCTGCAAAAATCTAGATATAATCTACAAGTGATTTCAAGTCCAAAGGCCTTCCTATTTGAAAATCGTAGTTGTTCTAAGTTAGCTTATATGCTGTCGGCCTAGACTTGCTTCGTCTACGCAACAGAAGAACCTTGAAAAATTCCACTCAACTCTATATCACTTCTTTAAATGTTCTACCACCATCTCCAAGTCTTTGTATGTCTATCCATATGTTCCTCGATTTGTTAATCCTAGCCTCCCCAAAATACACATGCACACTCTTGGCCAAATAGTGTATCATGCTTAGCCAAACCTAGCCCTTCCTACACCAGTCCACATCTCTTCAAACTTAAACCTAGGGTTATTAAGGTATATTTGAACACACTTAAAACTACTATAAGCCCTTGGAAATATTTAATTCGAATGCTCCATTATCATGTCTCAAACAAAACAATTTATTTTTGAACTCCCTCTCTAGTCTTATCAACAAGAAGAAAACCTTAGAGTCTAAAGGTTTTCGCTTGAGTAGATCTAAAACGGAATATATGGAGTGTAATTTTAGTAATAATAGACCTAGTGAGGGCATTGTGACTTTGGCCGATCAAGTCATTAATAAGAGTACACGTTTTAGATATCTTGGATCTATTGTTCAGAGTGATGGTGATATAGATGGGGATATTATCAGCAGAATCCAAGTTGGATGGTTGAAGTGGAGGAATGCATCGGGCTTATTGTGTGATAGAAAAGTACCCCTCAAACTTAAGGGAAAATTCTATAAGATGGTGGTGAGACCTGCAATGCTTTATGGTGCTGAATGTTGGCCATTAAAAGAGAAGCATAATTCTAAGTTAAGTGTTGCAGAGATGAGGATGCTCAGGTGGATGAGTGGCTTTACCCTTAGAGATAGGATACGAAATGAGCATATTCGTGAAAAGGTTGGAGTAGCTCCAGTGGAAGATAAGATTAGAGAGAGTCGCCTTAGATGGTTTGGTCACGTAAAACGGCGGCCTCCCGATGACCCGGTTAGGAAAGTAGAAGTCTTAGATTTGACTTATGTTAAGAAAGGTAGAGGTAGACCTAAAAAGACTTGGTTAGAAAATATTAGAAATGATCTTTCTTTATTAGATTTAAACGAGAATTTGACTTTTAATAGGACACAATGGAGAAAAAGGATTCATGTAGCCGACCCCACGTAGTGGGATAAAGGCTTGATGTTGTTGTTGTTGTTGTTGTTGTAAATAAATAATATGTCTATGAACTTTTCTAGTATCATTGCTCGTACAGTTTCCCTCTTGATCTATGTTTGATGCTTAGTTTACTGTTGTAAACTATCGTGAAGTTTGTTTTTTGTCACTTGCTAGTAGTAGCACAAGATCAGCAATATCGATTTTCATTTCAAGAAACTTTGTTGTCACTGTCCAATGAGGTCGGGAAAAAATTGTTTCACACGAGTAGTTATTGGTCCCCCCCTATTTCTCTCTAGACAAGCATATGAGTATGCGTTCATTCTACTCTCTACTCTGCTTTTCTTGTTGTAATAACCTTGAAAATCTTGATTATCAATTTTGGGTGGTCACAATCCAGTTTGAAGTTTGTGGAACAATCTTGTAATGTTTCACTGGTGCTTCTAGAATCGGGCTTCAGGTGATCTCAGAGGATCAGAACAGCCAAAGGATTCCTCAGTTGAACGGTCTTCTTTTGGGTCTAAATATCCTGAAACAATCAACTCAGAGGCATTTGATGGGCTAGGAAGATCCGGAGAGCTTAGGAAGAATCTATATGCCCATCATCCAAATTTGGTGGGACATGCTTCTATGGAAAATCCAGTGAAAAATGATATGAATTACGATCATGAAAAGAGAAACTTAGTGGTCAATGGTCTTCATCGAACAGGTCTTACAGGTTTAGCACGAGTTTCCATGCCAGTGATATCCCAAAACAATAATTTACATTCCGTAAAGGCAACTCCTGAATTCGTGAACATGAATACGCAACATTCAACTCCAAATGGACAAGTGCAAAATGTTGCTTCTCAACTATTATCTAATAATCTTAAATTCAGAGCGAACTCTGGAAAAACATCTGTTTCCTACACATCCGTAGGGCCTAAGAAAATTTTCAGCCATGACAAGAATCGTAGTACCCGATCTAACACATCAAATGAAACATTTGTCGTAGTTAGGGATGGATCTGATCTGAGGCTGGGGCAACCAACTCAGCATAAGCATTCTTCTTTATGTTCCTTTTCAACAGCAATGAATTTACCATTACAGGAAGCATGCAGGTCCCCAAAGGTCCAGCAACAAAACCAACCATCTGATAAAAGTAATTTGCCTGGTATTATGCAATCTTTTTTCTTCTCAAAGATTAGCTTAAACAATTTGCCTAGTTTTTCAACTTTGTAGATTGTTCATTTAACACATGCAAATGGGGACTTCCATCTACCTTTATGCAGCTGATTGTGCCAGGGAAGTAAAGAGAGCAAGGCTGAATCAGCCATATACTCCTGTAGAAGGATCATCCTCAGATAGAAGACCGGCACATACTGAATGTCGAACTGCCACTTCTCTACAAAACTCTGAGTCAGAAGACCTTCTGACCTATGCTAATAAGGATTCATCAATCTCATTGTTTCTCTCACACCTAACTGGAGGAACTGGCTTATTTGACACTTCTAGCAAAGTTCATGATGCGGTAAGTAATATGACGGGTTCTGTTCATTATGATTTGCTATCTTCTAGAGAAAGCATTTCTCTATGTACTAGAAATGAAGTTGGTGAAGCTGGTATGGCATCTTCCTTCAATGAGTTTGATTGTTTTAATGATAAAGGAAACCCTTCGACTGTTATCACTGATTGTAGCAATATGGTGGGGAATAATGGTGCAAATAGTAAGCAGATTGAAGATAGAAGAATTAGTTCACCTTTTATTAGTGGGCAATGCCTTCACCCTTGTCCTGTGGGCTTGGGAAAGCCGTCTTTGTTTTCTAGTCAGCCGCTCAGAAGAATACACAAGGAACCTGATGCCAAAAACTCAAATAAACAGGGAAACTTGTATATCCTTGAAAAAGGGTGTCATCATAAGCGTTTTGTTCATGGTTCTGAGATTCAAGCTTCCCATTGGACAGGTTTATCTTGTCGAGATTCAAAATCCCCAATAACTCGGTCATCTTCTAACTCCAATTATATTTCAGAAACAAGTTGTTTGTCATGTAAACATGACAAAATTTTTTCAGACCACTCGATAAATGGAGATTTAAGGCTATTAACTTCTGCAAGGCATGAAAACTTGATGGCTAAACACGAACCATTAAGTAGCTCATTTAAGATGAAACAACATGGAAAACTTTGCTGTCTCTCAGCTATGGAACCCCACTGGAATTCATGCGCAGATGACTTGGTGGAACGGAAGGATATAACTTATTGTAACATTCATCAGAATGCATCAGACTTGCATTCATTGCCTAGTTGTTACTGTAATAATCATCTTGGGGCTTCGCTTTGCAAATGTGGTTCTGCGGGTTCATCTCTTATTCTTTTCACCTTATATCAATTGCTTAGAAATATATAAAAGCCTTGATTATCATGACCGTGTGCTTTATTTGTGAATGCAATAATTATACTTTTCTCATCATTCTTATTTATTTGTCCTGTTTGTTTTTGTGCAGCTTCATACAAATACTGCAATTGTACAGCTTCAACCCAAAGCACCATTCCATGTTCAACGTTTTCATCTAATCATGTTTGTGGTACTGATAGCCATATTTGCTTTAGGTGAAAATAACATGTCTCTTTGCTATTAAGTTGTTCAACTTTAATCGAAATTTCACTCTTTAAAAAACCATTATTTTTGTTATTTTATAACAAAGGTGTGTTAATTTGTTTCTAATCCTCTTTGAAAATTATTTTCATGCTTTTCCTATGCGGGGCTGTAGCCGCTCTCGAACTGTAGCTATACTGCTGCTATTCGGATGTGCTATATCCAATTTTTGGGGTTGGCTGTTAAGCTTATTCCTGCAGGTATTGTTATAGGCACTACTGCGTGTCATCTTTGTGGGGATTATTATGCTAGCTGTTGAACTTAAAATGAGTTTCCTTATGGCTATCCTGCATCTTTCAATGAATTTAGATGAACTGGTTTAATTATAGGGTTTGAAGTTTATGTTTTACTTGCTTATCTAGCCAAGACTTGAAATTGGATTGGGCTGATACTTTGTCAGCCCTTATCTATAGATTTAGGGATGAGAAGTCTATAAATAAATGTTTTTAAGCATATAACTTATTATCTTTGATTGAATAAAAACTTATTCTATTTGTTTTTTGTGTGCAAGTTGGATATATGATTCCTTTTAACACAATACAAATACAATGACTGATTTTCGAAGAAGTCGTTTCCTTAAATGGTTGTGCGGTCTTGATTTCTTATTTTGATAATTTCTTTCATTACTTTTATTGAGCTTGCTATTGTCTTATTAATATTCTTGATTTTGTTTAAATTAATAAAATTTGGAATCTAATAATCTATATTACCATTCAAAAAGTGTCATACGATTTTGTAAAGGTGAGGTATACATTGGAAGGCATGAGTCAATGTAGGATCCGTCAAAATCAGCCATCATTCTAAGAATCAGATTCCTTTAAATAAGCCATTAATTTAGGAATAATTTACATTTGTTAATGTTTCCTATATAATGTATCCATCGCCTAGATTATAAATGATTTACCTTGAGCTACAGAAGAAATTAAGAAGCAAAGATGAGAATTTCTTATCTTATAGTATTAGAGTGGGTTTTTCTTGAGAACTTATAAGATTCTGCCTTGGCGAAGACAAACTTATCTTTGCTTTCTGTTGCAAAGGTTCTATGTTAACAATCTGTGGGCTCCAAAATTTGTGCCCCAGCCTCTCCGCACCTCTTTTGTTGACGGAGAGTGTTTTAACGAGTTTAGGTGTTGGGGTAGATTTTCAGAAGACAGATTAGGTTTTTAGATAAGATACTAAGATTTTGCCCTTATTTTGCAAGGACTTTATGATCTGAGTTCTGGTTTCCCATATGCGCAATTCCCTATGGTTAATTACCTCTCCCGATAATGAGAGAGAACTTTTGATTAAGGCTAGCCGTTAAACAGGTTGTAATAATTACCTAGCATAATGTAGCAACAACTGTTGACTTAATAATTTTTTTTTTTTGAAAATTGAATAGATGCAAAGCAAACGAACACGGCTCTGTCGGCCCCACTTCGCGTCATCTCCCCAAACTACGCTTTGCTTCGCACATAACCGTCTACCGACAATCCAAAAGCAATAAAAGGAAGAAATTCGGAGGAAAAAAAAAAAAACGTTCGCTCGCCTTGCTCCTTCGACTCCAACGTCGCTGTTCAACTTCGTTGCTTCGTAAGGAGTCTAGGGTTCGCTCTTCATCTTGCCTTTTCGTCGTTGCTGTTCGGCTTTGCTTCGCAGGAGGTGCGGAGATCGCGCGAGTCGCTTCCTCGGCTCGTCGTCGCTGTCGGCTTCGGTGCTTCGCAGGAGGCGGAGATTGCATGGGTTGTTCTTCGACTCCTTTGTTGCTGTTCGGCTTCGGTTCGCAAGAAGGGAGGGACCGCACGAGTCGCTCCTTTGACTCCTCCTTGCTGTCCGACTTCGTTGCTTTGCAGGAAGTAGAGATTGCACGCGTTGCTTCTTCCGCCCCTTCATTGCTGTTCGGATTCGTTGCTTTGCAGGAGGTATAGAGATAACACGAATGGCTTCTTTGGCTCCTTTGTTAATGTTCGACTATGCTCTTCTGCCGAACCCGTCGCCGAACTCGCCACCGAACCCAAGTGTCTTAGCCGAGGCCGACAGCCCCTTTCTCTCCATCTTTTTATTAATATATATACATATAATATATTTATATATATTTATGTATATTTAAAAAATTATTATTATTATTATTATTATAATAAAAAAATAAATAAATAAATATTTTTGAAATGAAATAAAATGGATGAAACAGGTGTTGAAGACCCGCACCGTGATCTTAGATCCGGGCGGATGGTTTTAATTCGAAGACCCCATACAGTCGATCTTAGATCCTGGTGGGATGATTTAAAATTCGAAGACCCGCACCGTGATCTTAGATATGGGCGGATGGTTTTAATTCGAAGACCCCATACAGTCGATCTTAGATCATAGTGGGATGATTTAAAATTCGAAGACCCGCGCCATCGATCTTAGATCTGGGCGGATGGTTTTTAAATTTGAAGACCCCGGGCCGTCGTATCTTAGATTCGGCCGGGATGGTTTTAATTCGAAGACCCTATGCCGTTGACCTTAGGTCCGGGTAGGAAGAAATTAGGGCAAGTGCCCTCTCTTACCTCCCGGCGCCGGGGAGGGGACGCCGGCAGGCTGTCGAAATTTCTCAGAAATTACAGCACTTTTTGGAGCGATTGAAAAGCAAATTAATTTCATTGAATTGATCAATTAATTAATCTAATTGATTAATTATAATTGATTGATTGAGGTTAATTAATTTTTTAAAATTAATCAATTTAATCAATTAATTAATTGAAATTAATTAATAAACATTAACTAATTAAGTTAAATTAATTAAATAAAACTAATTAATTAATTAAGGTTAATTAATTTAAACTAAGTAATTAGTCAAAATTAATTAATAAAAAAAAATTAATTAGTTAGCATTAATTAATTAAAATTAATTAAGTTGATTAAAATTAATTAATTAAAATTAATTAATGAGTCAAAATTAATTAATTGATTAAGTTTGATTAATTTCAAAGTACGAGAGTATTTCAAATGAAATTCTTTTAAAATACGAGAGCTTCAAATTTTGAGTGTTTTAAATCTAAGAGCTTTTTTTAAAATTCGAGAGCATTGTAATTGAGCAATTGGAGAAATTAAATAAAACAAAAAAATCAAATCAAATGAAATTCAAAGAATGTTCACACTAATTGACTCTGTACAACTCACACTAAAACTCAACTCCTAAGAAAGCTAATCAAAACACAAAACTAAAAGAAAGTCTCCAAAAATCCTAATCTAAACCCTGCCCCTGGTGGGCTCCAGTCCCAACTCATGGTAAAGCTCTTGGCATGCTCTAATCCCTGCAACTGCATCACCTCTGGCTGCAAGTTCCTGCTACTGTAACTACTGGCTACGAACTCTGGATCAGCACGTATCTGCACACAAAATAAACAAATATTAGTACATCATAAATAAAATAAAATAAAATAAATCATTAAAATGCTGGAGAGTGATAAATCTAACTGCTACTAAAACAAAAATACTGGGAAGCAAGAAAAACTAAGTACTGAAAAGCTAGTAGAGCCACAGTGTAGTAGGAAAAAAACTACGAGCACAAAAATAACTAAAACACTGACGCAAGTGTCAAAACCTCGAAGTGTCAAAATCACAAACTCAAACCAACTTAAACAAGTACAAAACAAATTTCCAAATATTGCAAAAGCAACCGCTGTCAAGTTTCAAAACTACAGTCTAATGTTAAACCAACAAAACAACTAAAAACAATCGGGCTACTTCTAAGGGAAGCAGTAAGACCCGCGTGTTAGGGAATTTCTAAGTGAAGAACCCTAAATGCCAAATCCAAATAATTAAAATTCATTGGGCAGCCTTGTTTATAAGAACTTGGTTGTAAGTCCCACTACCCGGCAGCTTTCATAGGAAAGACGTAAGCCCGACCATAGGGGAAAGTTTTAGGTAAAATCAACCTAAACCCTAACCCCAAATTAAAACATCCGGCAACTTCTAATAGAAGCCGTAAGTCCGATCTCTGAGAGAAATGTTTAGGCAATAAAACAACCCTAGACCCCTCACTCGGGCATACAAGTCTATAGAGCTTGGCTGTAAGACCCATAACTCGGGCCACTTAGCCTACAGGGCTAGGTCATAAGACCCGTCATTAGGCAGCTTCTTAGGAAGCCATAAGACCTACCCAACCAAAAATCTTTGGGCTACTTTCTAATGAAAGCCATAAGTCCCTACCCAAATCTAACAATGCGGACATCTCTTGCTTTAAGAGAGAATGTCATCTTTAAATAATGCTTTGAAATACAGTAATTATGTTACTAATTCCATGTTGAAAGCATGTGGAATTTCTAAGATTTTTTTTTACAAAACATATAAATCCCTGGGCATCCTAGTTTATAGGACTAGGTTATAAGTCCCGCTTTCAGGCAATTTACTAAGGGAAAAATAAGACCTACCCAAACAATTAAACCCTTCTGGGCAGCCTTGCTGTAGAGTTAGGTTGTAAGACTCATCTTTGGGCACCTCATAAATAGAAGCGTAAGCCCCACTCCAAATTAAACATACGGGCTACTTGCTACGAAAGTCGCAAGTTCTGACCCAATCAAATTTCTGTGTAACTTCTAAACGAAGTTACAAATTTCTAAATTAAATCAACTTCTGGGCATTCTAATGGATGTAAGCCCCAAAACCCAAATAAAATTAAAACACAAACCTAACCACCTCAATCTACTCGGGATCCCTGAGGAGGCAACCCATGGCTGCTAATCAGATTCCCTGGACATTACGGTCAATGATTGTAGTGTTGGTAGACTGAGACCTACGGTATACCCGGGACGACGGAACCATGGGATCTTGATCGGGTTTACCTCCGTTTTGCCCCATAATTGAGACTAAAAATACCTAAAATTTATTCATCCTTAATCGAGAGTTCTCTCTTACGTGTTAAGAGAGGTAATTAACTATGAGTGCTTGCGCTCATGGGAAGTAAGGACCCCAGATCTAATTAAACCCTGACTACCCTCAGGGGAAATCTGGTTAATTCTAATATGACTTAAGGGAAATGGAATCCTACAGCTGCGAAGCGGGATTCACGCATTCGTGCCATTTTTCTTGAGCCAACAGATTTCTGGCGACTCCACTGGGGACTACTTCTCTCTCCATCTTTGGATGAAAAGAAAACATTTAGTCTCAAAATACTAAACATCTAAAATGAATATGGATGTTATTTTATCACAAATTCGTGTTTTCTTTTCCAGCAGAATTCAGGTTGACTCTAATCCCTGCGAGTTCTGTTGACAGGTTGATAATATGACGCCTGTGAAGTCCTTCATGACTGTGAACCTGGGTGAGGGAGCTAGAGTGCAGTTCCCTCAAGCTGTTCTGAACACAGGTTATGCTGGAGCAACCATTCAGTTCGGAACCATTTTCGAAGTCATGCAGTTCCAGCAGTTCCTTCCTGAGAATGCTGTTAGCGTACCTACTATCAAAGGTGTCGCTAAAAAGCCTATCACTGAAGCTGTTGATGAGAAGGCTCCCAAAAGGGCCTCTGTATTTTCAAGGCTCTCCATGGCATCTGCTATTGCCCCGGCTGTTCAAAAGAAAATTTTTGATCCCAAGCTGCAATCTGTTGGCTTGAATACACCCAGTCAGAACATAATCCAGGAGGAAGTGCCTGAAGAATACACTACTGAAGTTCCTGATGCAAGTACTAAGCTTTCCAGGAAAGCCAGAAGGAAGGCCAACGCTCGCTCGCGAGCTAATGGCTTGATGCCCGATACACCTCAAGAATCATCGCCGCAGTTGGAGGCGAATGTACCCACAAATAATGGTTTTGAACCATTAAAGTGGGTCAAGAGAAATAATGATAAGGGCCAATTAAAGAAGTCTTTCTGGGAGACTTCGCATCAGCAGCCACAACCGCCAAAGAAGGAAGAATCTGCCTCTTCCAAGATATACAAAATACTGAAAGCTGTTAAAGATAAAAATCTGCAGCGAAGACTGAGGAAATCCGTCACTGAAGCTATTTCCTCGAATGCTGCTCATCCTCAGTATAACAAATTTTCATCAAAATCTTATAGAGAGGAGTTTAAACGTCCTCCCTACTACCGAGACCCGAGAAATTTCTGTCCTAATATGGGCCGATACCCATATTACGGAAGAAAACAGTTGGGAGAGCCTTCTGTTAATATACATGCAAGAGGCTATAATAGAAGATACGATAAACAAAGGCCCCAACAATGGCATCATGGATCTAATCATTCAAAAGTACATGCTGATGCTGGTGGTCATCAGTATGTGACTACGAAAAGACAACAAATTTGGGTTCCAAAAAGACCCAAGTATCCTGAAGCTCAGAAAGAGGTCCATCATAAAAGAAATCTACAAAGGGCGACTTAAATCTCAGGTCCAAAAGTTATCCCCTAATAAGGAGACTTCTGTTGACATGATTACTCCAGAAAAGGAAGAATATGTTGTCTACAATGAATCCCCCGACTCTCCAGTCATACATTGGAAGCGGCGGTCCCAACTTGGAGACGATCATGAGTTGGATGAGAATGATGACTTCTGTGATGATGATGAAGAAGTAGAGGGGTGTATTGGTCCCATGGACATTGAAGTTGTTCGGATGGTTGATCATATACCTGATCGATTTAATCAGCGTTATACTCGTAGAAATGCAGCGTTCAATCTGCAGAATGAGGAACAACTACGAGATGACCAAGAACAAGTAGCAGCCGTGAATAGAACTCCAAAACCAGAAGAAGTTGAGGAGGAAGAAGCTGAAGAAGTTGTAAAAAGATTGCAATTGGAAATGCAATCTATACAACAAAAGAAAGATCAAGAAATCCATCACTTGAATGCTCGTCTTGACGAGATGAGTAATATGATGAAACAGTTGTTTGGACAACTTGGTATGATGGCTACAACAAGTTAACCACCTGTAGCAAATTTTCAAGGGAATGTTCAAACTACTCCTGATGTACCAAATACTTATGACAGAAAACTAGAAGAGCTATAGGAGCCAACTCTGATAGCTTCTAAAGAAGATGAAGTGGTCAGCAAATCCCAAATTGAAAATCTCATCAGTCAAAAGGTTAAAGAAGCTATTGCTTCTGAAGCTGCCGATGCCTTAGTAGAAAAAGGTCGTCCATATCCGGCTGAATATGATCAAGAGAAGTATCCAAAGGGATATGTTGTGCCAAAATTCAATTTATTTGATGGTACTGCAAATCCTCGTCAGCATCTGGCGCAATTCAAAGCTACCTGTGGAAATACAGGAGGCAATGATGCTCTGTTACTACGACAATTTGTCAGTAGTTTAACAGGTACAGCTTTTGAATGGTATGCTGAGTTACCCAACGACTCAGTAAGAACATTCGCCGAATTAGAGACAATGTTCATTAAAAGATTCGCCAGTGCAACGAAGAAGGTGACTATTGCTGACCTTGCTCTTGAGAAAAGGAAAAGAGAGGAATCAGTCACCAAGTATATAACTAGGTGGAGAAATCTCAGCATGAAATGTGAGCAGCAACTCACTGAAAAGCATGCTGTTGAGCTATTGATGGGGAATATAGACGATTATATGGCTCCATATCTGGCTATGGCTACAATCAATACTTTTCAAGAATTACTGGATCGTGTTGCTAAATTCGAAAGGTTACCCAGGCCTAGAAGTGCCGGCTTCAACTATAACAATAATCCACCAGGGAAGGGAAAACAGGTCAGGACCGTTGATCCGAAAAGAAGTGAGGTGAATACTACATTCCCGTCTTCCTTGGATAAGAAAGGAAAAGAAGATTCAATGAATCCATCGAAGATGCTGAAACAAACTAGAGAAAGATAAAGGCCTCCTACTTTGCAGGAGAAGATTAACAAGCCGTATTCTTTCAAAAAAGAATGTACGGGAAAGATTTTTAGGCAAGCACTAAAGATCGGCCTTCAATTGCCAGAATCCCGCCGACCAGAACAGGCTGGTATGACTGATGATCCGAACTACTGTCCGTATCATAGGATCGTAAGTCACCCAATCGAAGATTGCTTCATCTTCAAAGATTGGGTCGAAAGGAATTATCAGAGCGGTGAACTTACACTTTCTAATAGTGTTCTTATCAATCCCAAGAGGGAGAAAACCAATGTTATCTCCTATATACCCTGTCAGAACACAGAGGACCAGAAAGGAAAAGCGCCCGAGGAAGATGAAGGTGGTTGGGAGACCTTTATCTCAAAGAAAATTAAACAAATGATGAATGTCCTACTGGCCATTGAAGGCATTCGTCGGAAAAGTGCGCTAGAATTGGAAGTTGATCCAAGACTCTTTTCTTCAAAGAATTCAGTGGCAGGGGGGGCCAGTTCAAGCAAGAAGAAATCTTTGAAGTACTTCAAAGACCAAAAAGGAAAGCGTAAGTCTGGATCAAAATCTCAAAAAGAAAAGAAGAAGAAATTGGCAAAGAAGAATACTGTGATTCAAAAATATATTTGTATTTTGAATGGATTTTAGTTTTAAGTTTTTGATGATTAAATTTTCATTTAAATGCTTAGAATTTGATATATATTAGATTTTGAAATTTTAATATGCTTTGAGAATTGATCCTTCCGGTTGAGATTTACATTCAACTCAGCCATCATCGAGGTAATTTTATTGTTACTTTAAATATATTTGTATTTTGCATTGGGGTTTGAGTATTTTGAAAGGTAAGGTCTCCTCCGGTTTAGATTTTATGTCAACTTGGCCATTATCGAGGTGATTTTGCAATCATTTTAAACAAATCCGCTAAGCATTCTCTGATCTCACATTTAAGAGCTTGACATAAAGATCGGAGCACATGCAAAATATATTTTAGCGTATAGATTGGTGCTATTGTCAGGTGTTGTAACACTTTTAGCAAATCCGCGAAGCATTTATAGATCTTGTAGTTAGGAGTTTGATGTGAAGATCGGAGCATATGCAGAATCTAATATTGCTTTAAGCAACATGGGTGGAAATCTTACTTCCACAGTCCCCTACTTTATTGGAAACCCTTTGAATATTTCCTCTAATAACTTATTGACGACGGCCTAAGACTCTTTAATGGGAAGGGATATACAATGTTGAACTAGCTCTCTTAGCGAGAATACATTGCATATGGCTTCTGAGGTTGATAGTTTCAAAATGTTTCCATAGCTTAGTTCTTTCTATGATTGGACTTTTAGAGTAATTATCTTTCATTCATTATCCCCCTCTCCATGTCTGGATTTTATAATTTTGTGGTATCACTTCATTAACCATGATTTCACTTTTCAATTTAAGAATTTTATCCTTCAACTCTTGGGCCTCTGCATCCATGCTCTTGCTATTGTATGCTTTTTTCATTATGGCGAGGATGATATAATCAGACTTACATTTATTTTCCTTCATGAGCAAGGACATTTCTTTCATTACATCTATATCTCTAGCTTGCCCATATGCATTGATTACTCTGTTAAAGAAAGGAGTATCCAGAACAACACTAGTTTAGTGTTTTCTATTTCTCTAATGAAGAAAGGAACCTTCTCTACAAGCTGTGCTTTGGCGTATCCACTAATAAGTGCACCCTAAGTAAAGGAGTTTGGTTTGATTCCTTGGTTTTTTTAAACTTAAAATAATACTCCATCTTATCAACTTTTTCTGCTTTCCCAAAACATTCAATCAGGGTATTGAATGTAATTATGCTGGGAGAAAAATATCTTCTCTTCATAAAATTTATAACTTTGTTCATTTTCTCGTTCTTTCCAGCCTTACCATATGAATTAATTAAAATATTGAATATTGTCAGATCAAGGTTAATGCCCATGTGTTGAAACTCAATATACTCCTTTTTTCATTTAACTTATTCTTCGAACATCTCCATACATAGATATTATAGAGTTCATTGTGAATATGTACTTTGGAGAATTAGTCCTTTTGCTTAAATGAATAGATCCATGCTTTGGAAGTGTAGTTCTTTGGCTCATAAGAGTAGATCTAATACAAGGAAGAGTATATATGTGACTAAGAAGAGTGGATTTGTACCTGGAAGTGTTGTCCTTTGGCTTGGAAGAGGTTGTAGTTCTCAAATGTGGTTGGTTTGATTATAGAGTGTTTGAATCATTGGAAGAGCAGTTTTCCAAAAGAGAAGGATTATAACGCCACCCCCAAAACATTAAATATTTGAAATTTCTGAGTGATTTGAAACATTCATATGAAATTTCATTTTATGCTTGTTTTTGTAAGCTACTAGGTGTGGTTCTTTTTTTATTAATTAAAATTATACATAATTAATTTTATTATATATATATATATATATATATATATGTGTGTATTTGTGTGTATTTTTAAATCATTTAAAGTGACAAATTAATTGTGTGAGGGTCTCTTGTCAAATTTTGGCAGCCTCTCGGCGTCTCTTTCTCGCGAAGGGAGGTAGGAAAGGCACTTGCCTTTCAATACGTCCGGCCGGATCAAAGATACGACGTCGCAAGCGCTTCGAGACAATTGATCCTGGCACAAATCTTTGGGTCTTCAATTTGCGGTGCCTATTTCTTTTCATATTCTCTCTCTCTCTCCTCCTTTTTTTTTCTTTTTTTGTTTTTAACAACACTCCATTGTTGAACTCATATGCTCTTAGGCAATTATTCAAAATGATTGGTTCGGTCTGTAGACGAGCTTGGACAGATTAAAGGCAGATGTTAGGCAGGCTGTGCGTGGTCGCTATTTTAGTTGGAATGGAGACTGACGGTTGCGTGGTACGACGGTTAGGATCTGTGGCACGGAAGCGGTCTGGGGTGGGCGTGGAAGCTTCTGGGGTGTTTGCGGAACGCGGGTCTAGCGCACAAAAGTGCGTAAGTGCACGTTGGGCTGAGTCGTGCGAGCGGAGTGGGCAGGCTTCAAGTCAAAGCGCAGGCATAAGGAGTACACGCTGGGTCATACGAGAGGACAGTGGGTTGAGACGGACGCCTGGTCGCGCGAGTGGAAGGCAGACTGGGGTAGAAGCATGAGCGAAGTAATGAAGCATGTCTTGGGGTCGGGCTTCATAGCAGGCCGCACAGCTGATGTTGCTCGTGCAGGCATGCCGAACGCGAGTGTTGGCTTGGGTCTAAAGTCGCAAACGAAACGAAGCCGGACGATCCTGCAACAAGAGCGGGCTTCTGTCGTGGGCGAGATTCTTGTCAACACAAGTTTTATTGTCGTGAGGGGACTTACATGAGGGGTGGTTCTGTTGCTTGCAGTCGTGTCGTTTGGGGAGCGAACGTGGATGAGATGGGGCCGTGAGGTGGTTAGTGGTCAACACAAGCCCACCAAATCCATGCCAATAAGTCCACCAAATTCGTTAAACACCAAGATCAAAACAAATTAAAATCTATATACAGGCACTTCAGTCTTCTTGGGATCCTTGAGAGAAGGTAATCCATGGCTGCTTATTAGGTTCCCTATATGTTATACCTATGGTTCTTTAATGTTGGTAGATTGAGATTGCCTATATTCTTGAGATGATGGAATTATGAAATCTTGATCGAGTCTATCTCCATCCCAACAAAAATCTTCCATTAATCCAAACAAATCTCAGAGTACTAAGCTTAAATTTAAAATTATATCAAAATAATCATCCATAATTGAGAGTGCTCTCCGATGAATAGGATGGGTAATTAACAATGAGGGCGTGCGTTAATAGAAATTTTTGACCCGAGATCTAACCCCCGACATAAATATTGGGGGAAAATCTGGTTAATTAAAAATTAATCTATTTCATGAGGAAGGGAATCCTAGCTTAGAAGGTGGAGTTTGAGCACTTTTTCCTTGAGCGTACAATGAGCTATACATGGAAGGCATTAGGAGTGTATTCTTTTTCTTTATATATCTATCACTGGCATTATCAGTAGTGTAACCTGTATTATAGAAGATGAAGAATTTCTTATTTAATCATTTTTCTTGTTAAAAATATATTTCATATATATATATATTAAAAAAGTGCCTAATAAAAGAAATAATTAACTAGCTTAATTCTCTTCTAAATTTTAGGAAATAGAATCATAGGAGCACATTTTTCTTATTTGATTATTTTTCTTGTGTAAATCCTATAGTTACCAACCGAGCCTCGAATCTTTCAACTGATCCATCTGCTTTGTACTTTATAGTGAAAATCCACTTGCACCCCACAAGCCTTTTTCCATTTGGCAAATTAGTAATAGTTCATTTTCTATTCTACTCAAATGCATCAATTTCATCTTGTACTGCCTTCTTCCATTTTGAATTTTGTATTGTGCTGGGAACTTGGATATTGTCAAGAGAAGTAGCAAATGCTTTGTAAGATGGTGATAGCCCTTCATAAGTAACATAAGTCCCAATTGGATGACTTGTACATCTCCTAACACTCTTCTTCAATGCAATCAGCATGGTAGAGCCATCAATGTTGGGAATTAGAACATCTCCAGTCTTATTCGTACATATGTTTTCTTCAGGTGAACTTAAAATTGAGTCAATATCTTGGTCACATGCTTGCTGTGATCCGTACTCTAGCTCATGTTTTTTTTACTCCTGATGTAGATTTGAAAATTCTCATTAGCAAGTTATGGAGCCACAAATTGAACAAGCACAGGAGAAGAAACATTTGTGGGTTGGATTGATGGCTGAACATGCATGGGTGTGGAAAAGTTTTGTGTACGCTCTTTGGGCACAAGCGCGGGTTGAGAAGAACTTGATGACTTTGACTGGGAAAAGGGCATAGACTCGAGAAAGAACACCCAAAATTGATGTTCGTTCATGCTCTCTCTCTGAACATGAGATTTGGGATGGAATGACACATGCTCAAAGAAAAAGACATCCATGGTGGTGTCAAATATTTTGTTGGTTGGAGAACAATATTTGTACCCTTTTCAAGTTGGAGAATATCCTAGAAAAACACACTTATTGACTTTTAGATCAAATTTGCTACGGTGTCGAGGATACACATGAACAAATGTTCAACTAAATATCTTTAGTGGTAAATCAGCTGAAGCTGTATGTGTGTGCGGAAATATTTTCGGAAGAAGTTGATATGGAGATTGAAAATTAAGGACTCTGGATGGCATACAATTGATCAAATAGGCAGCTGTGAGAATGATTTCCTCTCAAAAATAATTTGGAATATTAGAGAAAAATATAAGACACTAGGCAACCTCCAAGAGATGTCTATTCTTGCGCTCAGCCACTCCATTTTGTTGAGGGGTGTCAACACAAAAATTTATATGGATAATCCCATAGTTCTGAAGGTAGGTATTAAGACTACTAGTGAAGTGTTCCCTAGCAATCTAACTTGAGTACCTGAATTCTAGAGTTGAATTAATTTTGAACTATAAAATTGAAGGTTTGAAAAATTTGCTCTACCTCAGATTTTTTCTTTTATAAGAAAAACCCAAGTTACCCTTATATGATCATCAACAAATGTTACAAACCATTTAGTGTCCAAAATATTTTTTACATTGAGGGACCCCACACATCACTATGAATCAAAGAAATGCAGTTGAAGGTTTGTATGTAATTTGAGGATATACAATTCGAGTATGCTTTGCAATCTGACAAGTTTCACATTAAAAAAATGCTAGAATTTAATTGATAAATAATTTGAGAAATAATTTTGCAAGATACACAAACTTAGGATGACTAAGATGATAGTGTTACTATATAATTTCACTTTCTTTATTGATATTGGAATTTGACACAATTGAATGATTCAACTAGACTTTGAGATTGGACACAACTTGCTTGAGAAATTTGGTTTGAGGATCGGTTGCATGAGAGGAAATAGAGCCCGTAGCATAGTTCAGCGCTGCCAATCATTTTCCCCAATTTTAAGTCCTAAAAAACACACAAGTTTGGATAAAATTTAGCAACACATTGAAGGTCACGAGCCAATTTGCTAATGGACAAAAAATTGCAATCCAAGTTTGGAACATGGAGGACAGAGTTGAGATACAATTCCCTAGTAAGTTCGATGGAACCTGTTCTAACAATTTTAGAATTTGAATCATCAACAATATGACAGACGAATGACCACTACTTGGCTTGTAATTTTGGAGAAGGTCAACATCTTTTGTCATATGATCAGAAGCACTAGTGTTGACTATCCACAGCCTCATGTCTCCTTTGTTAGTAGTGAAGGCAATATGTGAATTTGTTTGAGCAACTAAACCTATCACAGTAATGTTACCACTGCCAACTTGACTAAAATTTTTTTGCTGCAAATCCATTTGCTTTTTGGTAAATGGGCTATGCTCGGGAATAGGAGCACTCTCAGACTTGGAAGCTACATGTGCTTTGCTGTTTCTATCAAATTGTAACAACCCAAAATATAAAAAAGTATTTTAAATGAAAATTTGAATTTATGTTTGAATTGGAGCACTTCGGCGCTGTGCTTGGTAGCATTAAGCACTGTGAAACTAGGCTTTAGAGCACAGCTGCGTAAAAAATTGCTGCGACGACATTGGAGTATCTGTTCCATAATAATTCTGGATTCAACATGCAGCGCTGCGACGCTAGATCACTAACAATATATATATATAATTTTAAATCCTAAGCACTAAAGCCCTCCAACATTGCCACCTCTCCCATTCTTGCGTGGCTTGTTGTGGAAGAAGAGAGGGAAAGGGAGAGGAAGAGGAGAGAGGGAAGGAAGAGAGTTAATTTTTGTCATTTTCGTCCGTTGCTTCAGTTATGAAAAGTCTTATGATCGTTGTAAGTAATCCGAATCTCATTTTAGTTTTTAATGATTTTGAATTTGATGAATTTAATCTCTCATAAATCGATAAAATATATTTTTCTTCTGATTTGTTGTACTTTTACCGTGTAACTTTTTATATACGATATATATATAAATTTTATGGATATTTTGATTGTAATATTATTGAATTTCCTCGGGTAAAAGAGAATTTATGATTATCTGAAGCTATCGATTATTATACAGATTTTTTTTGTATTTTATAAATTTCAGTATTTCATGTTGCATTTCATATATTAAAGATAAAATGATACAACTGATATGAAATAAATGTAGTATTTGCATGTAAGCATGAAAGACTGGCTGTTATCACCATAATTAGCATGGTTCGGCTGTTAAAACATAATATCCTGTGCAGGAGGGTGGGCCGATAGACGCTCCTTTAAAGATTGTTTGTGGTGTTATTCCGATTGTAGCTTGTAATTGATGACCGAATTACACATACACATAGGATGATGACTCTTAAATGATTTATTGAAAGCCACATGTAATAATATTGATAAAGATAATGATAATAAAGATAATATAATGATGCAATGAATATAGATAAAAGAATGAAAACACCACATTAAAGTTGTATGTTCTGCTTTGCTGAATCACTGAATCATATACTGATGCATATATACATCGATAACATTGATAGATGACATTGATAGATAGGGTATCATATGAATGTTTACATATACTGATTTATATTTTAGATAGATACTAAGGAGGGAGAAAGATATATGTATAAGCTAGCCAAACAAAGAGATAGGAGTAGTAAGGATTTAATTCAAGTGAAGTGTATTAAGGATGAAGATCAAAAAGTACTTTTCTTAGAAGATGATATTCAACAAAGGTGGATGAGATATTTTGATAAACTTTTTAATGAAGATTGTAAGAATACAATTGACTTTAGTGACCTTAGCATCCTAAATGAAAATAAAGATTTCTGTTTTTATCGGCGTATTAGTAAAACCGAAGTTAGAGAGGCTTTAAAGAAAATGAAGTGTGGAAAAGCTGTTGGACCTGATGATATCCCAATAGAGATGTGGAAATGCTTAGGAGATGAAGGAATTTCTTGGCTAACTAAACTTTTTAATAATATTTTGAAGACTAAAAAGATGCCAGATGCGTGGAGAATGAGTGTATTGATTCCTATTTATAAGAATAAAGGTGATGCACAAGATTGTGCGAATTATAGAGGAATTAAGTTAATGTGTCACACTTTAAAACTATGGGAGCGAGTTATGGAGCGTAGGCTGCGGCGTGATACTAATGTTTCTCAAAATCAATTTGGATTCATGCCTGGTAGGTCTACTATGGAAGCCATACATTTATTGAGAGGTTTGATGGAGAAATATAGGGAGAATAAGGAGGATCTACATATGATATTTATTGATTTAGAGAAAGCATATGATAAAGTTCCAAGAGAAGTGCTATGGAGAGTTCTTGAAAAGAAAGGAGTTAATAATGCTTATATTCTAATCATTAAAGATATGTATGAAGGAGCTACTACTTGTGTTCAAACACAAGGTGGTTTGACCAAGTATTTCCCTATTTCGGTTGGATTACATCAAGGATCAGCTTTAAGCCCATATCTTTTCGCGTTAGTCATGGATGTTCTCACTAGACATTTACAAGAGGATGTACCCTGGTGTATGCTTTTTGCTGATGATATTCTTCTTGTTGACAAGACTAAAGAGGGAGTTGAAGGTAAACTTGAAGTCTGGAGATCAACCTTAGAGTCTAAAGGTTTTCGCTTGAGTAGATCTAAAACTGAATATATGGAGTGTAATTTTAGCAGTAATAGACCTAGTGAGGGGATTGTGACTTTGGGCGATCGAGTCATTAATAAGAGTACACGTTTTAGATATCTTGGATCTATTGTTCAGAGTGATGGTGAAATAGATGGGGATGTTATCAGTAGAATTCAAGTTGGATGGTTGAAGTGGAGGAATGCATCGGGCTTGTTGTGTGATAGAAAAGTCCCCCTTAAACTTAAGGGAAAATTCTATAAGATGGTGGTGAGACCTGCAATGCTTTATGGTGCAGAATGTTGGCCATTAAAAGAGAAGCACAATACTAAGTTATGTGTTGCGGAGATGAGGATGCTTAGGTGGATGAGTGGATTTACTCTTAGAGACAGGATACGAAATGAGCATATACGTGAAAAGGTTGGAGTAGCTCCAGTGGAGGATAAGATTAGAGAGAGTCGTCTTAGATGGTTTGGTCACATAAAACGGCGGCCTTCCGATGACCCAGTTAGGAAAGTAGAGGTATTAGATTTGACTTATGTTAAGAAAGGTAGAGGTAGACCTAAAAAGACTTGGTTAGAAAATATTAGAAATGACCTTTCTCTATTAGATTTAAACGAGAATTTGACTTTGAACCGGACACAATGGAGAAAAAGGATTCATGTTGCCGACCCCACGTAGTGGGACAAAGGCTTGTTGTTGTTGTTGTTGTTGTATAGTTGATAAGATAGACAAGATTGATGACTTTGATGACATTAACACCTGCATGTTCATGCTACAGTACTGACTTATTAATCACTGATTTGTTGATTTCAAATGTATTTATGTTTTTGCATCCATTGTTGATTTATGAATTTAAGCATGATGATTCTTACTTTCCGTTTGATCATATTGAATTGTATCAGTGAGATCGAGTATTGATGATAGTTAATGTTATTGATTCTATTAATTGAGATGAGCATGCATATTGATTTTCTAGATCTTATATTGAAGGGTTTACTGAGTTTTGAGTTTTTGCTGGGCTTTTTAAGCTCATTATGTGATTTTATTGATTTCAAGTCAGGGAAGGGGCTAGAACTTTGTGCATTGAGGTGTATTGAGATCTTCAAGTTTCTCCTTTTTGATTTTATTTTTTGTTGTATTCTTTTGTAGTTAGGAGCTATTGATAAATTTATTGATTATTCGTGATCTGCTGACTATTATAAATATAATTTTGGTGAAAGAATGTAGTGAAATATTTTTTGGTGTACAATATTTACTTTCCTTTGCGGGATATATTAAATTATTTTGATGATTTATAGAAGCTCTGACAAATGATTAAAAAGATAGCTAATTCTTTTAATTTGATTCTGGGGCATTACACAAACCATGACTTTGATTTTTAATCAGCTGGTTTGCCATGAACACCACGGTTTTTCTCATTTCTGATGATCTCCACCATTACTGTTAGATGATTAGATAGCAAGGACAAATGTATCTAATGTTGATGCAGGTTGTTCCTTCGATCCCATTATCACTCTCTTTCTACTCTCTTTATGCCTAACCTCTGAGAAAGCCTCCCTAAGATTTGGTAATTGTTTAATGCCTATGAATCGACCTCAAATATCATTCAACTCCCTGTTAAGTCCTAAGAAAAGCTTGAACAACTTTTTTTGTTCCACAATTTGCTTGCATATTACTGCATCTTCTAGACATGTCCATGAATGAGTTTCGAATCAGCCAAGTTGTTGCTAATTCCGTGTGAGTGTGTTGTAATACCAAGTAAATTACTGCTCTCTTTGGCGGAAGTAAGTACTGATTCAACCTAAAATAATTATGAAATATTTTCAGAGTTGGAGTAAGTCTCTTTGGCTGTATCCCATATTTCTTTTGTAGTACAACAAGAAATTTTCACCAATGTCATTGTTCATGGAATTGATAAACCATAATATGATTATACTATTTTCAATCTTCCACTTTTTGAAACCTGAATCTGTAGTCTCTGGCATTGTTGTCGCTACCGTGAGATACTTATCCTTTCCCTTACCACAAATTAACAACAATATTGATTGTGTCCACTGCAAATATTTATGACCATTTAATTTGTGTCTTGGGATGAGAATAAGAGAAGAATCACTGTCACCAAATTTTGAAAATTTTGAACTACTTCCTGATTTTGGTGCCATGTTGCCAGATTTGTGATAAAGCGATTTTTGTATTGCGAAGAAGAAGATGAGGGTGAAGAATGCATGAGGTTGCTGGAATATAGAGGAAAAAGTAGGCCAGGAGGGATTAGGGTTTAGAGAGTTCTAACATCATGAAGAATCTCTTATTTGATTATTCTTCTGGTTCAAAAAGGTACTACATCTACACACACATATATATTAAAAAGTGCCTAATAAAGGAAATAATTAACTAGCTTAATTCTCTTCTAAATTTTAGGAAATAGAATCATAGGGGAATTATTCTTTCCTAAAATTAGGAAATAGAATCATAGGAGATAATCACAATTGATTTCTCCTGTTATTCTTAAAAATACTTTCCTATCATAAATTCCCTAACTTTGTCTTTCAAATATTCAACAGAAGAAATAAGAAACGAAGAGAAATTTGTCTCTTCAAATTTTATCAATTTATGATCTTAGCCTTTCTGTTTTAAAAAAATAATCCTAGTTATTTACTGGCCCCCACCAGCGTTAAAACCCTTTTCTTTGAATTCTAATTGTTGTATAGAATTCTAAGAGTTAAAATTCAAAGCTTGAAACTACTTTTATGAATTTATTTTATGTAGATCATGTATGTATGAAGTATACAAAAAGTAATGAAACTATCAAGAGTTAATCTCTAGTTTACATAGTAACTCTAGTTTTAAAAAATCTTCATGGAGCCTCTATGGAATTATGTGATTATTTTGGAATGACAAGTCAAGCTATTTGAATATAAGAACTCTTCAAATATAATTTTTTTCTTATTTGGATTTAAGTCATTGCATTTCTTCTAATTTTCCTCATTTTGCCCGCATTCTTTTTCATTTTCACTTATTTTGAAATAAAAATAAATAATTTTTGTATATTGGGACAAACTTCAAAATAGTCCCCACCCCCCACTCACTATTCATATATAGCTAATTTACTCCCAAAGCATCTCATTGCTCCAATTTAGTTCATCGATCATACAAAATTGCTCCAAAATTATCCCGTTGGGATTAAATTGGGATCAATTTTGTATAGTTAAGGGAGTAAATTAGGATCAATTTTATATCACAAGTATAGCATGAGGGGTCAATTTGGATTAATTTTGTAAAGTCAAAGGTTTAAATTAGAGAAACGTGATATTTTAGAACTGAATTGGCCACACACGAATAATCTGGGGACTGTTTTAGGATTTTTTGTATATATTCAAGTTTATTCGTAAAGTGTTTTAATGCATATAACATATGTTTAAATATTTATTAAATTTATATTACATTCTAATTTTTTGGGTGAGTATTACATTCAAATTTGTTAAAATGCTCCAACCATTGATTAAATATCCAATAAACTCTCTCATTTTTTTCATTTTTATTCCTGAATGGTTGAAATGTGATGCTATTTACAATTATAGCGATTCTTTAAGGCACAATATAATATAACTCTTAATTAAAATAAAATCTATTTTTTAAATAAAATATTCATAACGTATGCATTTTTACTCTAGGTATCCTCACACCAACACTAAGTGGTGTTGTGGGTTGGTTGGGGTAACACCCTTCATTTTTGAAGTATCTTATTCTGGGTGTGCCTTAACGAACATCGGCATTGGTATATTTCATTTAACATCTTAAGACTACTGATGGAATCTGATGAGAATTCTTCTGAGACTATATTTTGCTTTGTAAACTAATTAAAGATGCATCTCACCATGTAAGTTTAATCCTACTGATGAAAGCCTATTTGAGTTTTTCTCTATAAACTAGTTATAGATGTATCCCACCATGTAAGTTTATTCTTATAGATGAAGGCAAACAACTCTGATATCTCCTCTGAACTCATTATTGTCCAATGTGTAAATAAAGTATTCACTTTGACCCCAACAGCCCTGCTGTTTCCCCACCTAATGTCCACTTGACTCTAAATTTCTTTTTTTCGTGGACCTCAAAAGTTTGCTTAATAAATGCAAGTCATTACATCATTCACTCACTCAATCTCCGCAAAATTAAGCCTAGAACTCCTAGTGCTTACTGCCTCCTATAATTTAGTCTTTGAGAAGCCTTAAGAACACTCCAAGTACTCTCCCATTCTGACAAACCCTAGAAGCTCTTGAAAAATCTACTCAACCATTGGTGCACTTATTTCTTGTATTTAACTATTAATTTACTGATTTAATTTGTACGGGTCTGGGAACTTTTTTATGGCATACTCATGTTTATTGGTGTGTGACGTTGGGGGCGGCAATGGGATGGGTGCAACCATAGCTTATTGTTGTGGCTAAAGACAATGGTCTGGCATTATATAAGATTCACCAGTTTTCGGCAACCCTGTTTTTTTCAAGGTTTAGGGCCTGTTCTCTTTTTCTGATACTCTCTTAAAGATTGCTTGGATTCTAGTTATTGCTCTCATTTCTGTTTTTCCCCTTAAAGCTTTCTTTGGTCTATGTTAAAATTTCTCTGAGTCGCAGTTTTGTTATATTTACCTTATATATTAGCAAGATTATTTTAGTTCGAACATGCATCTTACTAGCTTACCTTTATTTGGTAGACCAAGGGATATCTTGATTGATACATCTTTAGATAATGCTCAGCATGAAATGCGTATCTGCAAGGCAGGAAATCTTCCCGTCTCTGGAAATTGTTGTTGTGCTACAATCTCCAAGTGCCAGGCGGGTTATTGTTTTGGTGAGGCTGTATGCGCTGCTGATACCATGAATGACCCCGATGTTAATGGAATGTTGAAGCACGTAAATCCAACTTTTGATGAGGATTCCGCGTTTGAGAAAGAAAGAACAGTTGGATTAGATCAATGTGCATGCTTTAAGAAAAGGGTTGTCATGCAAAACAACTGCCAGTGCCAGACTGGTTTCCGGAGGGTTATTTCAGGTAAGAACATAGGATATTCTACTGCTACTTCTGACAATCATGCTAGGACCTCTGAGGTCCCTCGAGTTAACAGACCAACAGAGACTGCATCTAAAAAGTCAGATGCAACTTTCAAGGCATCCACGTCATTGGATGAGCAACAGTTGTCCAATCGTTCAGGATCTTCAGCTCCAGCAATAACTGAAGTTTCAGTTGAAGTTAACAAGAAAGATGCCCAGTTTTCAAATGTCAACACCACCATGATTTTAAATAATTCTGAGTTTGATGAAGGATCAGCAATTGAGAAATGCAGTTCCTCTGATGAAATGCTAGACGCTGGAAAATGTAAAGAAGTCCCTGATACCTGTTGCAAGGTTTCAGGTAATAACACTGCACCTGACTGCATATTGAGCCATTCATCAGTTAACAATATGGATGAGCTTAAATTTAGATACTCATCCAATCAAAAGAGTGTTAGAAATAAAATTACTACTAGATGTACAGATCAAAAAAATAATTGTCAGAGACAGCAATTAACTAGCATTTGGAAACTAGGGAATAGAAAGGAATCTCCTAAAGCTTACAAGTTGGAGAAAACAGTTTCTAAATCAGTTTCCCATTTTGCACATTCCGAGCCTCTTGACTCTATTGATGAAGCCAAGCATCTCCTATCATCAAAACGGGATGGTGTTTCCATGCAACCTGATAATGTTGTTAAAAGCACAGGCATGGTTTCTAGTGGATCCTCGAACATCAAGCGCAAGAGATCTGATTTCACCTCCTCCAAGTTCATATCTTTGAAGAAGTTGGAGAACCATAATTTTCAGTTGAAAAATGGTAAAAATCCTTCTGAAGAATCAAAATTTTCTTTTGCAATGGCGGAGAAAGATAATTTTACTTTACATGGGAAAAGGCATTTCTATCAGAGGTTGAATCATCTAACTGGTGAAAGACCACCCAAGTACATGTCTCTGAGTTGTATAGTGGACTCCAGGAACCATGCTACAGAAGCTTTTACCATAAGCAATAGGCCAGTTGTTTGTGGAAATTCTGGTATCATTTCCGGGGGTGCGTTGAATGCTCCACAAAAACCTGTGAAAATAGTTCCGCTTAACTTAATTCTTAAAAAGGCTAGAAGATGCAGGAGTAACTGGGAAGTTGAGCCTAAAACATATCGATTCTCAAAATTGGAATGTGCTGATGCAAAATACCAGCAATGCAGTGAGTTATCCACTTGCAAGTCACCGAATGACAGTGGGAATCCATACATTGGCAAACTTTTAATGTCAGGTAAAATAAGAAAATGACTACAGCTAATGGTATTTACATAACATGCCAATAGTTATTTCTTAGAATTGCAGCTTGTTCAAATAATATAAAAAAACCTTTTTCATGCTATGATAATTGAGATTTCCAATTGAAACAAGGCATAAGGAACTTCATATGTGATGTCACGAGAAGAAAGGTTGATCATACAACAAAGGATATCTGTATTCCTGAGTTTAGAAATTTAGCTTTAAAAAGTGATTGCACTGATTTGGGTGATACTTGTTCGGTTATTAAGCTAATCCTTAAATTTTAACAATTGGATTTCATGCTCAATGTTAGTTGGAGTAAAAATGCTTCATTTTTGTTAGCCTTATCTTATTTCTGGCATCTTCAGGGTATTTGAGCTATGCTTCTCTTCTCTAATGGTAATTAAACGCATCCTGCACCCAGGTACGGAAGCTCATGTGTTGAATTTAGGCTACGGGAATGCTATAAAAGATACATGGCATTCTAGCATGATATCTAGAAGCAATTCTGTAAATAATAAAGTTGATACTGGCGAGCAATTGCAAATGAACAAAAGAAGGTATGCGTATGTTCAGGAATTATGTGCGGAGGAAGGCCATCGAAATTGTGGAGCTATATTCTATTTAACGATTTCATTGTTTTATATTTTAGTATTCCCCTTGTCACTACAAGAAACTCTGATGTTCATTGTTTGGAGCAGGAGTGAACCCTTTCCTGTTGATGCAGAAGCATTGTGTTGTGTTTGTGGAAGTTCAAACAAAGAAGCAATCAATTGCTTGTTAGAATGCAACCGATGCATGATTAGAGTGCGTGATTTATGAAGTTTAACTTTTTTTTATCCCTACGGCTATTTTTTAGCGTTAATAAAAATGCGAAAAAATGTTATGTAGGTGCACCAGTCCTGCTATGGTATTTCCAAATTTACAAAGGACTTTTGGTATTGCAGACCTTGCAAGTCGAACTCTCAGAACATTGTGAGCAATAACTAACCTATTTACATCTATGAAAATATATAGGTCATGATGCTAGTAATTATAACATGGACATTTTGTTCAACTTCTGAAAAAGTTTTATGATTGGTATAGATTATGATGCACAAACACGAGCTAGATATGGAATCTAAAATGTGATTCTAAATTATTAAAAAAGGCATTTTACTGATATGATATACTTCTTAATCAAGTATTGAAAAAAATATGAGTAAACTATAGGTCTGATAATCTCAGGATTTCTTAATCGAGTAGTACGCTTCATTGTTCTCATACTTAAAATGTTAGGGGGTATTCATGAAGTATCCATGATGCGTTGAAAAGTGTCACAAGTTTTTCTTAGAGAGCTATAAGAAAGGAAAGCAAATTGGATAGTCTTATTAGAAGTGTTCATGATTCATAGTGGTTAGGGATATATACCTTCATGCGTCACATTGACCCCCTGATGAGGACATGCGACCTTGAAGAGTCTACCAGAGGCATGACCGTCGATCTACGGCCACGATCGCACCACTCTACTTTTGATTATCATTGTATCAGATTTATTATTAATGTATTAGTTTATTATTTATGAGTTTTAATTATGTCTTTTCCATTCATGCCCTTACTTGAGGGCTTAGTCATGTGTAAGCCCTAAGGGGCATGTTGGTCTTTTTATTTTCCTTCATTGTACGTAGCTATTTAAAGCTATCCCTTTCATCTTTGGAGACTAATGAAGATTATTACAACAAATTTGTGCTCTTGTGTGATTCTTGGGAGAGTTTGAGAGAGTTTAGAGAGAACCCTAAGAGAGGGAATCGGATCACCCACCAGCCGCAGGAACCGTCCGGACTCGTGGTCATCTTTATTTCTTCTTCTCCTTCCCTTCCCCTCCGTCAACCATCGGCCATCTCCCTTCCACCATTCGGCCAAACCCCTATAGCTGCCGGCCACCTCAAACCCTCCACCACCAAGCCGCCGGCCCACTCAGTCCGCCACCTCCTCACCGCCGGCCAACAAACCATCCCACCTCCTCCTAACTGCCGGCCACTTAAAATCCCTTCCCTAAACCTTTGAATAACCATCCCAAACCCCACCACCAACTAAACCTAACCCTAATCCTAGTCGCCAGCCAACAAGCCAACCACCCTTCTCCACCAAGTCGCTGGCCCCTAGCTCCTTTTCCCTTCTTAATTTTCTACTTCCTAAATTGGGTTGATGTTAATTTGGAAAGATTTTGAATTCAAATCCAATTAAATTTGAAATTCAAATACTTTCCTAAATTAATTGATCTATTTTAGGCAAGTTCCTTAAATCAAGTCCAAATCAATTTCAAATTGGATTTGATTTAATTTCTTTTCCTCAATTAAAGATTCTTGATTAAGCAAGCTTTAAACTCCCCTCCCTA
Source organism: Dendrobium chrysotoxum (assembly GCA_019925795.1). NCBI lineage: Eukaryota > Viridiplantae > Streptophyta > Magnoliopsida > Asparagales > Orchidaceae > Dendrobium > Dendrobium chrysotoxum. The sequence continues at coordinate 75,368,706 of CM034315.1, forward strand.
ATCCCTCTCTCCCTCTTAATGCCATCAGCCTACGCTCTCTCTCCCCCTCTTAATGTCGCCGACCTACTCTCTCTCCCCCCTCTACCTTAATTAATTCCCACTTAAACCCTTATTCAAATATAAAATTTTAAAATTCAGATTTTGAATATTCCCTTTCCTCTCTTCTTTAGCCGCCACCCCCTCTCTCTTTTCCCCTTCTCTTCCCTAGGTTTTCAAGTTAACCTCTCCCTACTACTCTCACCCAAAATTAGAAGCTTCATGTATCCCTTCCTTCCACCATTTGATGGCGGAGAACAAGACCACGGGTTTCTCTACGACGATCAAGGCCAAGTTGATATTTTCAACTCTCCTTTTTTCGACATCAATCCGGAGGTTGATCAGACTGTAGAAGAGTATGTAGAAAGGATTGTCTTCACCCTCGCCGCCGCCATCGGCGATCAACTCTCTTCAGGTCAGTGGAAGATTATTCCCAAACCCTGATGAAAGGTTAACTCTTTCTCTGAATTTTATACCTTCCGAATTACTTTCAATTGTGGTTATAATTAATTCATAAAGATTCTTGTTAATTACTCTGCTAAAGCTTAGTAACTTTAGAGAGTTGAGTGAGTGGATCTTTTCATAGTGACTAATCTCATTATTAGTATAGGGATATTATGTTGAAACCCTTCCATGTATGCTATGCTTGATCGATTGGCTATCTAAGTGAACTTAACTTCAATGTTTCCTAAGCTAATTTCATCCATCTCTTGTTTTATCTCGTTGTTTAAATCTCTGCAAGTTTTAATTAATATTGTTCTCTAAAATTCAAACGTGCAAAGTTCTTATCTAATTATAGCCTAGGCATTTAGTTCTGCATTATCTGGTATCTAAGCATGGTTGCGGTGCATGGTAGAATTTTTTTTATTAATTTAGCATCTAAATTGCATCCTGCATGCGTCAATTACTTTTGCTTACTCTTTCCTATAAAAACTATCATAATAAAAATCTGGTGAGCTATGAGGCTGTTGATTGATAATAAAACAAAGAGAAGTAAAATGAAATAAAAAAATGCATGAAACTGAAATCGAAGAGATGTATCTCTTCGTGAGTTTGATCCGGTACCACAGCCAGCAATGGATCCACAACCAAATTGATAAAAGGAGGAAGAAACAAAAAAGGAAAAAAAAAAACTTACGCTATCTATCTTCCCCACACCATGCTGACACCTTCGCCCGCTTCAATCGACGCCCCAGCCTCTGCTCATGTTTGACTCCAACGCCCCAGCCTCTGCTCAAGTCCGACGCTCCAACCCATGCGAAAAACCCTTTGCCTCAATGTGTAGCCCACCTTGTTCCAAAACTAGATCCCGCACGCAAGGCTGAACGCCTAGGCCGTCTGCTCTGACTCACGCTGATCCGCCCCCGACATCCGTTCTTCCATGTTCTCTGCCCTTATTGAACGCCTGTACCACTCGCAGCTAGATCCAGCGCCTCTGCCTCCCTCAATCTGACTAAAGCCCCAATCTGTTCCACGTGATCAAGTCCTTGCACCGGAGCCGTCTGGCGCACACAAGCTGTTGACCTAGCCTGTCGTGCATGACTTCCCTCTATGCAAGTTTCGCAGACGTGCTACCGCGCTATTCAGACCCATCTTCAATCCTTCCGCACGCTGGCTCTTGACCCTAAACCTACACCGCTCTGATGCCCCTAGCCCTTGCCAATCAACCCCCGCGTGTCCGCCTTTGATTGAAGCCCACTCGAATCGGAAGCTTTCCTGCGTGTGAGTACTCACTCGCACCCTCACTTAAATCCAACTCCTCACACGTGAAATTTGCTTGTACACGCGCGGTCCCTCTCGCCCGATCCTACTGAACTCACTATCGTCTTGCCTTGTTTAATTACATCTCGTGTGTGGAATTGATCCTGCATTACATCATTTGTTCTAACTCTAATAAGCAAAGCCCATGTCTATGCATCTATTCATACCTTTTATCTCTAACTCTGGCTTGCTTTTACTGCTTCTTTATCTTCATACTTAATGCAATCTCATGTTGCTGATTAAGTTATATTATAATGATAAAAAAGAAAGTAAAATAAGCAGGTATTTATCTGACTTAATGACCTGTGCCATTGATCTCTGGTCTGGGCGGATGAATTTCTATTCGAAGATCCCGCGCAGTCGATCTTTGATCATGGTGGGATGATTTAAAATTCGAAGATCCGCGCCATCAATGTCTGATATGGGTTGATGGTTTTTAAATTCGAAGGCCCTACACTGTCGACCTTAGGTCCGGGTGGGATGAAATAACTGCAAGTGCCGCCACGACCTCCCCACGGAGGCTGTCGAAATTGCCTCGAGAAATTGCCAAATATCGAGGAGTAATCGAAGAGCAATATTAATTAATTTGATTGACTAAAACACAAATTCTAAAATCTTCAAATTAAAATTAATCTAATTAAATTAAAACCTTAATTTTATTAACTAAATCACATAATTAATTAAAACATCAGTAAATTTAAAATCCAAATCATTGTTTAAAATTGCGCAATATGAGGCTCGCCTTGAGGCCTTCCTCAACGCAATTCTAGTGAAAAATGCCTCGAGGCTTACACCTCTAGCTTTTTTATGAGGCTTGCGCCTCAGCTTGGCTGAGGCCCGCCTTGAAGCACGCCTCGCCTCGTTAGCGCGAGGTTTATGCCTCACCCGATTTGTATATATTATTTGTTAAAACTAACATAAATTACGCCTTCATGCATATTCGAGCACAACAACTTCCTCTCGATTGCCTCTACCTCTAGCCCTCGGCCTTCGCCGCAGCCAACACCATCGTAGCCATCACCAACAATCACTTGAAAGCTGCACACCACCACCCTTCAAATTTTGGAGCATTAATCTCATATTTATGTTGATGAAATATTTCTAAAAGATGAACATGATTGAAATAAATTGAAAAAAAATATATTTGGAGGCATTCAACTCCACCGAATGAGGCAGGGGATAGACCAATTTGTTATGGCAACAACTCAGATAAAGACCGCCTCAGTGATGATAGTGCAGATGATTCCTAAGTTGTTGCCAGCTATTTCAACTTTCATTAGAAATTAAATATAAATGAGTAGAGAATTGAGAAAGAAGAAATTTAGAGTTGAACTTGATGTTATATGATACTATTATGCAATTTCTATATTTAATATTGTTTTGTTCTTATAATATTTGGATTTTAATTTCATTTCACACAATTTATCACTTGTCACTTTATATCTTGTGCAATTTTTTGTTTCATATGTATGTCAATTTATTAATTTATAATTCAATAGGAGGTTAATATATCATTATTTAACATATTATATAGGTATTATATAAAAAATTATTTTTGACATTTATTATCACTTTACGCAATTTTTTGATTTTGAGGCTTACGCCTCAAAACGCCTTGAAGCTTAAGCCTCGCCTCATGGATAAAAAACGCCTCAATACCCAATTGCGCAATTTTAAACATTGATCCAAATCAAATTTAAAACTTTAACTTAAAACTTAAAACTTTAATTAAAATCTAATTAATTATCAACCTTAAAATCAAAATTCATCTTACTAATTCAGCAGCAATTAATTAAATCACTTTAAAATAAATCTAAAATTCAACCCTCACTCAACCAATTTAAAATCTCATCAAATTTAAAATAATTCAATTAAAACCTAATTAATTAATCAAATTGAAATCTCATTTAATTAATCAAATAAATTTTAATCAAAGTCAATTTTAAAATCTAATTAAAAAACTTTAATTTAATTAACTAATTTAAAATTTAACCAACTAACCAATTTAAAATTCAACCAATCAACCAAGTTAAAATCACTTAAATAAAATAAAATAAAATGCATGAATATTCACACTAATCAACCAATCAAATGAAACAAAAAATAAAATGCATAATGTTCATAATAATAAACCTAAAATAATTCAACTCAACTAACTCAAACTCACAAACACAAACTCTCAAACTTAATCACAAACTCAACAATTCAACTTACAACTCAATAAACTTAACTCAAAACTCAACAAACAAGAACTCAACAAACTCAATTCTCAACTCAACACTGAAACTCTTAAACACTTGCTCTCCAAACCTTGTACAAACAACTCACAAACACTCTGCTCTCCAAATCCTTTACAAAACTCTCCACAACACACTTTGCAAGCTCTCTAAAGTCTTTTATGTACTAGCCCCTGCAACAAGTAAATAAAATTTATTAGTATCAAAATTAAATTAATATCAAAATAAATGCTAAAGAAAGAACAAATTGTAACATCCTACTATATCCTTTACCAGTATTATAAAATGCCACAGAAATAAACATAATATTTTCAGTCTTAACGTATGATACTTTTTATTATTTGGCTAAAACATCCACTAAGATTTACATTGACTACATAAACAGAAGAATTTAATAATTTTAATTACATCAAACAAATACTTACAGAGCCACTAATAAAATTCAAAATAGTACACCATTGAACTGTCTACATACCTCAGCTGTAGACCCACAAACAAAGCTAAACAATAGAATATAAAATAAAATAACTTGAACCTATTCTGCTTCATCTTTTTTTTTGTAACAGACAGTATGAAAAGAACTGGTGATCTAAGTTATGCAATTTGTATAAAAATTAAATGCCATATTATAAAGAATAACATAATTGAATTAACTTAAAAATATTTGCAAAATAATAGAAATCATCTTTTAAAAATTCATCATTTCATTCATTTGAAGTTTATACATGATATCAATATTAGTCTTTAAAGATTTGGCTAAATTTTCATAAAAATATTCAAGAGAGCCCAGGTAAACCTGACGTTATGGGTCCCTTTTGCCTCTTTATGGGTGCCTTTTGCTACTTGCTATGCATGTATCATATCTCTAGGGTCTCTTTTTTCCCACTTACAATGTCGTGTCATACATTGGAACCCTTTTGCCCTACCTGCAATTGTAAGTTGTACTTCATTTTATAATAAAATTTTACTAAATTGGTATTTAATAAACTTCACATATTCATAGTTCATACTTGTATTATAGTGTTACAAATTTTCATAACAACACTATTGTTATATTATTTGCATGAAGATCATATGTATGTAGTATGTACAAAATAATACTTTTCAAAATGTTCTTAATTGAAAAAATCTTTAAACATTCATATTACACTTTATCCTAAATTTGATTCATTCAAATTTGCAAGTGGTTACTTATACATGAATACTTGACAGTTACATGTATAATATAAAATCATCTACTTAAACAATTTTCTAATTGTCATTCAGAATCAGTGTACATGTCTACAATGATACTATATACTATTTAATTAAAACTTTGCATTACTTACCTCCTTGAAAAATTGACTCCTCAATCCTTCTACCTTTTACTCTTTTCCTTTTGTAAGTAACCTACACAAATCACTTCAAAATCTCTATAGTTTTTATAATTCATCATTCAACTAAATTTGCATAAACTCAATTTATACTAACATAATCATTTATCTCGAAACCTCCCTTTTGCATGTACTTGATGAATCCTAAAATTACAATTGGTATACATTTCTTTAGAACTTTTATCACTTTTAAAAAATCTAAAAGACAACTATGTATATACAAAAAATGCTTACCTCTTATTTCACTACACTTTCCTTCTTATTCTTCTTTCACTGTTCTTTACTCTCACAGCCGAGATCCCCTTCTAGAAATTTCCTTCCCAAAATTTTTGTTTTTTGTTACCTCTGAAAGCCAAAATTTCATTGAAACCCCTCACCCGCACTTCTTTCTATTTTTCCTAATCGCTTGTATTGATTTTTTTTTCTCTTGAGCTGATTCCAGTGCCGAGACGTCACTCCTCCAAGTACTGTACTGTGCTTCACTTCTCTGGGCCGAGAATTTCACTGTGCCGTAACCCTTGGCTTGTGAGAAATAGTAAGGATAATATGGGTCTACTGCATAACTGCTATTGCACAAACCGACCTATGAAAGCATCTATTTAGAACTTAATATAAATTTATCTAATTTAATTTAATTAACATTAATTATCACTTTGTATTAATACAAAAATTTACTTCACACTTCACTAATATTTAATTAAGTTATTTTCTTAAAGTAAATACTAATATTTACTTAATTCTTTTTAGTAATAGTAATTACTATTAATACTAACTTAATAATAAATTAACATTAAACTTTAAAATGGGTTTAAAGCTATATTTAATTAATTTAAAAAATTTTCATACCTGAGATAATTAAAGTACCTGTCACCACCTCAGAAGATTCTTTGGCCTCTTGAGAAGTTAAGGTAAATACTCTAGCTAATGCTGATACGACTGCTTTACCTGTGACTTCTCCTTTTATCTTTAAAGCAGGTTGATTGAATGGTGGCCTAGCACCTATGTACTGATCTGTCTTCTGATTGCCTCTAAATTCTTTTCCTCCTTGAACATTCTTTGGACAATTTCTCTTGATATGTCCAGATTCTTCACACAAGTAATATTTTCTTGAGTTCATTAGACATCTTCCTGGATGAGATTTTCCATAATTTGCACAAACTAGAATTGCAAGTAATTTTATAAACTGCTGCTATTGACTCTATTCCTTTATTCGAAGAGGAATTAATGGTTATCTCAATGAATCTCTCAGACCCTTCAGAAATTTATAACAATTTTCCTCAGGAGTATTGATAAGCTGTGGAGCATACCTTGACAGAGATGTAAATTCTGCTTCATACTGAATGACAGTCTTTGCTCCCTGCTTAAGGTTTACAAAACTTTTCTGCATTGCCTGCCTTGCCGATGGAGGAACATACCACTCTCTGAAGACTTGCTCAAATTCTTCCCACATAATTTGTTCCTCTGATCTATACCTCTGAATTTCTCCAGTTGTTGTCCCCTCCACCACCTTTCAGCTTCAACTTCTAACATAAAGATTGCCAGGGATACACGTCGATTTTCAGGACATCTCATTCCATTTAAAACTCTATCATGATGATCCAATCTTCAGCACTTATGGCATCCACTCCTTTAAATAATGGAGGTTTTAAACTCTAAAATAACTTTAAATGCTTATCCATTTTTGATCCCACAGGGTCACCTGCCTCCATATTTGCACTATTGCCAGGAGTGGTAGGAGTGACTGGTGTAACAATTGGTAGAATACCAGGTGTAGCAGATCCCACCATAGACTGCATCTTTTCCATCATCTGCATTATCATATTCATCATCTGTAGTTGCATCATATTCTCTGACATCATATTAGTAGAATCAGGCACTACTGGTGTACTGTCTACTCTGGGTGCATTACCTTCCATTGATATTTCATTTTTAGGATCTTCAGAGATCTAATAGGTTGAGATGACTGACCCTCATCCCTTTCATGTATTCTTTCAGCCATTATATCTGCAATGCATTACATCAACAATTATGCATTTATGTAATCATATACTCCTATTTAGATATTATTTTCATATGCTTACATACAAGCCAGATTAAAATTAAACCTGTTTACATATAAGTCAAATGAAATTAGACTCATTACTAAATTAGAACTACTACACTCTCCTAGGCTCAGTAATAATTCTATTAGATCCAATATTATACTCTTAGGCAATTCATTTTGCTTATGCTTCCGCAATTAAATCCTTAGAACCTTAACTCTTTGCTCTGATACCACTTTTGTAACACCCCAAAGTACCCCTTAACAGTACATGGAGTATTACTAACATAAACATAACATTTTCATAAATTAATCAATCAATCAAATATAAGATACTTTTGAAAGATTTAAAACTATTTATTAAAAGATCCAATAGTTCTTATTCATTACATCATCGGAAGCATCTAATAACTTTAAACTTCAACAAGATATACTTACATAGCCACTACAAAAATCCAAATTAATATTTCATTGGAATGTTCACATACCTTAAATTTAATCTTATAAATAGATTTAAAACTGGCATAAAAAATTTACGTACTTGCACGTAGTCTTCTCCGACCTTTTCTTTTTCTTTTCTTATAACAATAACCAGTAAGAAAAATACTGCTGAGCTATGAGACTTAATAAATTATACGAATTAAATAACAATTACAAACACGATATTATAATGAATTATAACATTGAGCTAATCATTAAATTAACTTACCACTGTTTGCAAAACATCATAAAGTCATATTGGCATCATCCATAGGGTCATTTGAGGTAGATATTGAATTTTTTAGTTTTTTAAAAGATTTGGCTATACTTCCATAAACATATTCAATGGAGCCTAGGTAGACCTGACATTATCACCATTGAATTTCATAGAGGTCCCTTTACCTCACCTGCTATGAAGGCATTAAATTCTCTAGGGTCTTTTTTGCCCCATCCACAATACAAGTTTCATATTTGGGTCCATTTTGCCCATCTGATACTGTAGATATCATAAAATATAATAACCAACCTTAAATAAATAAATATTCAATAATTCTTACATATTCATAATTCATAATTGATCAAAGTGGTTATAGACTGACCACCATGTTTATAATCATAACTCTGACTTAGGATGAGTTTGATATACATTATTTTCAACCTTGATCAACAAATACAAGACTGATTTAATCATACATAGTTGTTTATCAATTCTCACATATTTCCATGAATATGCAGTTGTGAATACCTTAATGTATTCTCAAGAGTACTAATAAAATTTACATAATGCAATTTAGTTATCGATACATTCCCAAGAATTTAGGAAACTACCCAAAAGTTTATAATCATTGTAATTATAACTAATTTATACATAACTTACCTTCTTGACGAGTTGCTTCTTCCAATCTTTCACTTTTTACTCTTCTTCTATTATAAGTCAACTCAAAACCTCCTTTTTGCATGTATTTGAATAATTCCTACATACAATTGGTAACAATTGATATACTTGCTTCAGAATTCATTATTTGTCTTTATAGAAATTTACCACTCAATTAAGAATATACCAAAATACTTACCTAACTTTCTCTCTTAATCTTCCTTCACCGATTCCTCAATTAGTTTGCACACTTGCATCCCTATTATCCATCACAAAATTCTATATTATATACATTCAAACTTTGATAACGGTTTCCAAATACTTTCCATTAATTCCTACTGTTAATACCTGTAAATTTCTGCACTGTTGAATTCCTTCTAAAATACTTCTTAATCTTCTTCTCAGCACAGCCGAACTCTTCAAGTTCTGCTATAAGACCTTCTGCGGATTGCTACAGTGCTTCAATGACTATGCCGAAGAGAAAGATGGTGATTTCTTGCACTATATCACAGCATTCCATCAATTCTGTTACAGAATTTCTGGCCGAACTCCTCTACAAGCCCTGCTAACCAAATTCTGACTGAATGGCTCTCTACAGGAATGCAAATTCCTTCTTTGCCACAACACCTAATCCCGTAACCTCCTTCTCCCTTATCCTTTTTTGCTTATGGCGTGACTTCCAAACTGAAGGAAGAATGGGAGAGGGCCCACACACAAGCATAACCGTATTCTAAATGAATTTTGAGCCTTTTGATTTTATTCTGCCAAAGAATACATCCCTTCAAAATCAAAAGAATTATTTAAATTACTTTTCTATATTATTTATTGATAAAAAGTAAATACTATTATTTGTTTAATTCTTTTATTAATAATAAATTTTTCGCATACCTAAAATTTGGATCTTACAAGTGCTGAACTACTAAACCAAAGTGTAGCAAGAAGCACTAGTATCACACAACAATTGTTGGCTAGTAAGGGTCGAGCTAATAAACAATTGAAAACCACAGTTTAATGTCAAACTAACAAAAAACTCCTGTCAACTCAAACAAACAAACAATTAAATCTCTGGGTATCTTAATCTAAAGGATTAGGTTGTAAGACTCATATTTAGGCAACTTTCAAAGAGAAATTGTAAGACCTATCCAAATAATTAAATCCTTGGGTGATGCGGACATCCAACCGTCCATGCCTATTCGAGGAGGAGCTAAAGATTGACGGCGGTGATAGTCCCACGTTATCTTAAATTTTATTTGTAATTTTTATTTTTATTATGAATTTTTCATTTTTTACCCTTAAGAGGGTCGTCCTATGTAAGCCCTAGGGGCATATGTGTCTTGTTTTAGTTTCTTAGGTCTATATATAGAGGCCCTTGCTTGTGTAATGCAATGATGGATTATTAATAAAATTTTGTGTTTACACTTGTGTTCTTTGGAGAGAACGTTAGTGAGATTCCTATGGGAGGGAATCGGAGTTTCCACCAGCTGCAGGATGGGTCCGGGCTTGTGGCTTGAAGTCCCTTGGAGAACGGCAACATATCTCCCGTTAGTCTTCGGAAGAGTCCAAGGCTCGCGGTCTATCTTTTATCTTTTTGTTTTCTTGTTTGTGTTCCGCCTTGTTTTTCCTATTTGCCATCTCCATCCTCTCCCTACTTCCACCAAACCAGCCCCCCCTTTTTTTTCTCTCCAATCCCGCCGGCTTCATCCCATCCTCCACCCAATGTTGCCGGCCCCTCCACCACAAACCCTTAATTTCAAATTCCCTCTTGATTATCTTCCTAAATTAGATTTTATTAATTTGGAAAGTCATTCAATTTTGAGTTCAAATAAAATTGAATTTCAAAACATTTCCAATTTAATAAATTCTACATTAGGGAGCCTCCTCCAATTACTCCCAATCTGAAATTAATTTTAGATTTATTTCCCCAATCCCATTAAATGCTTGATTCATATGCATCGAATTTGGACATCTCTCCCCCTCCTTCTTTGGCCGGCCCCCCATTTTCCTCACATATTAATTAATTCCCCTCAATTAATGCTCTCAATCAAATTCCTTTCCCTCAAAAATTTATTCTTTCTTAAATTAAGTTCTAATTTTGGTAAGTTTTTGAATTCAAAATTCAAATAAATTTGAAACTTCAAATTCTTTTCTAAATCATTTAGCTTAATTTTGAAAAGCCTTCCTTCAATCAAGGATTTGATAAATTTGAAATTAATTGGGAATCAATTCGAATTTCATATTCAACGAACCTTGACACTCTCCTCCTCTCCCTCTCTAGGCCGGCCCCTCCCCCTCTCTCTCTCCAATCTTCTTAATTCCCATTAATTCCCCCCTCTTAATTAATTAATTCTCTAATTGGATATCCCATTATGGGAATTAATTAATTCAAAATTTCAAATGACCTGCTCCCCAATATTCGTTCTACATCAGTTTGGTATCAGAGCATGGTTGCCCGGGATGCGGATTCAACGGAATCGAGCTCTTTTCCACCCCGGGAGAATGATGCGCACATCCAACCGTCCATGCCTATCCGAGGAGGAGCTGAAGATTGACGGCCGATCGTCTCACGTTATCTTAAATTTTATTTGTATTTTTGCCCTTACTTAAGAGGGGCGTCCTATGTAAGCCCTAGGGGCATATGTCTTGTTTTAGTTTCTTAGGCCTATATATAGAGGCCCTTGCTTGTGTAATGCAATAATGGATTATTAATAAAATTTTGTGTTTACACTTGTGTTCTTTGGAGAGAACGTTAGTGAGATTCATATGCGAGGGAATCGGAGTTTCCACCAGCTGCAGGATGGGTCCGAGCTTGTGGCTTGAAGTCCTTTGCAGAAGGGCAACGTATCACCTGTTAGTCTTCAGAAGAGTCCAAGACTTGCAGTTTATCTTTTATCTTTTTGTTTCCTTGTTTGTGTTCCTCCTTATTTTTCCTATTCGCCATCTCCATATTCTCCCTACTTCCACCAAACCGGCCCCCATCTTTTTTTTTTCTCTCCAATCCCGCCGGTTTCATCCCATCCTCCACTCAAAGCCGCCGGCCCCTCCACCACAAACCCTTAATTTCAAATTCGCTCTCGATTATCTTCCTAAATTAGATTTTGTTAATTTGGAAAGTCATTCAATTTTGAGTTCAAATAAATTTGAATTTCAAAACATTTCCAATTTAATAAATTCTACATTAGGGAGCCTCCTCTAATTACTCCCAATCTGAAACTAATTTCAGATTTATTTCCCCAATCCCATTAAATGCTTGATCCACATGCATCGAATTTGGACATCTCTCTCCCTCCTTTGGCCGGCCCCCCTTTCCCTCACATATTATTTAATTCCCCTCAATTAATACTCTCAATCAAATTCCTTTCCCTCTAAAATTTATTCTTTCCTAAATTAAGTTGTTTTAATTTTGGTAAATTTTTGAATTCAAAATTCAAACGAATTTGAAACTTTGAATTCTTTCCTAAATCATTTAGCTTAATTTTGGAAAGCTTTCCTTCAATTAAGGATTTGATAAACCTGAAATTAATTGGGAATCAATTCGAATTTCACATTCAACAAACCTGGACACTCTCTCTGCTCTCCCTCTTTAGGCCGGCCCCTCCCCCTCTCTCTCCAATACACTTAATTCCCATTAATTTTCCCCTCTTAATTAATTAATTCTCTAATTGGATATCCCATTATGGGAATTAATTAATTCAAATTTTCAAATGACCTGCTCCCCAATATCCGTTCTACATCATTGGGCAGCCTTGCTGTAGAGTTAGGTTGTAAGACCCACTAATGGACAACTCATAAGTAGAGTCGTAAGTTCCACTCCAAATTAAACCTACAGGCAACTTTTAAAGGAGTCGTAAGACCTGTCAACTAAATTCAAAACCTACGAATATATTAGCCTATAGGGCTAGGTTGTAAGACCCACAATTAGACTACTTTTAAAGGGAAGTAGTAAGACCCGTCCTACCCAATAACTAAGCAACTTCTAATGAGAGTCGTGAGACTTATTATTTAGAAAATTTTTAAATTAAAATATCAAACCCTCAAACCATCATATTCAAATTAATGGGCATCTTAATCTAAAGGATTAGGTTGTAAGACCTATCCAAACAATTAAATCACAAAGCAACCTTGCTGTAGAGCTAGGTTGTAAGGCCGATCTTTGGGTAACTCATAAGTAGAGCCATCAGTACCACTCTAAATTAAACCTATAGACAACTTCTTAGAGAGTCGTAAGACCTGTAAACCAAATTAAAAAAGAGAGAGGCTATTTCTAAGAAAAGTTGTTAGATCCGCCTTGCGGGCTACTGGAAGCTATACGTTCCGACCCAAATTCAAATACCCGGGCTACTTCTAATAAAAGTCGTAAGACCTGTTTCAATTCAAACTTCTGGGTAACTTCTAAATGAAGTTATAAATCTCAAACCAAATTAACTTATGAGTATTCTAATAGATGTAAACCCGAAAACCTCAATAAAACTAAAATTTACATTTAACAACCTCAGTTTACTCGAGATTCCTGAGATGAAACAACCCATGACTGCTAATCAGATTGCCTGGACACGGTCAATGATTGTTAGTGTTGGTAAACTAAAACCTTTGTTATACCCGAGACGACAGAATCATGGGATTTTGATCGGGTTTACCTCCATTTTTCCCATAATTGAGACTAAAACACCTAAAATTTATTCATCCTTAATCGATGGTTCTCTCTTATGTGTTAAGAGGGGTAATTAACTATGAGTGCTTGCGCTCATGGGAATGACCCAGATCTAACTAAACCCTGATACTACTCTCAGGAAAAATCTGGTTAACTACAATCTTGACCTAAGGAAGATGAAATCCTATGTCTGCAAAGCGGGATTCATGCATTCGCGCTGTTTTTCTTGAGCCAACAAAGGCTTATAAAGATATGCATCTCTAATGTAAATAGAGCACAATTCATAATTTGAACACCCTTTACATTTCATATATTAAAACTCATAAGTTTTTTATAAGATGAATTAACATTTAGATGTTAACATTAATTAATAATATCATAATGCTTGTTAAAATCTTATATGTAAGATGATATCATGTCATTTAATGATCTAAATGACCAACCTTGAATTTATTCATATAGATATCTCATTTAACAATTTTTTCTTTTTCACCTCTCATTTCATCTTAAGCCTATGAATATGTCTTGATTAGATGTGTAGATTTTTCTGGCCTTCATTATAACATAAATTAGCCCTTAAGGTTTCATAATAATATTCAATGAAACCCATGTAAAACCCAACATTAACATTATCATCATTAAATTACATTGAGATCTTGATGTCTCAATTGGGGTCCTTTTTGTCCCACATGTGCAAGTATCATAACATCTTATTGTCACCCATCATCTAATATGACATTCCTCAAGCTGAGCGATTTCTGATCAATTTATTTAACTTGGAGTTAAACGTTTCATGCATTAATATAAAATGAATAAGTAATACAATGCAAGTATATGAAGAAAAAGAAGGCAAAAGTTAGCACATTGTTTTTCTTTTCAACATATTATCAGTTAGTGAAATATTTATATAATTATAAGGTACTTAATTTTGAGCTTGCATCATTAAAATCTATAGGTAGTTGCACATGAATACCAAGTTATAGACATGCTTTCAACAATATGAGGAATTTTTGATGCATTTTGTACTTAGTTTTAGCTCCAGTGCAATTTTACATACAAGAAGACTAAAGAAGTTGCTTCTTGAATTCAAAGTTTGCACATCTTATCATCGTGATGAGTTGCTTCCTCAATTATGACACCTCTTAACTTTTTGTGCATGTAAATTGCCTACACAACCCAAATTTCTCAATTGACACAATTTCTACCTAAACATGAATAATTCTTCCAAAATGACATTTTACCTCAAAACTTTCTCCCTTCATATACCACTTGAATCCTAATAACAGTTGGTATTATTAATTTAGGGCCTTACAAAATAAATTCTACTAAAAATTTCTATAATAAAACTCCTTACCTTTTTTTCTACTCTTTTTCTAATTCCCTCTTCTTTTCATTTCTTCTTCTTTTTTTTTCTTCCTACTTGATCTCCTCCTTCAAGCCTTTCAACTTTCCTCTACTTTCTCACCAAGTTGCAACTCCAGTAATAGGAATAAGCAAAAAATTTGGAAGTTGAAATGAGAAACAACCTCAAGGCGAGCCTCATATTTGCAATTTTAAAAAATGATGGATTGGGAAACCCCATCCAGCACTTGGCATAATTTCAGGCCAATGTTTTCAACAATGGGATTGGGGTTTGGGGGGTGGTGGGGAATGATGCTTTCCTTTCGAAGCTGTTTTGTTAGCAATATATCAGAATTTACTTTTGAATAGCTTGCTAATCTACCGAACAATTTTGCACCTACTTTTACCTAGCTTGAGGATATTTTCATCAAGAGGCTTGTCAGCACCCAACAAAAGTTCACTGTAAGAGATTTAGTTGTTACCCATTAGCTTTCATATGAGCTATTGTCAAGCTATATTGTGTAGTTGAGGAATCCAAAGATGCAATGGGAGCTGCAGCTCCAGGAATAATTGTTGTTCATCTTGAAAAATTTTTTAACATTGTTTTTTTGAATGCTTAAATGTTTATCCAAATAAGAAGATATTTAATTATCAGGCACAAGATATTCAATCAAATGATTGCTACCACTTTGGTAGTAACTCCATTTAGATCAGGAATGCAATTAGAACTTGGAACCAATTATATATATATATATATATATATATATATATGGAATTAGAGGCTCTTGTTCCCTACAAGCATCACCATTGATACGAATTCACATGTTATTGCAATACCTCTCCATCTTCAATTTGTTAAAACTACGATGATCAGGATGCTCAACAGCTTTATGATTTAGGTGAGAGCACATAGTGTGTAAACTCTCTAGTAGATAAGAGATTTGAAATCTTATCTACTAGAGGAGTCAGAAATTAGGAAAAAAAAAAAAACTATCATTTCTCCTTATTCACAAACCTTCAAGCAAGACAATTCAAATAAGTTTTTTTTGTCGTTTTCATATTTCTAAGGATTTTGCATCCTAGGCTCTCATGCTATTTCTATCTTGTCTTGTGATCTTTTTATTTTATTATAGCAATTTTCGAAAATTTCCCTTGATGCACTTATATTATTTTCTAGTTATAATATTTTACTTCAAAAAGAATCCATAATGTGTTATGTTGTTCTTTTAGGTTTGCTGCTAGGCTTTAGTGGATTCTCGTTGTGATTGTCTTAATGCTGTCTAGCTGTATTTTTTTATTTCTTTAGTTTTTTTTCTTCTTGTGCGTGTATACGAGGCTAGTGCTACATATAGAACTGTGGAAAATGGAATGATATTGGCACTGAAATGTACATGACTGTTATTATGGCCTTATCCTTGTTTTCTTATTGTTCCTGCAATGGGTACGTAGGCTTGTGTTCTGTGTGGCTATCATGGAGGTGCAATGACACGGGCACTGAGAAGTACAAATATTGTGAAAAGTCTATTAAAAGTCTGGAAAGTTACTGTTGGATCCACTTCAAGAAAAATAGTTTGGCCATTTGAAAGTATGAAGGACGGAGTTTTGAATCCAAGTTCGCTAGAACTAGATGAAGCTGAATATGATGAATATTCTTTTTTTCCATCTGTTGGGTTTAGAAGGTTTGAAGCCTTTCCAGACGCTGCTGCTCACATAAACGAGCATGACCAGAAGAATACTACTCAAGAGACTGATGGTTTTGCAGACAAAATTAATGTCAATAATAGTATTATTGAAGGAGCTTTTGATCCATCTGTTACGCAATGGGTGCATGTAGTTTGTGGGCTATGGACTCCTGGTACACGATGCCCAAATGTTGGCACAATGAACGCTTTTGATGTTTGTGGCGCTCAACCTGCTATTCAAGATATTGTAAGTTGCCTTGGGCAGAAATGCATTCTTAATAAATACAACAACAACATCAAGCCTTTATCCCACTATGTGGGGTCGGCTACATGAATCCTTTTTCTCCATTTTGTTTGCCCTGTTAAAAGTTAAATTTTCATTTAAATCTAATAAAGAAAGGTCATTTCTAATATTTTCTAACCAAATCTTTTTAGGCCTTCCTCTACCCTTCTTAACATAAGCCAAATCTAATACATCTACTTTCCTAACCGGGTCATCGGAAGGCCGCCGTTTTATGTGACCAAACCATCTAAGGCGACTCTCTCTAATCTTATCTTCCATTGGAGCTACTCCAACCTTTTTACGTATATGCTCATTTTGTATCCTATCTCTAAGAGTAAAGTCACTCATCCACCTTAGCATCCTCATCTCTGCAACACTTAACTTAATATTATGCTTCTCTTTTAATGGCAAACATTCTGCACCATAAAGCATTGCAGGTCTAACCACCATCTTATAGAATCTTCCCTTAAGTTTGATCGGGACTTTTCTATCACACAACAAGCCCGATGCATTCCTCCACTTCAATCATCCAACTTGAATTCTACTAATAATATCCCCATTTATTTAATTATCAATCTGAACAATAGACCCACTAAAATGTGTACTCTTATTAATGACTTGATCACCCAAAGTCACAATCCCCCCACTAGAACTATTATTACTAAAATTACATTACATATATTCAGTTTTAGATCTACTCAAACGAAAGCCTTTATACTCTAAGGCTGACCTCCATAATTCAAGTCTACGTTCAACTCCCTCTCTAGTCTTATCAACAAGAAGAATATCATAAGCAAAAAGCATACACCAGGGTACAACCTCTTGCAAATGTCTAGAGAGAACATCCATGACTAAAGCAAAAAGATTTGGGCTTAAGGCTAATCCTTGATGTAATCCAATTGAAATAGGAAAATACTTGGGGATTGTGACTATCAATCATCCAACTTGATGTATAGCTTCCATAGTAGACCTACCTGGCATGAATCCAATTTGATTTTGAGAAACGTTAGAAAAATCTCAGAATAATAAAAAAAAGATGATCATTTAAGTTTTTTTTTTTAATGTAATTCCTTTATGCAACGCTAAAACTTATTAATGTAATATCATGCAATCCTCTTCTTCTATTTTACTTTTCTTTATTGATCTACATTACTGATTCTCGGCTACAATTCCTTGGCTCCAGGTTTGCTCTCTGTGTGGCCGCCCTGGGGGTTCGTGCATTAAGTGCAGAGTTTCAAATTGTTCTATCCATTTCCATCCTTGGTGTGCTCACCAGAAAGTATGCTTGATTAATTGAATCCAGCCGTTTTACTTTTGCTGTTATCACTGCATCCATTGTATTATTTACAGTTTCATTCGTCCTGGTCATTCTAAGTACATCAATTCAATCATGACAAATACATCTTTAGTTATGGAATCTGTTGGGAAAAAAATCCTTTTTTAATCGTAGTATTTAGGCCACATTATTTTGACATCAAGATGTGTTATCTTAGTTCTGATTGGTGGAAACATTTGCTATTTGAGCCTGTTCTTGCTTATTATTAACTTTTCAGTTAGAATTTTATAGATTATGGTGCTGACAACAGTGATACACTTGAGGGTAATTATTTGGAACTAAAACTTCGACTGTGAAGAAATATTTCATGTTTGCCTCACATCTTTTAATACACTCATGCTAATAGACCTTTTTTAAAATACACAAAGCGGTCATTTGGTTGCTTGAAGTTAGAAAACAAAGTTTGAAAAAATTTCAAAATTGTTAAGCTTATCATTTGGTTGGATATGGTTAGGAACTAGTAATTATTCAAACTCCTCATGACTTCCTCAAATGCACTTGTTTCATTTTTCACACTTTTTTGTAAATAAAATCATCATTTTCTAAAATATGAAAACTATTATCTACATGCAACCAAATTAACCCAGAAGGGAAACTGATGGTGATCATGACTCTAGCATCCTCTATTTTTATACTTTCTGGAAAATTTTGTTTTGTAAGTGAAAATTGGTGCTTGTCTTGTCAGCCCATTCCTTAATTTTCCTGCATTTCCTCTTTTCTAGGGTTTACTGCAAAGTGAGCTTGAAGGAGAAGATAATGAAAAGGTTGGCTTCTATGGAAATTGTATGCTTCATGCCAGAAATAATTATCATCATACTGATAGTCAACCTATGAATGTGGAAGCACCAAATCCTAGAATAAAGGAGTGGGCTTGTGCTCGTACAGAGGTATATGCATTATTCAGTTTTCTTTTATCCTTTTTTTGTTTCCTGTCTCATGATCTCTACAAATGTGTGCCTGTTACATAGGGATTTAGAGGCCGTGATAGAGGCTTCTTCCTCAACTATCAGAAGTCATTCACTGATGGTGATGGTTGCATTGTGTCTCAAGTGCAGATAAATGCATGGCTTCATATCAATGGGCAGAAATCATGCATGCGAGGTGTAAAACCAGCATGTTCTGATGTTGAGTATGATCTTCGGGTAATTTCAAGATCCTTTTGAAGCTAATCCTTGTTTAATTTTCAAAATCTAAAATAGGACTTAATGGATATAGATGATAATGCTGTAAACTGGTTGTTTCATAATCACACTCTTTCCAATGAAATCTTCTGCTTATTGGGGCATAGAAGCAGCCATTGCTATTTGTAATAATCATCAGATCTTTGGCTGTACAACTTCCATGCTAAGAAAATAAGGCAAGAAATATGCCGTTGAAACCGTCTAGACTGGTTGGTGCATCGAACTGTTATCTCTTTGACAAATGCTAAGGAGCCTATGTTAACCTCAATGACTGGTAGTCGAGTACAAGCCCCATTTAATTGATAAACTTCTGGTCAAACTAATATACCAAATATATGCCATGAAGAAACTTCATTCTTTATTTTGCAACGAACAAGATCCTTGATGACAGCGTAATCTCTTCACCTTATGTAAATAGAATGGTGATAGCAGTTGGAGTCAATTTATGGTTCAACCATTAAATGCTGATAAATATCAAACTTTTCAGAGATAGGCAATACTGAAACTTTTTAAGAAAATTTATTTTTCACACTTACAACACGAAATGTTTGCTGATTTGAAAGTGCAATCCACAAAGTGAAGTGTAAAAGATTTCTTTTAGCTTCAAAGTTTAAAGTGCAAAGCAAATTAGTGCTTTAGCTAACTGAAGACCATTGCCATTTATAGTTACATATATTGTTATACATGTAGCAATAGCTTAATAAAGAAATTATTTTATCTAGTCAATTAAGAGCATGTAAGATTTAGGTCCGATTTTCAAGTTAAATTTGATGGAGTAGTGATTATGAAGAGACCTGAACACTAAATAATATGAAGCATAAATTACGTTAAGTAGCACTTGAAAGTTTAAACTTAGCCGTAAACGCTATTATTCATCATGAAAATATATAAAAAACATTATAAAAACTTTAAAGATTTAAATCAATATGATGTTTTTTAACAATTAAAAAGTAAGAAGATTGCATTTCAAATGATTTAAATTTTATTAACAAATAATTGGATGTTTTTTTACAATGAATAAAAAAAACAACAATATGATCAAAGCATAGTTTTTATAAAGAGAGCCTATGATGATCAAACCAAGTAAATAAAAAAAAGTTAAAATAATGGCAGTCACGTATAAAAAAAGCTTGAGTAATTAAAGCATGTTGCACTTTAAAAGAGAAACACATGCTTCATTGCTTCAAAGCATTATTTAGTTTTGCCCGACATCTTTTAGTAAAACAATGTTTTGCTCTTTTGCTTCGTTTCACTTTGCTTCTGGAGCATGCCCTTCACTTCACTTTTAAGGATATTGGGAGAGGTATGGATAGAATGAAAGGATCTTTATATATATTTTTGTTAATCTTAAAGAGTCATTTGTCTAGTACTTGAAATCAATTGGTATGTGTTAATGAAGAAGGTCTGTATCAAAGTTATGTTGAAGTCATAATAATATGTAAAATGATTACTGGCTATCTTTACTAGTTGTAAATTGACTATAGAGTTTTCCTAAATTAAAGTTCGCATATGGGCATTAAATTTTGTATCCTATTTATATAGATTCTTACATAAGATGTTCAACAGAAGCCATCCTGAGATGTGTCATTTGTAGATGACATAATTTTGAAAGGAGATTTGATATTTGAGCATGTTAGTGGAAATGGAAAAATGGGCTTTGATACCTTACTTTTGGGAAGATAAGAATTTAATGCAGAATACTAATTAGGGAGGTAAAAAGATGAAGATGATTGAGAGTAGGGGTGTCATTATTTGACACGACACGAAAATCTGACTCGAACCCGACCCGATTTCAAAACGGTTTGGGTTCGGGTTCTCGGATTCGACCCCTTTGAAAAACGGGTCGGGTTCGGGTTGACCCATCGGGTTGCCGGGTCAACTTGAAAGCCTGTTTGAAATAAGCTGCCCGCGACTGACCGTGTCGCGTCCGAGGCCGCCCGCGCCTGCCAGCTGCTGCCCGCGCGCGCCCGAGGCTGCCCGCACTGCTCGCGCCGGAGCCTGTTTGCATTCAAACGCTTTTGCGCTCGCCCGCATCCTACCATCCGCCGTCCTGCTGTCAGCGTCCTCGTCCACATCCGCGCCCGCCCGCCCGCCGCTGCCAGAAGCTCAACCGTGTCGGGTCGGGTCAACCCGGCAACCCGACAGGTCGGGTCTGGGTCCAAATTTCCGACCCGTTTACATGCCCGGGTCGGATTAGGGTCGACCTGTTTGAACCCGGGTCGGTTCCGGGTTCGACTCGAAACCGACCCGAAATTCGGTTTTGACACCCCTAATTGAGAGGGCTAAAATAAAGATTTCTTTTAAGTAGGGAGGTAGGATGTTGAGAGAAACAAAGCATGAATGACTCTTATGGTTAGGGAAAGGGTGGAAGTTCAATTAGGAGAAAGATTGCTAGATCAAATGCCATTCTTTATTCATTACTCAATTATCTTTACTTACAACCTAATTCCCTCTATTTTATAATGGTAGTCTAATTCATGGTCATTTTAATTTTACTTGAAGATAATGATATGGAATGAGATTGCAATGCTTTATAGTGGTGAGAAATGCAATGCTTTATGGTACAGAATGTTGGCCATTAAAAGAGAAGTATAATATTAAGTTAAGTGTAGCAGAGATGAGGATGTTCAGGTGGATGAGTGACTTTACTGTTTGAGGCAGGATACGAAACGAGCATATACGTGAAAAGGTTGGAGTAGCTCTAGTGGAAGGTAAGATTAGAGAGAGTCACCTTAGATGGTTTGGTCACATAAAACGACGGCCTTTCGATGACTTTTAGGAGAGTAAATGTATTAGCTTTGGCTTATGTTAAGAAAAGTAGAGGTTGACCTAAAAAAGACTTGGTTAGAAAATATTAGAAATGACCTTTTGGTTAGAAAATATTAAATTTCAATGAGAATTTGATTCTTAATAGGACACAATGGAGAAAAATGATTCATGCAGCCGACCCCACGTAGTGGGATGAAGGCTTGATGATGTTGTTGTTGTTGCAAGATAATGATAAATGTGTTTAAAATCATAAATAACATTTTTGCTCCAACGGTTGAAAAGAATGTCAAAATATGGTCAAATGACATAAAATAGTTAGGTAAATATGCATTTCTAATAGAAATATGCTTCAATACTAAAAAGTTTAAATGTGTGACACGGTATATTCGGAGTTCTACACTAAAGTAAGTGAAAAGTTATATCAACCAAGAATTTTTATATGGTAAGGCGCTTAAGGTTAATATAAGAGAAAAGGACCAAAATGGTCCAATGACTCTTTATAAAAGATCAAAATAGTCTCCAACTATATTAAAGTATTATTTTGGTTCCTCAACTCTTTAAAAGAGGAGCCAAATAGTCCCATCATGAGATTATTTTGATTCCTTTTTAAAGACTTGAGGGATCAAAATAGTCATTAATATAATTGGGGGCCATTTTGGTCCTTTATATATATATATATATGCATTGTTGATGGCTATGAATTTGACAATTATCATTTAATAATATTTAAATGTCACATAAGATTTAGTATGATGAAATTAAGGATCTTGGCTCTACGATACAAATAAAGCATGACTAAATGTAACTTTTTACGGTTGAATTAAATAGTTGAAATTGAATAATGGTTGTGTAGTGAGATAAGAGAATATCACAAGGTCTAAAAGATTAATTTCTAAAATCATAATTAAATAGATAATGCAACATGAATATGTGTGTAAGGTGACATAGAATGTATTTACCACGAAATTAAGTGTGGAAAAAAAAGAATGTTATAGAGAATAAATGATAGAATCTAAAATGATAGTTTTGCTGATGGTGTATCATACTATCATCTATTATAAATAAAATTGTGGATAAAGGTCAAGAAGTGCACTTGTTTAGTTGGTTATGTGAAATAATGTGAAGGAATTGGGTTGAGGAAATAGGAATAAGAATAACATAATTAGAATTATGGCAAAAGACTTGCTAAAGTTAGAGCTAACACCTCACTTAGTAAGTGTTGGAAAAAAGGATACATAAAGTTAGGGATATGGCTCATGATGATGATGAAGACAATGATTATTAACATATTTTAGCCTTCTATGGCTAGTATGGTACAAAAACTCATTCGATGTTATGATTTCCTAACTCAACCGATTATCTAAATGACATATGTAATTATCTGTATTTGTCTGTATTATCCTCTGAAAAGGAGACAAAACATTCTTTTATCAATTTTATTTTTTATTTCTATCACTTATATAATGGATTGTGGGCTCCGAAAATTCGCATCCCAACCTCTTCACGTCTTCTTTAATTGACGAGGAGAGTTTTAATTGATTTATGTTATAGGGTAAATTTTTAGAAGATTGATTGGGTTTTAGATAAGACACTTCTCTGAGATTTTGCCCTTATTTTGCCCTTATGTTCTGATTTCTCATAGGCACAAGACCCTATGGTTTATTACGCCTCTCGATAATGAGAGAGAACTTTCGATTAAGGCTAATCGTTAAATAGGTCACAAAAATTACCTAATGTATAATAGCAATGAATTTGGTTTTGGATTTTGGAGTTTATGATTTGGAATTTATCACCATATACTTAAATCGGGTGATGGGAGAATGATGACGGGTCTGATCAAGATCCCACGGTTCCGTCATCCCGTGCTATCATGTTCCATAGTCTACTTAGTGAGAGGAGATAGTCAACCCAACCTGATAGAAAAAACCTTATCAGCAGCCATGAGTTGCGTCGTCCAAGAATATCTTTTAGACTTGAGGTGGATGTTTGTTTAAGGTGATGAATTTAAATCAACCTTAGTTAATAAAGGGCTTTATATTTTATAGAGTGCATCATATAATTCATAACTTAAGGAGCTTTTAGCCATTAGAGAACATATAGGCTTTGACTGCCATTTTGCAGCAAAATTGCCTGGTCAGAGGGTACGTGCGTTGTCCCTGCTGGCAATGAATCAACTGGGAATGAATTATTATAATACATTCCAAAAGACATCTGCGCTTTGTGATCTGAAATTATTCTTCAATTCATCATTGGGGTGATAGAACATTCTCAGTTGTGGATGGATTTTAGTTTTAAGTTTTTAGTGATTAAATTTTCATTTAAATGTTTAGAATTTGGTAGATATTAAATTTGAAATTTTAATAGGCTTTGAGAATTGATCCTTCCGATTGAGATTTGCATTCAAAACGACCATCTTTGGGGTAATAGAACATTTAAAAGATTTGTATTTCGCATTGGGGTTTGAGTATTTTGAAATTAGGGTCCCTCCAATTGATATTTTCTATCAACATGGCCATCATCGGGGTTTGAACATTTTTAGCAAATCCGCGAAGCATTTTCAGATCTTGCATTTAGGAGCTTGACGTCGAGATCAGAGCACATGCAGAGGATGAAGAGTGGATAAAGTTCTATTACACACATTAAGAAGCATGCAATAGTGATTGCATATGTAACATGTGTATTGGATATGATGCGGACATCTGACCATAAAAGCTTATCAGAGGCGGAGACGAAGATCGACAGTCATGATCGCACCATTTTATTTTAAGTTATCATTTATATTTTTATTTATTTATGCATTTTCTGTTTTTACCCTCATTTGAGAGAGAAGGTGCTTGTGACCCCAAGGGGTACTTTTGTCTTTTGTTATGTATTTTGGGCTATAGCCTCCTCATTTCTTATAATTGTATGGATTATTAAGAAGAAAATTTCTGCACTTTGTTCTTGAAAGCTATGAGAGTTTTTAGGAGAGTGGAAGTCCCTATGTGAGGGAAACATAATACCCACCAGGCGTATGAAGCATCTGGGCTCGTTGTTTGAAGTCCCTAGGTGAACGGCAACGCATCACCCACCAATTGTAGGAAGTGTCCGGGTTCGTGGTTTTTATCTCTTCCAAATCTCATTTCCCTCCTCCGAGCCGCCGCCCACAACTTTCCTCCCTTTCCTTTCCCCAGCCGCCGGCCCCCATCTCTCCATCGACTCCCTCTCCTCCTCCCCTCTTTCATCTCGTACTAACCACTGGCCCCATAGTCCACCCAAACTTCCCTAGCCACCGACCATACATCCTCCCCCCTCTCCTAGCCGCCGGCCACATCATTTTTCTTTGCCTCCAAATTTCAAATCACAAAATTAATGCTCTCCTTTTATGACATCTCTAAATTAGGAAGGTTTTAATTTCAAATTTTCAATTATTTGAAATTGAATTTTCCTTCCTAAATTAAGGTGATTTAATTTGGGAAAGCCCCTGTTAACCTACACAGCAGGATACAAAAAAAGGAAATAAAAAATTCGTTTGAATCATTACCCTACCTCAAAGCCTGCTAAAGCCCATCCCGTATCTTTGCCAGAAATCCGACTGCAACTACAGCAATCATCTCCTGTTCAAAAATGTGCCGTTTCAGAGCTGCCTGCGTCGTGTTTTGTCTCCCGCGATCGTGAGATCCACTCTCCCAGTCTTTAAAACGCAAGCAAAATGAAGCCAAAGGCTTCAGTCATTCAAACTCTCGCATACCCCACGACACTTTCAGCGCCTCTCCTGCCGACTGTCTCCACCTCCAAACGGAGACCCCGCCAACATCCGACCTCTTCTACAAGAACTTCTGTGGAAACCCAAGCCGTCGTCCTTGTACCGAATACCCTGCATCCCGATTCTTCACCACAAGCTGAAGCTCCAACCTCCCTGCTCTCTGTAAGCCCCCAATCTCCCTTTGCCCTGTTCGCAAGACACAGTTCAGAGAGAGAGAGAGAGAGAGAGAGAGAGAGAGAGAGAGTTTCCTCTACCATATTTCCTCCACCAGGCCGAACCCCATCCCTCTGCATCTACCGAAACTCCTCTTCTTCTACCTCCATACCCGTTGTCTATAATAGCCCGTTGCCTCTAGCCGCAAGAAGCCGCAGTAGCCAAGCCCATACCTGCAACCCTTCAGTGCCGACCTCACCCGCTTGAGCCCGCCTCCTCTTTCCGATCCACTAAACTGAACCCCATTCAACTCACATAGCTGCCCCTTTATCCACTGTGCCAACCTTAATCAACCCATAACCCAATCTCAACTCAGTTAAAACAGAGGATTAAGGTATAAGTGTGTATATTTTTAGCATTTTAGTCATGCCTCATTGTTGTTTAATAGAATTAATTTCTAATGCAAAGTGGAATTAATTTCTAATGCAAAGTGAATCATTAATAGTAATCATCATTAATGTTATTAGTGAAGATTATTATTAACACTATTGATAATTGTTGCTATTAATTACATCAGTAAATAGTTGCTATCGTTGCGATTATCATTTCCTGTAATAATGATATTATTGTTATTTGTCAAAAAAAGGGGAGGTTTCAAAAAAAAAAGAGAAGCAACAAAAATATAAAAAAAAAGTTAAAAAAAAAGAAGAGAAATACAAAAAAAAGAGAATTCAAAAAAATGAAGAGGGGAGAGGTGGATCCCTTTTGTTCAGTTCACTTAGATTCCCGCTCTTGGAGTTTGTGGTGGACCGGAAAACCTCCTATACGTGCTCTCGTAGAACGGTAGGAAGAAACCCAGTGCGGCGCTTATGACATGGAGGGTAATCACGTAAAATCCCATTCTCGGAGTTTGCGGCGGACCGAAAAGCCACCTATACGCGCTCTCGTAGCACGGTAGGAGGGAGCCCAGTGCGACGCATACGACGAGATGGGTAAGCCCTATACACGCTCTTGTAGCGTGGTGGGGACGTCCCTTAAGTACCTGTACACGCCCTTGTGACGTGGTAGGGAAAGCCACTTGTGTTTTCATGCATGTACTTTGGAGCCCCCCCATACACGCTCTTGTAGCATGGTGGGATCGAAGATGTACGACCCGGTGTCCCCCAGCACCTACCATACATGCTCTAGTAGCGTGGTGGGATGGCCGTGTTTCTCGTAGTTTCCCCTAAATGGGGGAGACGTCGGGAGGTTGCCGAAATTCTGCCTAAGGATATGCAAGACTTGGACAAAAAAAAGGTGGACTTTACTTGGACTCAAATGAACAATAAGGAGACTTGTTTTGGACCTCAATGAGCTGAAATCTAAATAAATGTGAACATGAACCATGATTTGAACAATCTATGAACAATTACAAAGAGTATACGATAAATACTATAGTTCACCTATAGATGTGTATAAGAGAATTGCAACAAAATATATAATCCACCTATGAGTATGAATATGAGGTTAAAAGTGGAGACAGCGTATAGCAAAATGCGAGCTCCTACGAGCTGCTGTAGGAGACTCTATAACATACACTCAACCTGATGTCCTCAAGCAAAATGTAAAGTAACTACATCAAGTGTAAATGCCACCGAATCCGCAACCTGTATACAAGCGAACAGAAGGCGTGTATGAGCTTTCAAATAGAACGTTGCATTCAAATGAGGGTCGCTCGCACAACCAAGCAACAACAACAACAACAACAACAACATCAAGCCTTTATCCCACTACGTGGGGTCGGCTACATGAATCCTTTTTCTCCATTGTGTCCTATTAAAAGCACAACCAAGCAGCGTTAAATATTCCTGAAAATGTCCCCACACATGCACTGTAATATGTATGCACATAGGTACACATAAGAGCATGCATAATCACACGACCCGTATGGGCCTCGACGAGTGTGTTATGAGCACACACATGTGACGTCTAGGGATGCTGCGCTGGTCAGAAAATAAACTCAAGTTCGAGCTCGATCCTTCTATGCGGGTAGATAGGAGTCGATACGGCTCGAACCATAAAACAAGTATACGGTCGTGAGATCGACCTAAATATTTATTTTATAGTTCATATTAGGCCTTCAAGGTCTATAACAAAAAAAATTCTTTAACAAAGGCATAAAGTCTACGAAATCCGATCCTCTGTTAACAGCTCGACAGAGTCGACAAGGTTCAATCCATGAATGAAATGACCCCATATAACTCGATGATGACCGTGTTGAATGCAAATCTCAATCGGAGGGGTCAATTCCAAACATTCAAATGCCCTCAAACGCCTATAAAATCTAAAACTCCAAAAATCTCAAAATTTTAAATATTTAAAATTGAATTCAATCATCTAAATACTTAAAGCAAAATCCATCTACCCTCCGTAATAATTTGCTCAGGTGGACAAGTTGAAAATAATCTCAACTCACAAAGAGCTAATGTCTGGTCGAGAATATCACTAGGATTCATTCTCAAAACAGTCTCATGTTAGTAAGAACATGGTACGTGTCCTCTAACCGGTGATTTTGCCGCCAAATAGCACTGCAGGTAAATGGTTATGACTCGAGGCCCTCTGAACCGAGTGGTTCTGCCGCCAAATGGCACCACAAGATAACAGTTATGGCCAGAGCCAATACGTTCCTTAGTGGCATCAAATCCTTTAGATATGAATCAATAGGATATAATTGATAGGGCACAAAGCCCTCTGTTAGCTAAGGTGGATTCAAATTTATCCCCTTAAGCAAATACTCCCCCCAGGTCTACAAGGTACCCTTGGACGAAGCAACCCATGGCTGCCGACAAAGATTCTTCTGTCAGGTTGGGTCGACTACCTCCTCTAACTAAGTAGACCGGAGACCACGATGGCCCGGGACGATGGAACTATGGGATCTTGATCGGGTCCATCATCTATTTCCCCACCATCCGCTTTAAGTATAAGATGGTGAAAGTTCTATTTTAAATATTCAATCTCACATACCCAAACCCAATGCTGCTACTATATGCCAGATAACACGTATCTCTACGTATCTGATCGACGACTAGCCTTAATCGAAAGTTCTCTCTCGTGATCGGGAGGGGTAATTAACTATAGAGGCTTGCGCCTATAGGAAACCAGAACTCAGATCATAAAGTCCTCGCAAAATGAGGGCGAAATCTCTGGGTAGTGTCTTATCTACAATTTCATCTGCCTTCCTAAAATTTACCCTGGAACTTAATCCGTTAAAACTCCCCCGAAAAGCAGCGGGGGAGGCCGGGGCCAAATTTTTGGAGCCCATAGATTTCTAAACTGCCCCTCAATCAAATCAATTTGAATTTGAATTTGAATTAGGAATAGATTTGCCTTTATTTTCCTCTTTCTTAAATTAGTTTGATATTAATTTGTAAAGTTTTTGAATTCAGTTTCAAATAAAATTGAAATTCAAATTCTTTCATAAATTAATTAACATATTTTAGGAAACCCCCTTCAATCATGGATTGATTAAATCTGAAATTGAATTGGAATTAATTTCAATTTCAACATTCATTGCACCTATACACATTCATTGAATGTGGACAACCCCTCCTCCCTTTCTCTTAGCCGGCCTCCTTTCTCCTGGCCGGCCTCCTTTCTCCTCTCTGTTTTAATTAATTTCCCTAATTAATCACCCCCAATTTCAGCTGCCATTTAACCCACATCAATTCAAATTGATTCTTGCTTTAATTTCTCTAGCCACCTAAGCATCAATTAACTCCGGATTTCTAAACAGCTGGAATTAATTCCAGAATTTATGAATTGCTGTCATTTCCTTAATTTATTCCCAAATCAAGAATTAATTTCAAATTTTTAGCTTCGTTCTACATCAGGATAGCTCCTCAAAGTTATTGTAAAAAATCTTGCACCCTAGTTTCCATCAAAGAAGAGGCAAGTAGTTTTAAGTGATGGAAAAGTGGCCAACAAGAGTGGAGCTAGATTGAGTTTGCACCAAGATGCTTCTGTTGAGGGAGCTTCCTCTTCTTCTACAATCCCTATTGTGCACTTAACTATAGTCCCTCAACAGAAGCCGACAAATAATCGTGGACATCAACATTGATCCTCTTCTCATAAAGACCAATCTAACTTTAATGGCTTTTGATCTCAGGCTCCCAGCTCGATCATATTTTCGAAGTATGTACATAGCCACCTGGGCAAGCTATTATTGAATGATCTACACATATTAGTGATGAGGAGGCTCATGCTGATTTATTAGAGTATATTCCTTATTGCCAATAACCATAAGAAAGTGGTTTCAAAAAATGTTGATCTAAGAGGCGAGATGGACCAAGCATGCAAAGAGAATCAAAAGTTGGCGGCAACATTGGAACTTAAACCTCTTGAAGGAGTCTTTAAGCGTCAAGCAGCAAACACTTGTAGCTTGATCAACTGTTGGTAAGTCATGACTCCTTATGCTTACAAAATAATGGGCATTGAAAATCTTATAGAATAATTTGGTGATGTGTTAAATTGACAGAATTAATAAAATAGGTTGAGTTTTTATGTTCAAATGCTTCATGTATTGTTGCTTAGTTGTGAATGCTTGTAGAGATAGTTATAGCTTCCAACAAAGATATGAGTGTATGTGTTTTACATGTTTATCTAGTTTACATTTAGTGAGTGTTATTATCTTTTTTTTATTATCATTTTTTAAAATCTAATTAAATGTGGGGTTTTTTGTTTGTTTAAAATTTCGGCAGCCTCGTGGCGTCCCACCCTCAATATAGGAGTTGTCGGGTAGGCACTTGCCTTTCAATCTTCCCAGCCAGATCAAAGACATGACAACACGAGATCTCCGTATGTTCATTTCTCCTAGATGGATCAAAGATACAATAGCTTAGGTTTTCTTTGGTTCTTCTCCTGGCCGGATCAAAGATACAATGGCGCGGGTCTTCAGTACCTATTTTTAAGCAAGCAGGGAAGAAAATTTATACATGTTTTTTTAATGATTTTTTTTATTTGGTGTTGGGGATATAGTAACCTAAACAATAGATCGGCTCGGATTAGGAAGTACGAGATTTTGACTTGGTGAGGAGTGCGGCTTGGGTTGCACTGGTAGGGGTTGGACAGGTACAAGAATTTGAACGAGAGGGCTCGACTGGGCTTTCCTTGCATGCAACCGAGGGAGACGAGAGGGAGTGGGTCTTGTGTTGGGCTCGTGCGTCCAGGAACGAGATGGATCACAGGATGGAAGTGCGGGGTGTCACACCCTAGTTGGCCCAAACCCTTAATGGTCAACCTGAAGTATAACAAAGAAGGTAAAATCTAAACCAGCTCCTTCTTAAACACCCATTCCGAACCACTACTTTCAGAACCAAGTGAGTAAAAAGAATCTATTTAGACTCTCCTAACACGTCAACTTATCAAACTCCACAACTTAATAATAGGAAGCATGTATTGTATCTCAATTAACATCAAATATAATTAAAGTAAATACAGAGCTCTACTAAAACTTTTAAAATTTTTGTACATACCCAAAAGTCTGTACATCTAGTCTTCAGATCTCTTTTTAGATCTCTTTGTACACTCAAAATATATTTACACCAAAAAGAACGGTCACCTCTTTCCCCGCCTAATGCCTTATGGGCTCTTTCCCCTTAATTGCAGTACAACCACTGCTAATGAGCTAGGCTCAATGAAATACACAATCAATATATAAAAATTAGTACTAACATTGTTAACAATTAAGAAATGCTTAACAATACTAACGTAGTTAAAACAAATATTGAAATGCTAAATTGAGCATAAGAAGTGCCTAACAGTATTATTCATCTTGCCCAAACTGTTCAACACTTTTAAACAAGTCATATGATGGCTATAAGCTTTTGCATCTTTTCCGCTTTCCAATTCAAGGTTGGGTTCAGCTTCTCAACTTTTAAAATGGAAGCTGCTCTCTCATTCATGATTGAGTCTAAATTGCCCAACTTCTAGAATTGAGAGTGTAGGCTTACCTCGTCGGGTCTTTCGTATTTACTTGTGCGGGCCTATCCCCATATATAACTTATTTCACTTTCCCTATAGTCATCCTTTTTAGCCCTAATGACGTATGCTTTGATGACATAGCTGCGCTTTAGCTGCTCTTTTTATGCGCTTTTGCTGCGCTTTTGCAGCCCTTTTGCTGCGCTTTAGCTGCTCTTTTGCTGCGGTTTAGCTGTCCTTTTGTTGCCATTTTGCTGCGCTTTTGCTGTGCTTTAGCTGCTCTTTTGCTACCCTTTTGCTGCCCCTTTTTTTCTTTTCACTCATTAGTCTATAAACCTTTATCATTTTATATTTACGAAATCTTTAACAATGATAAAGATTACTCTCTGCATAAACAATTTGATACATGTTCGTCCATGTTCATACAAAACAAATTAAGGTAAACTGAAATAAATGCAATCATAAATATAATAAAGATGAAGTGCAATAATAGAACATTTACTAATTTTTATAGCATCGTTTGGGTATCTATGGTTCTCCTAGAGTCGGCTTTCTTTTTCTTTTATACACTACCTCAACCTCAATTAAATTCTTCTTCATTCCATTCAAAAATCTTCCCTACCTCTTTCTCATTCTCGCTTCTTTTATTTTCTGAATTTTCTCCACAACAATAACATTCCTTCCCCTTACAGCCTACGGCTTGAGCTCCCTGGCATTTCCACCTCTAGAGAATGTCGGGTAGGAAAAAAAAAAAAAGAAAATGACAATGAAACCAATGCAAATATTTTAACTTAACTTTTATTATATAATAAATTAATACTAATGCTCTGCCACAAATTCCACTACATCATTTTTCCTTCACTTCTAGCCGTGTGATTACATCTAGTCTCTGCATACTATTTTAAGTGAATTTGCTACAGTGATGCATTTAAATAAATGTTTTAGATTGAAAAAAACAACATGCTTACATTTACAAACATTGGGCATTATAATCAACCCCTCCTTGTTGATATTTCGTCCTCGAAATTTACTGTCTTAAGGACTATCAAACAACTGAGGAAACTTCAATCTCATGTCTTCTTCTTTATCCCAAGTTGCCTCTTTATCTGGTCTGTATTTCCATTTCACTTTGACATAAGGGATTTGACGATTTCTAAGCTGTTTAGTATCAAAACCTATTAGTCTGTCTGGTTCTTTAATGTACATCAGATTCTTTTTTTGCTCAATTTTATCATGTAAAATTCTCTGATTGATATCTGTAACCCATTTCCTTAGTAGTGACACGTGAAAAATATTATGATATCTGACATGTCTGCTGGAAGAGCAATTCTATAAACAACTTTTTCAATTCTTTCAGTAATTTCAAAAGGTCATATATATCTAGGATTCAATTTGCCTCCATGACCAAATCTAGCTGTACCTTTCATAGGCTTAACCTTCAAGAATACAAAATCACCCACTTCAAACTCTATTGCTCTGTGCTTGGAGTCATAATACTTTTGTTGGCGATCCTGGGCAGTTTTTAATCTGTCTCTGATTAATCTGATTTTTTCTGTTGCTTCATCAACTAATTCTGGACCCATTAGTTGTCTTTCTCCTACCTTAACCCAAGTTAAGGGAGTTCTGCATTTTTTACTATAGAGTGCTTCATAAGGTGCCATTTATATTCTTGATTGATAGCTATTGTTGTAAGTAAATTCGATCAATAGTATGTAATCCTCCCAACTACCTCTAAAATTTAAGACACAGTCTTAATAGGTCTTCTAGTATCTGAATGATTCTTTCAGACTGACCGTCAGTTTGAGGATGAAAAGCTGTACTGAAGTGCAGATTTGTACCCAAGGTTTCATGAATGCTTTTTCATAGCCTAGAAGTAAATCTACCATCTCTATCAGAAATAATAACCGTTGGAATATTGTGCAATATGAAAATTTCTTTCACATACAAACATGCCAATTTGTATACCGAATTAGTTTGCTTGATAGGCAAAAAGTGAGTTGATTTTGTTAGTCTATCAATAATCACCCAAATACTGTCATGACTTTGTTTAGATCGGGGAAATCCCATAACAAAATCCATTGTAATTTCTTCCCACTTTCACTCAGGGATAGGTAGTGACTGCAGTAATCCACTAGGTCGCTGATGTTCAGCTTTCACCATTTGACATGCTTCACATCTAGTACGTATTCAACAACGTCTCTCTTCATACCTGACCACCAGAATATTACTTTCAACTCTTTTTATATCTTGGTACTGCATGAATGAATTGTGTATCCAGCTTGATGAGCTTCTTGTAAAATTTTCCTTCTTAACTTCAGATCACTGGGTACCCACATCTGTATTTTATGTCTAATAACTCCATCAACATCCACAGAAAGATCTGGCCTTTTTCCTGATTGGGCTTGCTCCAACAATTTAGAATATTCATTATCGAGTTTTTGAGTTTATTTGATACTATCACTTAGAGTGGGCTTTACTGTCATCTGATACAAATATTCCACATTCTTAAGACCTCTAATTTCCAATTGCTAATTTTCTATTTCTTTAATCAATTGAACCTCTTGAGTAACCATCCAGTTCATCATTCCTGTAGATTTGCGACTTAGAGCATCAACCACAATATTGGCTTTTCCTGGACAATACATAATATCCAAATCATAGTCTTTAATGAGCTCTAACCCTCTTCTCTGTCTCAAATTGAGTTCTTTCTATGAAAATATATATTTAAAGCTTTGATGATCAGTAAAAATTTCACATCTTATCCCATACAGGTAATGCCTCCAAATCTTCAAGACAAATACTATTGCAGCCAGCTCTAAATCATGAGTGGGATAATTTCTTTCATGGGGCTTCAACTGTCTCGATGCATATGCAATCATCTTTCTATTCTACATTAGAACACATCCCAACCCTTTGAAAGAAGCATCACTGTAAATTTGAAATCCTTCTATTCCTGATAGAAGTGTCAATACTGGTGCTATGGTTAGATGCATCTTTAATGCCTGAAAGCTCTTCTCAAATTCAACAGTCCACTCAAACTTAACCTCTTTTCTCATCAGTTTAGACAAAGGCATAGCAATTTGTGAAAATCCTTTAATAAATCGTCTGTAATATCCTGTTAGTTCAAGAAAACTACGAACATCTGTAACATTCTTTGGTGTAGGCTATTCCATAATTGCTTTCACTTTCTGTGAGTCTATTGAAATTCCTTTCCCACTAATAATGTCCCAAGAAGGAAATACTTTTTAGCCAAAATTCATATTTTGAATATTGTGCATACAGATGATTTTTTCTCAATGTCTCTAAAACTATTCTTAAATGTTCAGCATGCTCCTCATTAGTTTTTGAGTAGATCAAGATGTCATCAATGAAAATAATCACAAAATAGTCTTTGAAAATTCGGTTCATCATATCCATAAAGATAGCAGGAGCATTTGTTAACCCAAACAGCATGACTCTAAACTCAAAATGACCATATATAGTCCCAAAAGCTGTTTTATTGACATCTGCTTCTTTAACTCTCACTTGATGATATCCTAATCTTAAATTAATTCTGGAAAATACTATTCGTGGTAATGGATATTTGTTCTTGATAGTTACTTTGTTCAGTTCTCTATAGTCAATACACATTCTCATGGATCCATCCTTCTTCTTAATAAAAAGTATAGGTGCACTCCAAGGAAAATGACTAGCCCTGATAAATCCCTTGTCCATCAATTCCTGTAACTGGGTTTTTAATTCCTGCAATTCTTTTGGGGCCATCCTATAAGTAGATTTGTAAATTGCTGATGATCCTGGCTGCAATTCTATGCCAAATTCAACTTCTCTTTCAGTGGATAATCTAGGTAATTCTTCAGGAAATACATCTGAAAATTCAGAGACAACTGAAACATTCTGTAATGCTTGAACATCTTTATTTAAGACCTTCATTTTAGCTAAGAACACTAGCTTACCCCTCCTTAGGTATTTACCCATCTTTATTGCACTAACAAGAGAGGATGTTGCATTCTTCTTATGGGGAAAATAAAAGGTCTTCTTATTTAGTAAATTAAATTTTATTCACTTCTTCCAACATTGAATTGTAGCAAAATATTTAACTAACCAATCCATCTCCAAGATGATGTCAAACATTTTAATAGGCACTATAATCAATTCTGTGGAAAATTTATGACCCTGAATATCCAAATTCACAAGACACATCCTATTGGCAGGCAAATTATCCCCCGTTGGCATCAAAACACACAAGATAGGTATAAAATATACAGTCTTAAAAGATAAATCAGAACAAAATTCTTCAGAAATAAACGAATGTGATACACTAGAATCAAAAAGAACTCTGTCAAACTTGTTAGAAATCAAAAGTATACCTGTAACCACTTTTTTTGAATTATTAGCCTCTTGGGGTGTAATGACAAACACTAGCGTTCGCAGGTTGATTGCCCTTAAGATCTGATGCTTCTCCTTTTAGCTGAACTGGTGATTTTCCTTGTACTGCTGGCCTTCCTTGGAACTGAGTTTTTCCTGTTCGATTGCCTCCTTCCAGATATCTCCTATGTGGTACCTGCTCCTGATATCCTTGTGGCATGATATTGGTTCTTTTCTCTTGAGGGCAATCCATCTTGCGATGACCCATCTCACCACATTTAAAGCATTTTCCCGATCCCACCAAACACTGACTAAAATGCCGCTTCCCACACTGCTCACATAAAGGTTTTTTAAGCTTACTCTGCTTCTGTTTATCATCAAACTTTGGCTTCTTGTTTCTGAATCGATCTTTCCTTTTAAACATTTTCCTTTTTCCTGGTTGTTGTTGCTCCCAAGTATACTTGGAGAAAGTCAGCTCATTTTCAATCCTTCTAACTCTCTCTACTAAGACTGAGAAGTCACTGATATCAAAAGGTGCCAATACTAGTTATAGTTGATATCTGAGTCCTCTCAAAAATCAGTGGCATTTCTCCTCTTGGGTGCTGACATAATGAGGTGCATAGCGAGACAAGGAAATGAACTTAGCTTTGTATTATATAACTGTCTTGGAACCTTGAGTCAGATTGAAGAATTTGTCTTGCAAAGCTAATCTGGCTGAAGGAGGAATAAACTAATCTCTGAAGACTTTCACAAAATCATTCCATTGTATGTTAGTAATAGGCATTTTCTCTATATTGTGCTTGCCACCATTTTTCTACTTTTCCTTCTAACACAAATGTAGCCAATGGTACTTTTCTTTTTTCAGGACAAATCATGCCTTCTAAAATCTTTTTAATCTTTAACAACCAGTCTTCAGCTACGGTTGGATCACTTGTACCATTAAATGCTGGTGGTTTAAAAGTCTGAAATAATTTTAAATGTCGATCCACTTCGCTATCATTTTCAGATCTGGATCCACCGCTAGTAGAAGATTTCTCCATAGATGCCATTTTATCTACCACTTGTGAGATCAAATGCACAATATCTTGAAGTTCTTTAGACTTATTTTCCTCATTCATTCGTATTTTTGTATTCGGCCTGGATGACTGGCCAGTTATTCTTTCTGG
Source organism: Dendrobium chrysotoxum (assembly GCA_019925795.1). NCBI lineage: Eukaryota > Viridiplantae > Streptophyta > Magnoliopsida > Asparagales > Orchidaceae > Dendrobium > Dendrobium chrysotoxum. Next base: position 75,406,132 of record CM034315.1, read on the forward strand.
CAACTTCTCAGACATAACTATCTGTATACATATAAATAATTCATATAATACATGTACTCATGGTAAGAAACATGATCATTCAAAGCATTAAATAAGCAAGTATGTTATTGTACTAAAATGAATGCACAGTTCCATTGAAACTTGATTCAACCTATAGCTTTGTATACATCATATTCATTATATCTCATCATATTTCCTCTTCTAAATCCAATTATGCTTCCACTTTATCTTGATTTGGCTCTGATACTAATTTCTGTCACACCCTAGTTGGCCCAAACCATTAATGGTCAACTTGGAGTATAACAGAGAAGGTAAAATCTAAACCGGCTCCTTCTTAAACACTCATTCTGAACCACTAATTTCAGAACCAAATGAGTAAAAAGAATCTATTTAGACTCTCCTAACACGTCAACATATCAAACTCCACAACTTAATAATAGGAAGCATGTATTGTATCTCAATTAACATCAAATATAATTAAAGCAAATACAGAGCTCTACTAAAACTTTTAAAATTTTTGTACATACCCAAAAGTCTGTACATCTAGCATTCAGATCTCTTTGTACGCCCAAAATATATTTACACCAAAAAGAACGGTCACCTCTTTCCCCGCCTAGTGCCCTATGGACTCTTTCCCCTTAATTGCAGTACAACCACTGCTAATGAGTTAGGCTCAATGAAATACACAATCAATGTATAAAAATTAGTACTAACATTGTTAACAATTAAGAAATGCTTAACAATACTAACGTAGTTAAAACAAATATTGAAATGCTAAATTGATCATAAGAAGTGTCTAGCAGTATTATTCATCTTGCCCAAGCTGTTCCAACACCTTTAAACAAGTCATATGATGGCTATAAGCTTTTGCATCTTTTCAGCTTTCCATTTCAAGGTTGGGTCCAGCTTCCCAATTTTTAGAATGGAAGCTGCTCTCTCATTCAGGGTTGAGTCCAAATTGCCCAACTTCTAGAATTAAGAGTGTAGGCTTATCTCGTCGGGTTTTTCTCCTTTACTTGTGCGGGCTTATCTCCCATATATAACTTATTTCACTTTTCCTATAGTCATCATTTTTAGCCCTAATGAAATATGCTTTGATGACATAGCTGCGCTTTAGCTGCCATTTTTCTGCACTTTTGCTGCCCTTTCGGTGCGCTTTAGCTGCCCTTTTGCTGCCTCTTTTTTTTTCTTTTCACTTATTAGTCTATAAACTTTTATCATTTTATGTTTACGAAATCTTTAACATTGAAAATGATTACTCTCTGCATAAACAATTTCATACATGTTCGTCCATGTTCATACAAAACAAACTAAGGTAAATTGAAATAAATGTGATCATAAACATAATAAAGATGAAGTGCAATAATAGAACATTTACTAATTCTTATAGCATCGTTTGGGTATCTCACATCGCTAGGATTTGATTCTCCTAGAGTCGGCTTTCTTTTCATTTTATACACCACCTCAATCTCAATTAAACTCTTCTTCATTCCATTCAAAAGTCTTCCCTACCTCTTTCTCATTCTCACTTCTTTTATTTTCTGAATTTTCTCCACAATAGCAACTTCCCTTCCCCTTACAGCCTACGACTTGAGCTCCCTGGCATTTCCGCCTCTAGAGAATGTTGGGTAGGAAAAAAAGAAAAAGAAAATGACAATGAAATCAATGTAAAGGTTTTAACTTAATTTTTATTATATAATAAACTAATACTAATGCTCTGCCACAAATTCCACTACAGCATTATTCCTTCACTCCTAGCCGTGTGAGTACATCTAGCCTCTGCATGCTATTTTAAGTGGATTTGGTACAGTGATGCATTTAAATAAATATTTTAGATTGAAAAAAACAGCATGCTTACATTTACAAACATTGGGTATTATACGGGGTGGAGTGGTTTCCTTCGGATAGGAGCAGGATGGAACGTGGGATGTCGTGGCTGGGCTAGTCGGGTGTGGGAATTTGAAATTGGGGCTAAGGCAGTTGGGTCTTCCTACATGGGATTGTGAGAAGTTGGAGGGAGAGGGGTCTTCCTGCGTGTGAATGAGAGAGGAAGAAACGGAGTGGGAGCGGACGATCGCGTTTGGGTTACTCATGTGTGGGGTCGGTCGAATGAGAGGGAGCGGACAAGCTAGGGATTTGTGTGCAGGGTTGTGCTAACAAATAGGGAGAGGTGAGCGGCGTCTAGGAGATTCCTGTGTGTGAAAACAAAGCGAGGATTCGATTGGGCGAAAGATTGTGTTGCTTGGGAGCAAACCGTGCGTGAGGTGGGGTCCAGTGGTCAACATCGATAAACTTTATAGCACACCATTAATTCTATTATAAAACATCAAAATTATATGTGGATTGGGTATTTTCAATTTCTGAGATGATTTAAGCATTTATTAAGGTTATGGAAAATATAGTTGATTGAATGACATTGAGAAATTCTTTTAAAACTCTAAATTTTACCAATTTATATGGCGAATCAAAAATTTCCAGGACATGCAAGATGTCATCAAATGCTAGTGTATTTGATAACATGCCATTTGAAGCTCCAGGCTTTGATATCATGATCTAAGAGGATCATAACTGATGGCCAATATCAAGGTTGCTGCCTGGAGTCGGCAGGTTGGGCCTGGATTGGGTCCCTGGATTTGTTAGCCAGCCCATTTTCTTATCAATTATAATTTTAAGAAGGTTAAGTGAGATTTTCTTTCCATTTGGAAAGTATTTGCCTTGTTTTAAGAAACTCTGTTTGTTTTTCTCATCGAAGTTGGAATGTTGTTGAGATTTTTAATTCTTACATCATATTATATATGGATGTTATAAATGAAAAGAAAGTTACATCTGGCATTCCATAAAATCTCTTCTCACTACCTTCCTCTTTCTTGTCACATGTCGGCCTCCAATGCAGGGAAATAGAGAGGGTTGGTCTCTCTCCATCTCTTTCGCGACCTTCTCTTAACTAAGAGCTATCAAGCTTGGGAGAAACTTCCAAATCATTGGATTCCACTTCAAGGAGGTTATGTTGGACCAAATTTATGCTGAAATAATGAATTTGTTGTATAAGCAACATTATTTGTCCAACTGGAGAGAAATTCTAGTTATTGTGATGATGGAAAGGGGAGAAATCTCAACTAACTTGTGTACATACCCTTTATATGCCCTAAATCCAAAACTCATGGATCAATAATCCAATTCTTGGTTTTTGGATCATCATTCTAGTATCAGAATTATAGATTCTACTTGGGGGTAAAGGATGTTGAAGATAAGAATTGAACTTGGCACCAACATGGAACAACATTTAACCATAAGTCAAATAGGGTTATCCAATCTCCAACCCCAACCAAGATAGGGCATGATTAGCAACAAGAAATATTATAGGGCTTGAGAGCAGATTGAAGGTCCTAGAAATGATGTTCCATTAGTCATGACCTCATAGTAAAAAGGAAACATGACAAACCATGATAATCCCAAGGTTTTAAAAATTTAACCGGACTAGCCGGTTTGACCGTGGATTGATCATTTGGCTAGTCTGATCCATCTTAAAAACCACTTTTACATTGAATAAAAGTGAACTGGTCAAAATCGTTAGTTCATCTGGTGAATCGGTCCGGGTTCCTTTGAACTAGTCGGTTCAATGAACTATTTAAATAATTAAATAAATTAATTAATAAATTTTGAATAAAATATTAAACATAACAAATTAATATAAATTTAATATGTTTTAGTTATTTAATAAATATTAAATTTGTAAAATAATTATTTGCCAAATAAACATCAACCAAACATTTTCACATGGCCCCAACACTATGTGAGTTCTTAACACATATTAACAAAAAAATAATATAAATAATACTACAAGAAAGCTCCCAAGTGATGGGCAAAATAAAAAAGTTGAAGTCTCAAATTTACAACAAATATGCTATATATTTTTAAATATATATTTTAATTGATTTTCATAATGTGAATAATATTTATTTTTTTAGTTAAGAATATTTAGTTAATTTATTTATTTAATTATACACTATAAAAATAATTTTTATTTATTTATTAATGATAAATAATTTAACATGAATAATTTTTAGTTGCAAATTTATAATTTGAATTTAGTATATAATCTATAGGTGTAAATTTTATATAAATGTATAATATAAATTAATAATATTTTATATTAAATTTATAAGATTATATTTGAACTAAATTTATGTTAAATGTGAATTAAATTTAAAGATTGAAGGTGTTTAAATTTAAAATTTTAGAAGATTTTATTTATGTATGAATTTAGTTTATTTTTTTTGGTCATAAATTTACAATACTGCATAATTATTACGTTATTATTATGTCATTTAGATTTTATTTATTAATTTTAAAGTTTATTATGTCACTCAATTAAGTTTGATTCGACTCCGATCGAATCATTGAATCTTATCCGGTCCAATTTTCACAACCTTGGATAACCCACTTATTTATTCAATAAACCATGCTATAGGTGTCGCTAATTCAGATGGCAAAAATCTTAAAGACGAGGATATGGAGGGTGAAAGAAATTCACTAGTAAAATTTTCATTCAAAACTTGACTACTGACACCAACGAATTATCAACTTACAATGAGATACTCAATGCTAAGAAGTTTGATGCTTGGTTTGAAGAGCATTTTAAGACCTACTTTGTTTTTTTAGGCACAAACATGCCCAGAAAGATGAGTTTCATGAGGTTATCTCAACCTCCCATTTTTGGTGGAATGTGGAAGAAGTCAGGCATTACCTGATGAGGATGACTTGTAGTTCAAAGCGATCTTGAAGAAGAAGTTCTACCTCATTGGGCAAGAGTAAGGGAGGTGGATTTGATAGAGATTAAGGCAAGGATTTGGCCAGGCAATTTCTCTGGTCATAATTTCTGAAGTAACCGTGGTCCTATGAAATTCATCACAGTGCTGCACTACGTTCTTCGTTGAAATTGGAATTATTCTCAATTGCGTGATTGACAAAGCTAGCGCAGGCGTGATTATCATATAAGCCAAACAATCAACAAGAATAGCAAAAATTAGGACTTGCTAGAGGCAAGGACAGAGGTGGGAAGGTGCAATCTAAGTCTGGTAAAGTAATAAAAAACTTTATGCCCAAAAGTATTGGAAGCTTCATCTTGAATTGAGGCCAAAAATTGGGAAAGGGAAAACCAAGCAACTGTGGCACTTAACAAAAGGAATGCAGATTTGTGGAACAATTGGTGAACGTTGCACTCACTTTGATGGCGCGCAGAAAGTGATTTGGAGGGCAACAACTGCAGAAAACAGCAGAAGGAAGGGTTGGATAACCAAAACAGCAATCGGCCAGTTCCTTGCATAGCTTCCTAAGTGTTGTGACAACAAATCAACTGCTAATGGCTCCTTCCGGACAAATCTAAGTGTTGGGACAACATTTTTTTATTCAAAAACAGCAATTTTTTTAATGTTGAAATAACTAATGCCTTTGGAACAACCCTTGCATCACTTCAAAATGCCGAAACAACAATGGAATCAACCAAACAACTAAATACAACAATTGGTTTAGCTTGACCAAAAACACGAACATAAAAGTACTATTAAAGATAGAGATACCTAATTTCATCTTCTGTATCGGAGATTAGCAACAAGTTGAGACCAAAGAAGAGCTTTTTAGGCTGAATTAGAGTATCTGAGAGTTTACTTAAATCATTGAGAATGAGGAATATGAAGTGGTTGCACTTAACAAGTGGTAACAATGAATGCAGTAGATTGATGTGGTAGTGGGAGGAAGTGTTGATTGGGTGGGTGCACATGTAGGCACATGCATAGAGTGGCTATGCATGAACAACATGACATGCGAATGGACAGTGAGCAGACCGGATGCCCAAGGTGTGGGTGTGAGAGGTCATTACGGTTGTAGGGGAGGTTGCAGTGGGCAAGGTTTGTGATTTGTGAGCGAGTGGTTGAGGGTTGCAGGTGAAGAGAGAGTGGGAAAAATAAGGGGATAGGATAAGCAGGATTTGGACTAACCTGCTTTGATACCATGTTAGAAAGACAAACTCTTTGTTTTTAACAAAGACAATTCCTCTATTTGCAATAGAGGATTAAATACAATGATATTTGACATAACAAAATAAGCATTCACCGTCCACTAAATATAGTATATTTTTCTAATTTTATATTTTTCATGCAAACAAGCCACAAAAGAATAAGGTTTCCTCTTGGATCTTCTCTCTTTTAAAGCTTTCATCTATATGCTTGATTTTGCTAAATCCAATCCAGTAACTTTTACCATATTATTCTTATCTATTAGATTTGCTATTGTAAACAAGCCGTTGATCCCAGGATGATGATGATAATGATTGCAAATAATTTGATGATGGATGTATTGTTGGATTTCATAAGTGTAAGATTCTGAATTAGGTAAAGAAATCAATTAAAATTTAAATGAATTTTATTGTATTATCAGTTACTGTTAATAAATTAAGTAATTTATTTACTTCTTTATTCGAATAGGTGCTTGGAAGAGAGGTGAGGTTTGGGGAATTCAGTTAGAGTAGTGGGCCCTCTTTCCTCCCTTATCTGTTCTGATTTTCACGCAAGCAAACAAAGGAAAAAAAAAATTGGAGAGGATCTGATGAAGTTTTGGCACAGTGTCTGTAGAGGAATTCGCAGAAATTCCTATAGTAGGAGGCGGCACAGCGCAGATTCTACTGTAGCAAAATTTGCTACAGTATCCGCTGCACTGTAGAAGTCTTCGGCACAATGGAATGTCTGTGCGGGATTGGTAGCTGAGTGAGAGAAGTAACCGTGAGAGTTTGGAGGAGTAAGAAGCAAAGGAAAGTTAGAGAAAAAGAAGAAGAAAAGTGAAATAAAAGGAGGAATGCTGAATACAAAAGGAAGATCAAAGAATAGTATATATTTGGGTAAGTAAAAATTGCGTTTAAATTCAGAATAATTAACAAGAAATTGTTTGGGTATATTATTAATGTCTACTAATTTCCACACCAAGAATTGAGAGTGGACTTGCAGTAAAGAAGTTTTGTTAAAACAAAAGAAGAGGAAATTAAGGGAAAGAATGAATTGAGGTAAGCAATTTAGTTTCTTTAATTATTTTAAAGAAATTTTAATTGTTAAGAAAGTTTTTAAAGAAGTGTATACCAATCATCATTTTAGGATTTATCAGATATATGCAGAAAGAAGGTTTTGGAATAGTTTATCAAATGAAAAGGTTGTGGTGTGGAATTGGAAAAGACAGTTAATCAAAGAAGTAATGCAAATTTTATCATTATATACATGTGCAATGATTTTGAACGAGACTTTGGAAAGAAAGTCATTAAAGTAGATGATTCAATATTATGTATGTTAACAATCAAGTATTCATGTTTGATAAATTACTTGTGAATTGGAATGATACAGAATTAAATTAAGTTGTTACATGGTTGTTTAAATCTTGTCTTAGTTGGTAAGATTTTTAAACGAAGTTCAATGCTTAAGATATTGCATATAATTATGCAATAGATATATGATCATACTAATTATGAAATGCCTATAACTATAATAAGCATATGTGAATTATGAATATGTGAAGTTACTGAATATCAAATTAATAAAGTTTGGCTATAAAATAATGTACAATTTACAATTGCAGGTAGGGCAAAATAGTTCATACATATGATACTGCATTGTAAATGAGGCAAAAGGGATCCCAAAGATATGATACCTGCAACCAGGTGGTGTAAAGGGACCCCTAAAGAGGCAAAATGGACCTCAACGTAATTCAATGGCAATAATGCCAGGTTTACCTGGGCTCCATTGAATATACTTATGAAAGTTAGTTAAATCTTTAAAAGATTAAAATTGTTATTCAGTATAAACTTAAGAGAAAGTAAAGACTAATGTTAATTATGATTTTATGATGTTTTACTAGTAAATGTAAGTTTATTCAATGATAATTCCAATGTTGTGATTTATTATAATTATTATATTTTAACTGTTATTTAATTTGTATAACTTATTGAGCTTCATAGCTTATTAGTACTCTTCTTACTGGTTGTTGTTAGAGGAAAAGGAAAAGAAAATATTGTTGCAGATTAATTTGCAAGTTATTTCATCTTTTATGCTAGTGTTTATTTTTGTTTGTGAGTCTAGATTTGAGGTATGTAGACCGTTCAGTGATGTATTACTTTGAAATTTTATTAGTGGCTCTGTAAATATTTATTTGATGTAATGGGATTTATTAGATGCTTCTGTTTATGTAATAAAAGAAATGTTGTTGGATGGTTTATATAAATATTCAATTGATGAAAGGTATCATATGTTATGACTGATGAAAATGTTATATTTAATTTGAGTGACACTCTATAATACTGTTAGAGGAGTATGGTGGGGTGTTTCAAAAAGAGGGAAAGTGGGTAAGTATTATAGGTTAAGGTGATCTTTTGATGATTTCTCTTACCCATTTAATCCTAAAGGAGTATTTAATCTTCCAAATTAATGCATCCCTTATTTGTCTAGATTCTCAAATAGACCAACTAGAAAAATAATTATGGTAGATAATTTGGTTTATTTTCTAATTGTTTCATATTCCATTTTAAAGTCGATCTACTTGCATCGGATTATTCCTTATTTAAAATATATTTATAAGTTGCTATGATTTTGCATCACATTCTTTTCTTAGCTAAGAATTAATAAATTAAGATACCAGTATCTTTTGCATATATAAGGATATATAATAAATTAAGATCCCATTTTTCTTGATGGCATTCTGTTCTCTAGTCATTGGCAATATGTTTATCACACTTAAAAAAGTTCATATATTACTCGTTGGAAGTTATTCCTTTTTTTTTTCATTTGTTAATGCATATATTTATGGATTTAGAGAAAGCATATGATAAAGTTCCAAGAGAAGTGCTATGGAGAGTTCTTGAAAAGAAAGGAGTTAATAATGCTTATATTCAAATCATTAAAGATATGTATGAAGGAGCTATTACTTGTGTTCAAACACAAGGTGGTTTGACCAAGTATTTCCCTATTTCGGTTGGATTACATCAAGGATCAACTTTAAGCCCATATCTTTTCGCGTTAGTCATGAATGTTCTCACTAGACATTTACAAGAGGATGTACCCTGGTGTATGCTTTTTGCTGATGATATTCTTCTTGTTGACAAGACTAGAGAGGGAGTTGAAGGTAAACTTGAAGTCTGGAGATCAACCTTAGAGTCTAAAGGTTTTCTCTTGAGTAGATCTAAAACTGAATATATGGAGTGTAATTTTAGCAGTAATAGACCTAGTGAGGGAATTGTGACTTTGGGCGATCGAGTCATTAATAAGAGTACACGTTTTAGATATCTTGGATCTATTTTTCAGAGTGATGGTGAAATAGATGGGGATGTTATCAGTAGAATTCAAGTTGGATGGTTGAAGTGGAGGAATGCATCGGGCTTGTTGTGTGATAGAAAAGTCCCCCTCAATCTTAAGGGAAAATTCTATAAGATGGTGGTGAGACCTGCAATGCTTTATGGTGCAGAATGTTGGCCATTAAGTTATGTGTTGCAGAGATGAGGATGCTCAGGTGGATGAGTGGATTTACTCTTAGAGACAGGATACGAAATGAGCATATACGTGAAAAGGTTGGAGTAGCTCCAGTGGAGGATAAGATTAGAGAGAGTCGCCTTAGATGGTTTGGTCACATAAAATGGCGGCCTTCCGATGACCCAGTTAGGAAAGTAGAGGTATTAGATTTGACTTATGTTAAGAAAGGTAGAGGTAGACCTAAAAAACTTGGTTAGAAAATATTAGAAATGATATTTCTTTATTAGATTTAGGCGAGTATTTGACTTTGAACCGGACACAATGGAGAAAAAGGATTCATGTTGCCGACCCCACGTAGTGGGACAAAGGCTTGATGTTGTTGTTGTTGTTTCATTTGTTAATGCAATTGGTAGAAAACCATCTCCTTCATGAAATTTATGCATCTCTGGATCTAAGAAAAAAGCTAAATCTTTTTTCTATAAATGGATTTCAAGTATGTTAAATGATGCATTATTGTTTCTTCTATATTTTGCAGAAAGAATATATTCGATACAAGTTGTCAAAAGGGTGGAAGCGTTTGGTTGTGTACAAGTCTGGCATTCATGCTCTTGGCCTTTATACATCTCAATTCATAGCTCGAGGAGCTATGGTAACATAACTTGTTTTACAAGCTTTAATTTTGCTAGGATTATGTAATTTTACTCCCCTTGTGTGACTGAAAACTTTTATGCTTGCTATTAATTACATTAACCTTCATTAACAGGTAGTTGAGTATGTGGGTGAGATTGTGGGACTTAGAGTTGCAGATAAACGAGAAATTGAGTACCAGTCAGGAAGGCGGCTACAATGCAAAAGTGCATGTTACTTCTTTAGGATTGATAAGGAGCACATTATAGATGCTACTCGTAAAGGGGGCATTGCTCGATTTGTCAACCACTCATGTCTGGTACTTTTGACATCCCCAATGCATCGATACATCTTCACAAGATTCAATATTTTGCTTCATTTTGATTGGACTCTGATATTTGCACTTTCATTTGATTTTGTTTAGCCAAATTGCGTTGCCAAAATAATATCCATCAAGAATGAGAAGAAGGTAAGCTACCTCCGAACATGTTACAACTGCCGCTAAACAAAAATTTAGCCTCCGTGACTTTTGTCCATTATTTTTTTTTTCAATCTTATTTAGTAAACCTATGCTCTAAAATTGATTAATTTTGTCCCTGCGTTTGTTTGCAAGTCCAACAATACTGAGAATAACATAATTATGAGTTTTTGGGGCAATTATTTTATGGAAGTTTTGAAAAAACCAACCGAACTTGGTGGCAATTGATGAATAAAATGATAATGTTGTAAGCTACATTTATAACTATGTTTAAACTTAATTCTCAAATGCATGGTGGCGCTACAAAAGGATATCACATATCACGCTAGTAGAAGTAGAGAAAGTAGAGCTTATCCATTTACCTTGAAAGAAGTGATACTGATGTAGTACAAATCAACCTGCAAAGCTCAATTGGCTATTGGACAATTATAAGAACTCAGTTCCGGGTATAATAGATTGAACCGGAACCATTTTCAAGCCTTTTGTAGGCTCATTTTTAATTATGCTTGAATTTCTCATTATTTTAAATAATTACTATATTAGGCCTTTATTTTATTTTGGTTTAGAATAAGTTTAAATTTGAATATTTGTTAGATTTTGATATGATTGAGTTTTCTTAGCTATGTAATTTTATTTATGGATAGGGATCCTGTTATGTAATAGATTATATTGATTGAATGAATGAAATTATTTGTGGCCAATTGAGTGCTTACTAATTTAAGTTGTGTATGCGGATCGCTCCAAATTGTGTATGCATAGTTTATCTTCTTCACTCCATTTAATTTGGTTAATGTTATTAAAAACACATTTTTGAAATGAAGCGAAATGATGCGTAGGTCTTTTACATTACTTGCTGGCAAAGCATGCGTGTCGTGCTCCTTTGTCTCATTGTGTTGTCGTGTTGCAAGTTGGGCTGCGGTTTTGAAAAAAAATACAAGTTCAGATTTCATTATTTGATTGCTCATCCACCATAATAATTAAGGAACGTACGTTCGTTTCTTATTATTGGTTATTGTAATCGTTGTGCCATTGCTTGTTGGTTCGTTGTTTTCTTGGTCTCTCCTGCAAGAGCTATTTACTTATTGGTTATGCTTTTCTCATTCTCTCACTTAATTTTTTTATATGCTTATCTTGTATTATAATTGCTAGCATTAATAGCTTCTGGCGCACAAGCTTTTTCTTTGTAATGATATTTGTTGAAGCCATTACATGCTTCTCAGTGCCTCATCTTTACACACTCTCTCTCACTTCACATTGGCTTCATCTGTTGATCTCTATCTTGTCTCTTAATCTCAAGTGTATTTATAAATTTTAACTATTCTTCCACCACTTCATTCTTTATATCATATTGATTTTTTTATTGAATTTTGAATAGTTTAATTATTTTTTTAATGTATCATTATATTTGTTTGAAATTGTTAAATGATATAATTTGTGTTTGGTTAATTAAATGACTATTGTATGCACATAATATATGTATATATATGATATATAAGTTCTACGTGCTCTAGTTAATAAAAGTGTAGCGTTGCCTTGTGTATCGAAGCAAAAAAGAGATTCTTGGGAATCACGTTGTGCTTCGAGTTTTGAGAACATTAATTTTGGTATCAGTGACCGTGCCTAGTGTCCCGCTACTCTAAATCAATTATTCGAGCGACTACCTGTGCTTGATTTTAGTCCCAAATATCAGCAAAAAGCAACATGAAATATTCCACATTTTAACCCTCTTCACTTTACTTGCGACAAGCAGTTTTGGACAATTTCATTCGATCTTACATGCATTGCAGCATCCCTCACAACCACGTGCATGCTCAGTTGTGATATGTACGCGCACAGAACCTATTGCAGTTGCTTTCGATCCTTCTCTCACAGATGACCAAAAATCTTGTACACATTCTGCTCATCGAAGCTTGTGATGCTTACCCATTGTGATTTGCTTGCACCAAGTTAGGAGCACTCTCTTGGCCATGCCTACTTAACCTGCCCACTTACATCAGACTTGAGCCATGTCAGTTTCACTCGCATTGGACATTCCTCATTCTCTTTGTGCGACGTGCTACACTCTCGTGAGCACCAACCCTTATGATCCCATCTACTTGTCGTAATTGATCTTGCTTACAAATCAGTATAGCCCTTCAATATACACTTCTATACCCTCTTTCATATCTCTTTGTCACGCTCAACTTTGACCTACTAAACTTCCTTGTCGTCACTACCTCTACTTGGACAACATTGTGAGTCTCTTCACCACCATCTTGTCAAGTTTCAGATGCATCATGTGGTTGTAGCAAAAGTGCATCAATTTCTTATGAAAATCAATATTATTTTATGCTTCACAAATATAATACTTAGGGATGTCAGCTTTATCCTTTAAATTTTCCTCATCCTTGTATAATTATTCACATGCTTATGATGAAAATCCTTAGATCCGTATATAGTAATGAAGCATATTAAGGGTTATGTTATGTGACAATCCAACTCAAAATTTTACTTATAGATTCTAGACAATTTGCTACACAAGCTCCACAAATTCTTGACTCCAATTTTACCGCATGTGTCCTAAATTGCTAACACTTCTTTTTTTTGTAGTTCTTATGACGATGTTTATGATGGCACTTGTCTCTATGGTTATGAATTTTGTGGACATTAATGAGTTTTTTGTATTTGAGATTATTATTGTGGTTGAGGATGATTTTGAATATTATCTTGAAGTAAAATAAAATCCATCTATTAAGTGCTTTAGCCTCAGAATATTGTTCAACGAGAGGCAATTTCTATTGTAGACTCAGTTGAATATCCTGCTCCACCTCATTTATCATTATGACAGGAGAGTTCTGCTACTTAAGATGATTATTGTTTGCTTTTGTTACGCCTAATAGATATGTAACTCTGCAATGTGATATTAATTAAAGTGTCCCTGTCAATTATTGGTCCACATTATCAAAACCTTACAAGTGCATGATGTTTAAAGCCACTGAATACCTAAACATCCATATATCTACCTGTTTTGTGTATTTCTTCTCCTTACGCTTCTTTCATTATACGTTCCTTTCTTCCATTAAATATATAGCGGTGTCACTTCCTTCTCCATGGCCTCCAATCTCCATTAAACTCACGAGGAGAAGAGTTCTTCGTTGGCTAAGTGAATTTATGCAATGCAAATCTGGCCAAGTTTGCCAACAAAAGCCAATTATAAGGACTCAATCCAAGCTATACCACTCATTTTCAAGTCTTTGCTAACCTATTTTTACTTTTGGTAGGAGTTTCCATAATTTTTAAATTTGAGTTATTTTATACAGTTTTTATTTTATTATGCACATGAATATGTTTTAATTCAAATGCTTGTTTGATTTGGACATGATTGAATTTTTATTTAATTATTTGGCCTTACTTTGTAAACTTATTGTTGCGGACTGGAACATTCGAGGCGGTAGAGAGATAAGGAGCTTAACGTCTTAGCTTTGAACGAAGATTTAGCACACATACATATAAAGAGAAGATGAGTACGAGGGCCATAAGAGACACCAAGATTCTTACGTGGAAAACCAAGAAAAAAGAAAAAACCATGGGGGCTGGCCTGCTTAATATGATTCCACAAGTGTTTATTGTTGATTTCAAATGAGTCCCTTACTCAGAGGGAAGGCATTGCCTCAATGTATCATATAGAGCACTTTACATCGTTGGGGTTGGAAGAATCCATCAGCAGGCGACGATGGTTGGACGGACCATAGTCGGCGGGCGACAGTGGTCGGAGGCCGGGCGGTGGTTTGATGATGGTCCGACAGAGGTTGGCAGTCGACGGCTGGGTTGCTGATGGCGGTCGGGTGGTGGTCCGATGATGGTTAAGCGGAAGTCTGGCAATCAACCTTTGTTGACAGCGGTCGATGGCCGGACGGTGGTTTGACGACGGTGGATGGAAGTTCGCCGGCGGTGGTGCTTGGGTGGAGCTCTAGATCCTTGAAACCTCAGAGCTCTCTCTAATCTCGAGCCAAAGGTCTCAGGCCCCTTTCATGTGAGAAGTGGGGGTCTATTTATAGATTTTTGAAAGTCGCATGCCTCGTAAATATGGAGAAGATCTAAGACATATTTGGAGTGCTCCATTGGACGGCCCATATTGATCCCCTCGATCATAGAGCATTTGTCAAGTGTTTATGTGCCCAAATGATGCCAGAATTAAGCGATCTTGGGCTCGTTAGATTTGTCTCGTTGAGCCGCTCGATTCGATTATAAGCATGCCATATTTGGATATCATCCGATCATCCAATTAATGATTTGAAGCTTTCAAATATGTTTTAATCTCTTGATTTGGACCCATTTGGGCTCGGATTGAACTGATTTTGGTGTCATTGTGTTTGTCTTCTTGAGATTTTCAACTTGACTATAAGTTTGCTAAAATTGGAGTTTAGATGGTCCCTCATTTAATTTTGGAAGTTTCCAACTTGAATACGCCTTAAAATTCATGCTCGATTTCTTGATTGAATGCATGACTTTATTTATGATCAATTTAGTACTTTCTAAATGCAAGTTGTGTGCATGGATGGCTCCAATTTGCGTATGATGTTTTTCTTCTACCCTTCTATCAGGCAGATTTTATTCTGGATAGGCATAATAAATAAAATAGAAAAAAAGGAACCCCTTTGCACCATTCCTGCCACGCTGGTTCACTTCAGGATCACCGAAGCGTACCACAATTACCTGCCATCATGCCATTTGCTGGCCAACTGATGTGGCCAAAATGATGCTTCTTTGCTAAATTTTTAGCTAAGGACTTATTTTTATTTATTCAATTTATATGATTATTTTGAATATTTGCCCCTGTTTTGGTTTCTCAGATAAAATATGCACCGTCCATCTATCCATCATTGTATTTGTTCAAATAACTGAGCTTTTGAAGTGTTGGCTGCAAATGATGTGGCCATCAGCGTTTTCCAGCCAACCTTTGGTTGGCGTTCTATGAACGTTTTTGATAAGTGATGCACACAAGTTTTAACCATGGCTGCAAGTCCTGTACTGTACACATGTAAATATAAATGACCAGTCTGAAGTAGCATTGAGGCTAAATAAAGTTTCCATTGATAATAGCACTTTTTTTTTACGTATGTGGGTCTTTTTGGAAATAGTATAAAGTGTTAATACCTGCCTTCTTGGCTTTTGAGTGCTAGAATCTTGATCTAGTTATTATTATTATTTTTCCATTTTTTTCCTTGAAACTACGAAGATTATGGTAGTTGTTGTGGAGAAGAAATAGTCATAAATAGTACGACCAATGTAAGAAAGTTTCTTTGTTGCGTTCATTGTAATGCTTCACAATTTTTACAACCAGAGAGCGCCACCAATGCTTGAAATTCATTTAAGTTGTCTCTTTATGACCCTGTCCTAGATCCTATCCCAAAATTACCACCTGCAAACTGCAGCAAATGCTTTTAAAAATAAAAATCCTTTAGCCCTATGCTACAAGGAGTGGTGCAATCAGGATTGCCTCAAAACCTCTTAGGTTTTCTGAGAAAATCATATGCTGTTCTTAAATTCAGTTCTAATCATATATGTTATAAAAATTTTGCCACTCATAAATTTTTGATAAATACTTTGGCCTCCTCTCATTTGAAATTCTAGTTCTACCACTAGCTTAAAAGAATGATTTAAATTGAAAAGTTATTTTAGACTTTGAGTTAGTATCCAAGCTTGCATTTAAAAGCAACGTCATGTCTTTTTAATTACCCAACTTTTGTTTTCAACTAGCAGACTTTTCAGAATCTTTATATCTACTGTTTGATTTTGCTAAGGCATTGTAACCTTTAAACATGAAAAGTGATTAAGGCTCCTTTCCATAAGTGCAGGTTGTTTTTTTTGCTGAAAGGGATATTAATCCTGGGGAGGAGATTACTTATGACTACCATTTCAACCGGGAGGATGAAGGTAAGAAAATTCCTTGTTTCTGCAATTCCAAAAATTGTAGGAGGTATCTAAACTAGGAGGCTTTTCTCCGGAACTCAGAATCTTGTTAGGCTCATTGGTTCTAACTCTGTTCCTGAGAAGTTGTGCCAGTTTGATTTTAATGAGGTTTTCCTGCTAAATATGAAAAGACCGTTTAAGCGTCAATTGAATTTTTTCTCAAAAAAATGGTAAGCTACCTGTATGATATTATTGCAACATAAATAAGATTGCAGTGATGAGGTTTGTTTACCCTTCCCCTTGCTTTTATATCCTTTATTTTTTGTTGAGAATTTCAATATAGATTATGATCACAATACATGCAGAAGGTGTATTTTTTGCTGAGGATCTCAACTTAAATTACAATGTCAAATGCAAAAGGGGTGCAACATAGATGAAAATTTTATTATGGCCTATGGGATGTTTTTGACACCGAGTGCCCCACACTCTTTCATCAAAATTGTCTCTCTCTTTGCAATATATAGTCACAATAATCTCTTCGATTCCATTTTGAAAGGGCATAATATAATACTTTTTGAACTTTATTTGTTGAGGATTGAATTGAAGAGACTTATAATGGTTGTGCTTGAATTTGACATATCTTGTAAAGCCCTTAATGATAGCTTTTACAATGAATTGTGATTAGCATCCACAATATTCTACTTTTGAATATTAGAGAGAGAGAGATTGGGGATCTTGATATATAATCGAATGTCTACCTACTTAGTATTATTTTTGCTGAGCTTCATGTTGGGACTTGGGAGTAAACAAAGAATGAAACAAACAGCAGAGAAAAAAATACCAATATTTAACTTGAAAAAACTCAAAAATGAGAAAAAACCCTTGAGATAGGAATCCAAGAAATTCACTATAAAAAATGAAAGAAATTGTATAGATCTTACTCTCACGTTCTCTTAGTATTCATACTTTCATGCACAAACATCTTTTGAGTTTACAACTGTATAAAAATTGTAGGAAAAAAATTGATTTAGTCGGCTCGCAATGCTGCAGTGTTGGGCTCGAAGTGCCTCAGCCTTGGGCTCGCAGCGCCTCGGCCTTGGGCTCGTATCGCCTCGGCCCTAGGTTTTTTGTCCAATAATGGGTCCATAGTGTTGTGGCACAATTGTTACAGCACTGCGACACTGAGATCTCTATCCCATAAGGGATTTGTAATGCTTTGGCGTTGGATTTACAATGTCGCGGCATTGTATGGATAGCTTGACTGACAAAAATGAGATTTGAGTCAATAGTACAATCCAATTGATCAACACATTCAGATTCCACCAGAACTAAAAATTTAAGTATAAATTACAATGTCAATAATACAAAAGGTGTATTTTTGTTGAGGATTTTGGCGTATATTACACTGTTAATACAATGCAAAAGGGGTGCAATATAGATGATATTTTTCTTATGGCCTATGGGATGTTTTGAGATCATTTGCCCACAAATTGCTACACTCCTTTGAAATCAGGGGCCTAGAGATTGGTCGGGTGATCATTACTAATTCCAATGCTATATGTTCGATTATAAAGCCATAAAAATTAAAAAGGATCTTTTTCTTTGCAATATAGAAGCATAACTGTCTCTTCAATTCCATTTGAAAGGGCATAATATTCCACTTTTGAGAAGGGGGAGTAGTTCCAGGAGTGGGGATCCTGATATATAATATAGAGTCTACTTAATTAGGGGCATTTTAGTTGAGAATCTCACCAAATTTTGGAGGTAGAAGCAAGATTGATGATGCAAGGAAGAGCGGAAGGAGAGATGGTGGAACAAAGGGTTGCGGTTAAGTTTTGATCTGTAAGAAGCCATTGGTTGTATGTAGCATTAGGTGCGGTGGATCCATCCGAGTGATGAATGAGACGAGACGGAGTGGGAACGGTGTGATCAAGAAACGATTCAAATCCGTTGGCATGAAAAATCTTGATGATTTGAGATCTCCACAGCCAGATGTGAGTTGATTGGGAGAAAAATTTTGAGATTAGAAATAACAAACTTTAGATTGGATTAGATGGGTGGTCCGGCGAGATATGCCGGTGCAGCTTGAATATCTGCCTGAGAAGAGGCACTGCTGTCCATGGAGCCAGCAATCGGTCATGCAGTCTCTGATACCATGAAGAGAGATGGATCCTGCAAGAACAGCAACGAAGAAGAAACCCTAAACGAACAGAGAAAGAATAAAGTGATTTTGATTACCCTCTGGTTACAACAGGACACCGCCATATATAGACAAATAGAGAATGGCACTAAGCTATACAGCAATCAGATATTGCCACCTCATTACATGAATAACAGAAATACATTATTCGTTTATATCTAATAAATCTCACCCTAAATTACGATCTCAAAATATGTGTGATGACCGCACCGACGAACATCTGTTCCTTTAACTGCTTGGTGTTGTGAGATGATGAATGTCGGTTTTGTCAACTCGAACCAGCGAATGTCGGTTCCGTCGCCTACAATTGAGGGAGATGAAAGGGTTTTGTCTATATAAATTAACGAGAGAAGCAGAGAGGAAGATTGAGGCGAGAGACAAGCACAAGTGTGGTCGGCGAATTGCTAGCGAAGAGAGTAAAAGAAGAGGTTTGTTTTTTATGAAATTTTTTTTTGAAATTTTAAATTCAATTTTTTTAAGAAATTGGTATTACGATTTGAACAGGAAAGGAGAAAAGTGGAAGATACTTTGGCATAATTTTATCTTAAAAAAATATTAATTTAAAGAGTAAGATCTAAAAATTAATAATGGTAATTTGGATGTGAAGTTATTTATTAAAATAAAATTAGAAATTTATTGAATTAAAGATTTATTTTTAGAGAATATGTATATAGGTATTAAAGAATGCAAATTTATTTTATAGTAGTAAAATTAAAGTATTATCTACTTTAAAAAATAAGAATAATTAGGTTTTGAATTTTCTACTGAATTTTAATAGTTATTTATATATTTGATTTTTTATATGTGAAATATTACAGATTTCTTATATTTCATATTTGAAATGAATTTTATTGTCTTACATAATTTTGTATCTATTCATGAAGATATTTTATCAAATATTTAATCAAATAATTTTATATATATTCATGAAGTAATTCGTGTGTTCAATTGAGCTGATATTTAACAATTTATTACTGGAATATATTTTATGGGACTCAACTAAATACTTATTAGAATTTTAATAAATTTTATTGCATTAAATAATAGCTGATTGAAGAGTGTCTATATACAGATAATAAAATAAAGTACTAAATATATCTTTAATAATGTGAAGATATTATAATAATAATTATTATAAATTTTTACTATAAATATTAAATAAATATTTTAATATTTAAATGATATTAAATAATTTCAATAATTCTACAATATTAATCTTAATATAAGAGATAATTTTTAAAAAAATGATTTACGATATTATTCACATATTTTTATCACAATTAATTTTATTTTGTTTGAAATGTGAAATATAAATTTTTATTGATTATATATATATTTTATTTTTTAAGAGTTAGTTGATTTACTGAGCTAAAGCACAGGATGCAACTCACTCAAAAATAAATTACGTTAATACCCTTAAAATGCGGTTTTTCACCCGAAACCGAAATTTTCTTCATTTTTCGGCCGCGTCCAACGTTATCCGTCCTTTTCCCTCCGAAGCTATAAATAGACCGCCCGGCTAGGCCTTTATTAGAGTGCTCTGGTCTTCCAAGAAGGTAACCCTAGAGTGATTCCTTAGTGGAAATGGAGAGCCAACACCAAGACACTGAGACATCTCCTTCTCCATCGCCGCGTCATAAGAAGACCCGCCCGACAGCCAAGTTCCCTTGTTGTATTTGCGTCACCGATTCGGAAGAGCCGCCGACGACAGAGGCATCGACGATCCGATCACCACCATCGTCGATTCGGAAAATGGCTGTTGAATTCAAGGACTGTTGCAGGGGGCTAACGGGGAAATTACCACGCCGCCGCCATGGAGAGTTTGCATACGACCCTATCAGCTATGCTCTTAACTTCGATGATGGTGATGATGGTGTGAATACAGAGGAGAGTTCCCGGTTGCGAAACTTCTCATCTTGACTCCCGGCGTTGCTGCAAGGGCAGCATCGCCTATAGCTAGCGCTGTGATGCATTGACAAAGACCCAAAAAATAGAAGGCACAAATTTTGTATGAGCATATATCACATAGTATAGTTTATTTTTTGGACATTTAGGTCAATTAAGATAAACTCACACACACACATCATATATCCAAGTTTCGAATTCAAGATCTCTTAGTTGGTAACCAAAGCTTCTAACCAACATATCAATATGAGCTGGGTATAGTTTTTATAATTGGATTAAAATTTGTATTATGAACTTTGTCTTTTCAATTTTTATATATATATATATATATATATATATATTATTTTCCTCTTTTTTCATAATTTGTGGTATTGTTTTTATTTTTTTTAAGCCTTTGAGCAATTTAATTATAATTTTAATGAAATGTTAGTTAGTATGTCGTTAAGTGTTGGTCTCACATCAAGGAGAAATATTCTCAAACATTCAGTTTTGCTCTCTCTGCACAATTTTGATATTTTGCTAACTGAGTTGGGCGACGCGGCTCTCTGGGAGTAGAGTATTAGAGATGACTTGTATTTAACCTATATGTTTATCTAATTTTTTCATTTAGATTCTATAATATTTTTTTTGAATTTATAAATCAAAGTTCTTTTAGAAGATTTAATTGGAGGCATTTTCTCCTTAGCTTTTATTTTACTCAGCCTCACTCTTTGTTATAATTATAATTTTTTTCATACATTATATGTGATTCAATCCTTGATAGTTGAGGTATATATACTAATTAATAAAAGGAATAAAGAGGGAGAAATTTTAAAAATTACTTTGATTGCATTCCATGATATATATGTTCTATGGAGATATGAAAGTAAATCTATTGTAATAATTATAAATCTATCATAATAATTACAAATTCAAGACATTATTACAAATCACTAAAATTAGAAAGTCATGCATGAAAATTTATAATTATTATAATTATGGTATTATATTAATGACAATAATATATATATTATGTATGATTTCATCTTAATAATCTAAGTCAAAGTGCAATGATTTATAATTATCATAATTACAAATTATAAATTTCCATATAAAACTCTTTTATTTTAGTAATTTTGTAAAAAAATCTTGGATTTGTAATTACTATGGTGGATTTGTAATCATAAGGATAAATATGCTATCATATCTATATAGTATATCATAATACAATCAAAATAATTTTCAAAATCTCCAAAAGAAAAACAATCAATAAATTTGATTTATAAGAGAACTATGATTTATAAAGCAAAATAAGTATCATTAAATCTAATACAATCAAAGAATTAGGAGCCTTCAAATGAAACAATTAGATAAATATATAGCTCAGTAGATGAGAGTTTTTCTCCCTAAAATCACTTATTAATCTAAATAAATAATAAAAAGCCAAAAAAGAAAGGGAAAATAATTAAAATATATATAAAAATCAAAGCTAATGAGAAATAAAATAAAATAAAATTTACATAGGGTTATGGAATATAATAATCACTCTGAAATTTTCAATAAATTCATAAGACCATCCAGCACTATAGTATTCTATGCTTTACATGTCTTATATTCTTATTCATAGAAGGGAGGATTGTATCTCTATGTCGATCATAGAGCTTGCTACATGCGCCGCCGATATGATCGGACGGCAACACCAGTAATCAAGAGGTGAGGTGTCGCAATCGAAACAACTCCTCTGCATTGACGCCATCATCCCCGTCGTCGAAGTTAAGGGCGTAGCTGATAGGGTCGTACCTGAAATCTCCAAAGTTGCGGCCTGATGATTTCCCGATCAGCCTCCGGCCACACTCCTTCATCTCCGGGAGCTCCATTGCCTTTGTACGGATCCACGACGGCGTTGATCGAATCACCACCGATGCCTCCACCACCGGCGGCTCTTCCGAATTGGCAACGCGACTGCAACAAGGGAACCTGATTGTCGGCCGGGTCTTATGGCGCGGCGATGGAGAAGGTGATGCGCCAATGTTCTGGTTGCGGCATTCCATTTCCAATGAAGAATTAATCTAGGGTTAGGGTTTTGGAAGAACAGAGCAAGGTGATGAAGGCGGAGCAGTCAATTTATAGCTTCGGAGGGAAAGGGGTGGATAACGACGACGCGGCTGAAGAAAGAAAGACAGTTTCGGTTTCGGTTTCGGTTTCGGTGGAAAAAACAAAAACCTTCGCGTCGAAGGCATTAACGTCATTTTTCATGGGAGTAGTTCACGATTTTCGCGGTAATCGGAAGAATTTTGTTATCTCCAATCGCCGAAAGAAACAGCCGCTCTTGCATGAATGTCGTCGCGGAACGGTGATTACATCCCGCGACAGCTAATTTTTTAAGTATTTTACCAATTTTTTTGCCATTCAACTAATTTTTTAAAAAATAAAATATAAAAGGATATATATCTAATCAGTAAAACATATATTTCACTCCTTTTAAAATTAATTAAGAGGAAATTAATTTTGAACCTATTTATTTTTCAAAATAATACCATATGAAGATTAAAAATATTAAAGTTATTAAAATTATTCATTATTTTAGAAATATTATAATATGTTATGTATTGGTCCGGTTTTAATTTAGATTGTTCTTGCATGACATCACACTAATATTGTATGGGATGATATAATGAGCCCCCTTATAATAAGCCCAATTAAATAAAGAAATTAAATAATTCTTGTAAAATTCTCTTCCCGGCCTCTCCCTCTCCTCTCTTCCCACTCTCTTCCAAGAAAGCTCCAGAAGAGCTTCTTCTTCTTCCAAGAATCTGACATAATATTTATTTAATGTTTATTAGAAAATTTTACAGTTATTAAAATTATAATATCTTACCATTATAAAAAAAATTATTTCTTATTTTAATATTTAAAAATTTGAAAATAGAGAAAAAATATCTCATTAAAAATTTTAAAAAGTTTTATATTGTTGATAAGGTAACTTTCTATATCTCAGATTTCTTAAATTAAAAAAAAAAGTAAAAAAACATCAATTTTCATTTACATATAGAGAAAATTTGGTTTTATAGACCACATGATAGTGAAATTTACACAGTGCTAGCTGTTTATTTTCTTAGAAAATATATTCAAAAGCTCATTTAGGCTCAAAATATCAAATTTTTATAGAAATACAATATGAAAGTACCCTCGAGAGGCCGTCTCTCTAATTTTTGAGTAATTAAGGTTTCGTTTGGAATAACTTTCTTATTATTTTTTAAAGCAGCTTTTTAGTTTTAAAAAATTTTTGTATTAAAAAAGTACTTTGAGAAGCAATAAAAAAGTTATCCCAAACGAAGCCTAAATTGTTTCAAGATAAATTTAAGCGACATCCTCGAGCATCATATTAATTAAACATGTAGGGATAAAAATGTACTCAAAGAAAACAAGCATTTGAGGGTATCATAACATGTGGGTATTACATCTTTTGCATTGCTGGAGTTGGCCTCTATTGAAATACATGAGAGGGTGAGCTTGCTATATTAGAGCAATACCAATCGCTATGCCACTATTTTAACTATAATTGTAGAGAAAATAAGGGAAGGCGAGGACATGCAAAGATGTCATCTTTTTTCAAAGCACCAAATACTGATTGTGCTTCGTCAAACTGGAGAACATGCTAGTGGAGCTTGCAATGGTGTTGCAATTGTCATATAGGGTTCGTTTGGGACAGCTGTCTTGTTATTTTTTAAAGCAATTTTTTAAAACAAATATTTCTAGCTCAAAAAATTTATATACTAAAAAATTTCTTTAAAAAATACATAAGAAAGTTGTCCCAAATGAGATCATAGCGATAGGCAAATTTACTATAGTAGACCGTTAATCCTAAGAAATTTAACAATTGCTTTAATAATTTGGGAGCCCTGTATGGCATATTCAAGAATTCATAGTGACCTTCATGTGTCTGAAGTGCCATTTTGTACCCGTCTTCCGCTGCCATTCGTATTTGGTGCTGATCAAATCACAAATCTAATTTTAAGAAGATGGACACTCCATGCAACTGGTTAATTAACTCGACCACTATTGGCGTCAGAAAATGATCTGAATAGTTACTTCTTCCAGTGCTCCGTAATTTATAGAAAAATATCATGTGTCGTCTTTTTTGTATGTCAAGAGCATCGGGGCTTAAAAGGAATTCATATTTTCTCGAATAATTCTAGCTTCAATCATTTCTTTTACCAATTTTTCAATTGCAATTTTTTCGAAAATAAGGGTAGGATTATGGCCATGCTAGGATGTTTTTGTTGTTGTTAACAAATGAATCTTATGATCCAATGCCCTAAGTGGCACAACTCGAATGGAGGCTGAACCAAAATTTGGTACTTGTTAAGAACATCTTGGATTTGTTGTGATAGTGATTGTAGCCAACTTGTGGACAATTGGCTAGAATTATATTTGGCGTTATTGAGAAACAAGAGGACATGGGGTTGGTGGACAGCAACAAAGTAAATTGCTTCAAATGAATGGTGAATTGAAGAACTCTTACCACCTTACAATTTAATTGTGTTTGCAGCAATGAAAATTTGTTGGTCAAGTCTTTATAATTTATATTGCACAGACCTAAAAACTCTAATTGGCCACTAAAATGACATGACTAAGAGTCTGTTTGAGACAACCATAACATTTTATAAAATTGATTGTGAAGTTGCTTTGGAAAATACAACATCGCTATTATGATTGCTAAAAATATTTTTTTTCTCCACAAATTTTTATAAAGCAGTGAGAAAGTAACACAAAAGCATTAGTCAAACAAAAATATTTTTGTTATGTGAAAAGTTGTCTCAAATAGACTCTTAAATTTGCCACTTGAATTAAAAGCATGTAACAATTAATGGAAAATGAGATTCCATATATAGTGAGCAACAATAGCAGACAAGGGCCACCTGAAGAGTTTCCCCATTGCCCATTAGAACATATAAGAACATAGATGTTATGATTGTTTCTTCCAAAGTGCGAGCCAATGGGTTGATCCGCAATCTACTAATAATGACTTACAAACATGGCTGGGATGGTCCTTTTCATCAAAGTGAAAACGAAGGTGTTGGAGATTTGGAGAAATAACATAAAACAAAAATGAATAAGTCTTATTAGTGGAATAGAGTAAAGTGCAATTTTTCTTCTCTCTCTAATAATCAATTCACGTACAACATAACATTCTTAAACGAAAACTAAAAATAAAGCAAACCAACACCACTTAACATGCACCTTTTCACTAAACACCATTTCAGTTTTTGAAACACTTAACTAATAAACAAAATTTTGCATTAATAACAAACACAATCCCTTAATGCAAAATTTCTTCACCGAGATTTGATCGAAATCTCTCAAATTTTTAAAAATTGAGAGCTTTTATGAATCCATCAGTAACTTGGTCTTCAATAGAACAATACTTGATTGCAATAATTCCTTTTGCCACAACTTCTCTCACAAAATGATATTAGAATTTTATATGCTTCGATCTACCATGAAACATCAGATTTTCATGGATATTATGGATTTATTATCACAAAATATATATGTCGCCTTTAATTGAGATTTCTGAAAGTCTTCTAATATTCTCCTCATCCAGATTGCTTGACTTGCTGCTGTTGAAGCTGCAATATATTCAGCTTCTGAAGATGATAATACAGTACTAGCTTGCTTCTTTGTGTTCCAGGATATTGCTTCAGACCCAAGATTAAATATAAATCTACTTGTACTTTTCCTATCTTCTTTGAAACCTGCCCAGTCATCATTAGTATAATCAACTAAATTGAAGTTAGAAATTGATTTGTACCAAATCCCATAGTTGGTTGTCTCTCGAATGTAGCGAAGAATGCATGTGGCTGCTCCTAGGGCTGCAAGCGAACTGAGCGTTCGACAAGCTGCTCGAGGCTCGGCTCGGCTCAGCTCGATAAGAGCTCGTTCATGATCGTTCAATTAGTTAGTTGAATAAGCTTGAACACTTTCGTAAATACTCGATGTATTAATAAACAAGCTTGAACAACAATGTGTTTGGCTCGATTAGATTCGTGAACATGATCGTTTAAAGCTCATGAACATACTCGATATGAAGCTCGATAAGAAACTCGTGAACAAAGAACTCGATTAATATTTGATATTTGACATTAAGATTGATTAATTCTCATTATCATTATTATATATATTTAATAAATAAGCTATTATTATATATTAATTGATATTAATCGATTAATTCTCATTAATATTATTACTTATCATTTATTTACTAATAATAATTATTTAATTTATAATTAACAACAATAAAAGTTTATTATAATATAATGATATAATTATTATTAAATAATAAAATTTAAAATAAATAAATATTACATTATATGTTAATTAAATATTCTTATTAAATCTTAGTGAATGAATAATCTTTCAACTGTTGTACCAAATGGAGAGAAATGCAACAGGTAAGCTTCATTTAAAAATATATTTGTTGCAGACTCAAATATACGCAGCGATAGAGTTTAAATTTCCGTCTCAACGTTGTACGTATATCCAGCACACAAACAGAAGAATGAAAGAACACCAGGATTTTTACGTGGAAAGCCCTGGAAAAGGGAAAAACCACGGGGCCACGCCCAGTTGAAAAAGTTCCACTAGTGTTGTGTGAAATACACGAGGCTGATTCGTCCTTTAAATTCAGGACGATCATATTACAATGAGTATCAGTTACAAGGCCAAACAGAGATCCGACGTCACTCGGGTGTCCTGCAGAATTCCGGCGTCACTTGGAAAGAATTCCGGTGTTACTTGGGCGTCGGGTAGAATTCTAACGTTGCTCCGGCGTCGGGCAGAGCTCCGGCGTCCCCGTGGTGCTCTAGCGATGCTCCGGTGGTGTTCCAGCGGAGTTCCGGCGGTGTTCCGGCGGTGGTCGAGGAGGAGCTATTCCCTCCTAGACTTCTCTTCTCTTCTTCTTCTCTTCTTCTTTTCTTGGCTTAGGTCGCTTCTTAAGAGAAATGAGGGGCTATTTATAGTTTTTCTGGAGTGGCATAGCCCGTAAATAGATGAGGGATCAGGGGCAAATAAGGAGTGATCCGGATGAACGGCTGATATTGAATCCCTTGATCATGAACCTTTTATTGAGCATCTTAAGGTCTTAATGATATCAGAATTCTACGATCTTGGGCTCGTTGGATTTGTCTCGTCGAGCCGCTCGATTCGACTATAAGCTCGTCAAAATCGGAGATCGTTTGGTAACTCAAATTGCTGTTTGATGCTTCCAATAGCGCTTCAGGTACTTGATTTGGACTCATTTGGGCTCGGATTGAGTCGAATTTGGTGTCGTTGGATTTGTATTTTCGAGACGCTCAGTTCGACTCTAAGCTTGCTGAAATCGGAATTTAAATGGTCTCCGAATTAATTTTTGAAGTTTCCAACTTGAGTTTTTCCTCGAGATTCGTGCTCGATCAAGATAATTTTTTGGTGATATATCAGTTGCCCCCCTATTTTTGGACGACGAAGCTCCAGGAGTCCGAAAATACTTGTTCCGGTATTTTACATTGGCCTAATCGCAAAAAATTGCATTCAAAAGGATATAATTTTCCTTAAACTCGATTGTAGGGGCCTCGTTGAGCTCCGAAAGTGTCAAAATTGAGTCAGGAACGTCGAAAAACGTGTCTGGGGACCCCAAAAACGTCGAATTTGGACCGTCCGGGCCAAAAATCGGAGCCCGGTAACGCGTAGGCGGCCGAACCGGCCGGCAACCGTTGCCGCCGGCGCCGGCGCGGGAGCGCGGGCAAGAGGCCCGCCCCTTGGGGCGCGTGGCAGTTGCCCCCCCCCCCCCCCCCCCCCCCCCCCCCCGATTTTTTTTTGTGGGGCCCGCATGGATTTTACAAATCCAAAAAATTCCAAAAAAATTCCGAAAAAATTAAGAAAAATTCAAAGTTTCTTCTAGAAGCCTCCTCCCTCCAATTTTCAAACGTTTTCCCCCTCTTTTCTTCACATTTCCCTCTCTTTTTCTCCCCCTTTTCATCCTATAAATACCCCCCTTGGGGTAATGAAAATTTGCACCATATTCTCCTCTTCCTTTGGCCTTCTAGCTTTTAGCATTCTGAGGCTTTCCGCCATTTTTAAGTAGGTGACTTTCCCTACTTGATTCGGCGCCCCTCCTTTTGCGTAGAAGTTAGCGGCTTTCCCCCTTCCTCTCTCCGTTCTTCCCCCTTTTTCTTCCTACTTCGGAGGCTTTCCACAGTCTTTCATAGGTGATTTTTCCTACTTAGATTTGCGCCCCTCTTTAGTAAAGGAAGCGAAATGGGTGATCCTGCATCCTCAAAAAATCCTTCGGAAGATCGTCCTGCGCAATGATCTGAAGTTTCAAAGAGGACCCAAAAGGCGCCGAAGGCTGACGATGTGATTTCCACCATCACTGAGGACTCTTTCATCTCATTTAGGAAAAATTTTTATTTTCCTAATGATTTGGTGATGAAGGTGCCAGCCAGAACTGATCGTGCCTGCTTCCCTCCCCCGGGATATGTGACGGTGTATGAATTTAGTCTGCGAGCGGGACTACGATTTCCTCCTTCTTCCGAACTGATCGACATTCTGATGATTTGTGGGGTATGCTTGTCTCAATTTTCCTACAGAGCCATGTCGATCGTGATGGGCCTGATCGTGCTTTTTAGAGACCGTGGAGTGGTACTTTCCTCAGAGTGCCTTTCTCGGATGGGGCGTTTCTTTAGCGACGCACAGGGATGTATTTCATTCAGGTCCAAGTGGTTGGACATCCGCACTCGAGACCCCTCGAAAGGTTGGATCAGCAACTTCTTTTATGTGCAAAATGATTGGGGTCTTCAGGAGAAATGGGGGAAGTTGAAAGAGCTACCTGTCCCCCTTCACATTGGAGCAAAAGATTTGTTGAGGATACTCAAGCTTCCTAATTTAGATGCTCTACACTACGAGGTGCGTTACTTGAGTAGATACATAGATGAAGAGTACTTGTTCAAGGTTGGATTATCTACTCAAGCAGGGAGATCACATGCTCAAATGTTGAAGAAGTCTGCTAGAGTTCCAGAAGTGATTCCCCAAAAGAACTATTCCAAGCGACCAGGAAGTGAGGAAGGTTTACAAGCACCGAGGAAGAAGAGGGCAGATGAGGTTTTGACAGTTGTTGGCAAAGGTCCTCGAGTTTCTCCATCCAAGTTATATATTCCAGAAGATGTGTTGAACCATCAGTCCATTGGCCGCCGGCGGGCTGAGGAGTTGGTGAGTTCTCCTTTACTTCTTCCTCTTTTTTATATTTTTTAAGGAATATATTTCTGATATACTCTTGTTTCAGTATTCTGATTTCAAGCTTGAGATGACCAAGACTCTGAATGATTGGAACAAAGAGTTTGTGAAGGTTAAATACCTTCAGGGAGAGTACAAGAAGAAATATGACAGCAAAGTGAAGGAGATGAAGGTGGTGGAGGATCAGCTTGAGGGGTGCAGAGCAGAGTTGGCCAACAAGATCACTTCAGCCTCTTTTCAGAATGAACGGATGGATCGTCTGCATATAGAGTTGGTGGAGGTACAAGCGACAATCAAGCAGCAGGAAAAGACTCAGCAGATCCTTAAGGTTGAGAATGAGAGGCTTCAGAGTGTATTGTCCAAGAAGGAGGCCCAGCAGTTGCCGTCTGCAGTTATTGAGGAGTTCAAGAAATCTTATGCTTTCAAGATCATCATTGAGGACCACATTCAGGAGGCTCGCAGTCATATTTATGATGTGGAGGTGAAGGCCTTGGAGGCAGAGTGCGCAGAGGATGGCTTCATTAGGGGCTTTATGAAGGGCGTTCGTACCGTACATCGCAAGAATGGAGCGGAGATCGAGGGGTTGACTCCTAGCCAGGCTTCTGGTGATGCTTCTTCAGACTCTGGTGGTAAAGAGCTGGAGAGTGAGTTGCAGCGAGCTTTTGCCTTGGAGGAGGACGAGGATGATGTTGAGATTCTGTATGATGTCTTTGATGTTGTTTTGTATCACTTTTGCTTTCTTTTCTAGTGATTGTATGTATGCTCGATGTTGATGTTTCTATTTGGTGTACTCGATGTTCAGTGATATATAAAAAAGTTGTTGATGTTCTTTTCTCACATGCAAATGAAATTTATTTGGTTTTACTTCAGTTTAGATGAGAGTATTTTAGTGAACTCTTTTTGACTTGAGAAAATATGAGATATCCTTTTTTTTTAAAGATTTTGACTTATCCGGGGTTATTAGTGAAAGCATTTTGCTTGGTGACATTAACCTGTCCGGAAAAGGTCAGATCAAGTCCCTTTGGGATTGATCATCAAATGATTTTGATATCCAAGATATCCTCCTAGGATATTCGACCTATCCGAGGTTGTTAGTCAAAGCTTTTGCTTGATGACATTAACCTGTGCGGAAGAGGTCGGATCAAATCCCCCTGGGATTGATCATTCAGTGATTGAGATACAACGTAGATTGTGTATTTCTCGAATTGCAGAAAAAGAGTTTAGAGAGAAGAGACAATAGCACGACAAAGTGAATATCACATTACTTTGTAATATAAGATAGCAGTTCCCTAGAAAAACTTAGGGATACAAGAAAAAAGTTCTTCTATAATCAACACATAAGGGATATACGAAAAACTTTAAAGATACATAGCACGACTATTGGAGAAGATAAGATGCAAGATAAACATAGCACATAGACAGATAGTAGTATCAACTCCTACTGATAGTATTTGCGAAGGTTGCCCACGTTCCAAGTTCGGGGAAGCATTTTTCCACCAGCATCCTTCAGTTTGAAAGTTCCAGGCTTGACCATAGCCGCTACCAAATAAGGACCCTCCCAGAGGGGGGAGAGCTTATTACGCTGAGGGCCTTTTCCAGCGGCTTCAATGCTTCGTAATACTAAGTCCCCAATGGTGATAGGGCGAGGTTTCACCCTTCGATTGTAGTGACGGGCAAGTCTTTGGTGGTATGCAACAGTTCTGAGTGAGGCTTCATCTCTTACTTCTGGGAGGATATCCAAATTTGCTCTAAGCTTCTCCTCGTTATTATTGAAGTCAAAAGTCTGAACTCTGTGGCTAGGAACTCCGATATCAACTGGTATGACTGCTTCTGTACCAAAGCAAAGGTTATATGGGATTTCCTCTGTAGAAGTTCTGGCGGTGGTCCGATAAGCCCAGAGGACATTGGGGAATTCTTCGGCCCATTGCCCCCCAGGCTTCCCCAGGCGTGTCTTCAGCCCTTTCAGGATTGTTCGGTTTGTAACCTCTGTTTGCCCATTAGCTTGAGGATGGGCAACAGCTGTGTGAATGAGCTGAATATGAAAATCCTTACAAAAAGATGTAAAGATCTTCCCGGTGAACTGTGTCCCGTTATCAGTGATGACTTTCGCAGGAATGCCAAAGCGACATATTATGTTCTTCCATAAGAATTGCTTGTCATTTGCTTCAGTAATCTTCGCCAAAGGTTCTGCCTCCACCCATTTAGTGAAGTAATCTACAACCAAAATAATGAATTTTCGCTGTCCAGTCGCTATAGGAAAAGGTCCCATTATATCAATTCCCCATTGGGCAAAAGGCCAGGGGCTTTGAAGTGATACAAGCTCCAGAGCGGGTATATGAGTGAGGTTGGAATGCAGTTGACAGTTTTCGCACTTTTGTGTAAACTCAAGTGCGTCCTGTTTCATTGTAGGTCAATAGAATCCCTGTATCATAATCTTGTAAGCCAACGCTCTTCCTCCCAAATGTTCTCCACATACTCCTGAATGAACTTCTTGAAGTGCGTAATCAGCTTCTGATGGTGGGAGACACTTGAGATACGGCCCAATGAAGGAGTGCTTATACAACTCGTTGCCAATAATGGTGAAATTTGCGGCTTGTCTACGAAGTCGTATTGCAGCCATAGGTTCTTCAGGTAGCACTCCATCTTTCAGAAGAGACAAGATGGGTTCGATCCAAGATATCTCTCTTGGTTCGTCAATTGATTGTATGACCCACGGACCCTGAATACTTAGAAAGTGGATCTCCTCGATACACCTTCTCTTATAGATGTCCCCTGTTGTTGATGTAGCAAGTTTAGAAAGAGCGTCTGCTCTTGTATTTTGTTCTCGGAGGATATGTATGATTTGATGCTCTCCTATACGAGCCAAGAGTAGCTTCACAATGCTACAATATTGAGCCAGCTGAGGATTGTGAATATCAAACTCCCCCTCCACCTGAGAGGCAACTAGTTGGGAATCAGTGTGGGCTATTAGGTTCTGGACTTCACAGTCAATTGCTAGTCTCAATCCAGCAATAAGGGCTTCGTATTCGGCTATGTTGTTGGTTGCTGGGAACTTGAGTCGGAGCCCGTACTCAAGGGTAACTTTCTGTGGAGAGATTAATAAAATTTCAGCCCCAGCCCTGAAACTTCCTGAAGCTTCATCGACGTACAATGTCCAGCATGGAGAAGAAGGTGAAGCACTCGGTTGTACATCAGATACCGGAACGGTGCATTCAACTACGAAATTTGCTAGTGCTTGAGATTTAATATCGGGGACCAGAACCGAACTAATGGCTTGGACATATACAACCATATACAAATACAATCTCTCTCCTGGTATTGGTTTAGAAAGTAGTGGCGGGGATGCCAAATACTTTCACAATTGTTCGAAGGCTTCTTGACATTCATCTGTCCATTGGAATCCAGAGCTACGAGCGCCTTTAAGTATCTTGAAGAAGAGCAAATATTTATCTCCTGAACGTGCCAGGAAACGAGATAGTGCCGCAATTCTCCCATTCAGTCTTTAGACCTCCTTGATGTTCTTCGGTGTCACCATGTCTCTTAGTGCCTTGATCTTCTCTGGATTAGCCTCAATTCCTCTATGGGTTACCATAAACCCCAAAAACTTTCCAGAAGCGACTCCAAAGCATATTTAGCAGGGTTGAGTCGCATATTATAATGTCTCAATAAGTGGAAACATTGTTTCAGGTCAGAGATATGTTGGGATTTTTCAAGACTTTTTACCAACATATCATCCACGTACACCTCTATAGTACGTCCAATAAGGATTTTGAAAACCTTATTCATGAGACGCTGATAAGTTGCTCCAGCATTTTTGAGCCCGAAGGGCATCACCCGGTAGCAGTACAATCCTTTGTCTGTTTGAAAAGTTGTTGCTTCTTCATCAGTAGGATTCATTTTTATTTGATTATAGCCGGAGTAAGCATCCATAAAGCTCAACATCTGATGACCAGAGGTGGTATCAACTAACTGGTCGATGAGAGGGAGCAGAAAACTATCCTTTGGGCAAGCTTTGTTGAGATCAGTGTAATCTATACACATTCTCCAAGCTCCACTCCCAATATTTGATAACCAAGTAGGATAGTGCACCTCTCGTATGAATCCGGCCTCTAAAAGTTTATCTACTTCTTGTTCAATTGCTTGCTGGCGATCTGGTGCAAAGTTTCGTTTCTTCTGGATAATCGGTTTGCACGTTGGATTGACTTTGAGGGAGTGAATGATCACTTCGGGGTCAATTCCAGGCATATCTGCTGGACTCCATACAAAAATATCCTGATTTTCTCGTAGAAAATCTGTAAAGTTTTTCTTCTCAACATCTGAGAGAAGTGATCCAATTGGCACTGTCTTTGAAGGATGCTCTTTAGATATAGATACAGTGGTAAGGTCTTCCACAGGGGAAGCTCTCTGAGGAATATCTTCGCTCCGTAGATCAAAGTCCTCGATGCTCAAGGTAATCGTTGGACGAGACTTGATTTGCCTAAGATAGCAGGTTTGCGCTATTTGCTGATCTCCTCATACTACACCGACTCCTGATGGGGTATGGAACTTCAGCTTGAGGTGAGGGATGGAGGCGATGATCCCAAAAATTGATTGGAGCGGCCTCCCGAAGATAGCGTTATAAGCCGATTCTGACTTCACCACGATGAATTGAATAGAGTGTGTAGTCTGTCGAGAAAATTCTCTAAGTACTACCGGGAGATTGATTATACCTTCTACTTGTACAGGTCGATTATCAAATCCATATAAAGGACCTACAGCAGGTTGCAGTTTTTCTCTTGAGAGACCCATGTTGAGAAAAATAAAGTAGAATAGGACATCTACGGAGCTTTCGTTGTCCACAAGAATTCTTTTGACATTGTAACACGGGTCACCTATGCCTGCATTTATGACAAGCGGATCTTGATGGGGGGGTTTTTACTCCTTCCAGGTCGGAATCATAAAATGTGATGGAATGATCAATACGAGCCTTTTTTAGAGTTGGGTTTTCTTCCACAGTTAGAAAGACTTGGTCGGATAGTAAGGGGCCTCCGGCGATTGTTTCAATTTTGCCAACCGTTATCTGGTTATTCACTGGTTATCTTTGTGGTTGATTCTGCCCCCCAGTGAGACGAGCTTCTTCTCGGGTAGGTGGATTCCCAATAAACTGTCGAAGATAGCCCTGACGGATGAGTCTTTCAATCTCTTCCCTAAGTTGCCTATAGGATTCAGTAGTGTGGCCACGACTACGATGAAAGTGGCAGTACTGATCTTGGTTTCCTGTATTCAGCTTCAAAGGATGCGGCCACTTCACTTTGTACTGATCTTGAATTGCCATCAACACATTTGTTCGAGATGTGTTGAGCGGAGTGTACTCCTTCTCCTGTCGGGGTTGTCGTCGTGGCAATGGGGGTCTAGGAGGTAGATTGCTCTTCCCTTGCTTTTTTCGTTGTGATGATGGATTATCCATCTCAGGTGCTCCCTTGCGCTTCCTAGTGGGTTCCTCGAACTATTTTCTGTGAGCATTTATTGCCTCATCTGTTGATATCCGTGCTTCCACACGATGGATCAGATCGGCATATGAATGAACAGTATCGCGCATGAGTGCCGAATAGAAGGGGCCAGGATGAAGTCCTCCAAGAAAGACCCCTCTGAGCAATTCTGGGTCTACTCCTGGGATTTGTCGAGCCTCGATAGAAAATCGTTGAAAGTACTCTTTCAACGATTCTCCCTCATTTTGACGAATCCCAGAAAGGTGAGAAGAATCCTTAGCAATTCTTCGGTTGGCTACGAACTGTTCGACAAATACCTTGGCCAATTTGACAAATGCGGGGATCGTTCCGGCTGGAAGTGAATAGAACCATGTTCGAGCTTATCCTTTAAGAGTGGCAGGAAAAACCTGGCAAAGGAGTGCGTCTGAAGCTCGTTGAATATGCATGATGGTCCTGTAATGGTCGATGTGCTCGTATGGGTCGGATGTCCCATCGTAGGATTCGATGCTTGGCAGCTTAAAGCCAGCCGGAATAGGATGTTGAAGAATGGCTTCCGTTAGGGGTGACGACTCCTGGAAGTCCCACTGACGAAGAGGTTGCCTTACGCCTCCTGTAGGGAACTCCTCTCGGACCAATCATCACAGTTCATGACGTAGGGCATTGCGAGGGAGCTCAGCAACGTGAGGTTGGGCTAACTCCTCAGGGAGGTCTTGAGGAAGGCGAGACTGCCGACCTGTGTGCGGAGGATGGGTAGAACTTGCTGTATCAGCCAGTTCGTTATCTTGATGTGACTGCGAACGCCTCCTGGGTGGAGGAAGAGGAATCTCGGCTTGAAGATGTTCAATTTGAACAGCTTCAACATGTGGTGGATCTCGAGGGAGAAGAACCTCCTCCTGAGGTGCTAGGGTCGGTTGTCGAGTCTCTCGCAAGAGTTGTAGGATCTCGTTTTGAGATTCTTCCATCTTTCGAATTCTCTCTTCTACGGAGGGTCCCGAGGTCCCTTCTCCAGGTGCGTTTTGCCCCCCGGGGTATAAAGAGGCAGATATCGGGCGTCTATGATTCATAGACTGATTTCTGGATTGGTGGGAGTTAAAGCGAGAAGCTCCAATGATACGACTGCTGCGTCTGTTGACCATCGTAGCAATACTTGAAGTTGTGGGATGGATTTCTCGCAGACGGCGCCAAACTGTTACGGACTCAAATATACGCGGCGATAGAGTTTAAATTTCCATCTCAACGTTGTACGTATATCCAACACACAAACAGAAGAATGAAAGAACACCAGGATTTTTACATGAAAAGCCCTGAAAAAGGGAAAAACCACGGGGCCACGCCCAGTTGAAAAAGTTCCACTAGTGTTGTGTGAAATACACGAGGCTGATTCGTCCTTTAAATTCAGGACGATCAGATTACAATGAGTATTAGTTACAAGGCCAAACAGAGATCCAACGTCACTCGGGTGTCCGGGAGAATTCCGGCGTCAATTGGAAAGAATTCCGGCGTTACTCAGGCGTCGGGTAGAATTCCGACGTTGCTCCAGCGTCGGGCAGAGCTCCGGGGTCCCTCGGGCGCCCCGTGATGCTCTAGCGATGCTCCGATGGTGTTCCAACGGAGTTCCGGCGGTGTTCCGACGGTGGTCGAGGAGGAGCTATTCCCTCCTAGACTTCTCTTCTCTTCTTCTTCTCTTCTTCTCTTCTTGGCTTAGGTCCCTTCTTAAGAGAAATGAGGGGCTATTTATAGTTTTTCTGGAGTGGCATAGCCCGTAAATAGATGAGGGATCAGGGGCAAATAAGGAGTGATCCAGATGAACGGCTGATATTGAATCCCTTGATCATGAACCATTTATTGAGCATCTTAAGGTTTTAATGGTATCAGAATTCTACGATCTTGGGCTTGTTGGATTCGTCTCGTCGAGCCGCTCGATTCGACTATAAGCTCGTCAAAATTGAAGACCGTTTAGTAACTCAAATTGCTGTTTGATGCTTCCAACAGCGCTTCGGGTACTTGATTTGGACTCATTTGGGCTCGGATTGAGTCGAATTTGGTGTCGTTGGATTCGTATTTCCGAGAAGCTCAGTTCGACTATAAGCTTGCTAAAATCGAAGTTTAAATAGTCTCTGAATTAATTTTTGAAGTTTCCAACTTAAGTTTTTCCTCGAGATTCGTGCTAGATCAAGATAATTTTTTGGTGATATATCAATATTCATATTGATTAATGTTATTTTTATTTTACATAGACAATTGATTTTATTATAAATGTGTTTGTTCATAGATATATTCATGAATGTGTTTGTTTGATTGTTTAAAAAAATTCGTTAAATATGTTCACGAACATGCTCGATATAATCGTTTGTTAGGAAGCTCGATAAAGCTCGTTTGTTAAGTTAATGAACATCTAAAAGTAGAGCTCATTTGTTTAAAGCTTGATAAGCACTAAATGAACCGAACATGAACCGAACATGAACACTCATTAATTTAAATGAACCAAACATGAACACAAATAATAAAGCTCGAACAAACATGAACCAAACTTGAACAAGCTGATATTAAATGAACTCAAACATGAACACTCACATACTCGGCTCGGCTCAATTCGTTTGCAGCCCTATGCTCCAAGATGATGTACAGAAGGATTATGCATGAACTTTGAAATAAGATTGACTAAGTACATACTATCAGGCCTAGCATGTGTCAAATACAGAAGATCACCCACAATTTCTCTACATACTTTCTCATTTTCCTTAGTTGTACCATCATTTTAAATTAGCTTTTCATTTGTATTCATGGGTGTTGAAAAAGTCTTGCAAGTCAGCATGTTATATTTCTTTAATAACTCCAATTAATACCTTTCTTGAGATATAAAAATCCTATCATCTGCTTGAATAATTTATAAGCCCAAAAAATAATGCTACAGCCTCAAATCAGTCATATCAAATTCTTTCATTATATTAGTCTTGAACCTTTTAGTTAACACTTTAGATGACCCAGAGTAGATAATATTAACATAAACACAAACAATAAACAAATCACTATTTTTAGCTAACACATACAAGGTAGGCTCACTTTCACTTCTATGAAATCCCTTCTTTTCGAAGTATGAATCAAGCTCCAATATCATGCTCTTGGTACTTGTTTAAGCCTATAGAGTGCCTTCTTTAGTTTATAAACTTTCTCCTCTTTGTCTTTAATAATGAAACCTTTTGGTTGATCAATGTATATATCTTCTTCAAAACTACCATTCAAAAATAAAGATTTAAAACTGAAAAAACTTTCCACTTCATTTGTACAGCTAATACAAGAAATAATCTAACAGTTTCAAATCTAGGAATAGGCAAAAAGGTTTTCTAGAAATTAATCCCATATTTTTTGTGCATAACCTTTGATAACAAACCTTGCTTTGTATCTTTTTATGCTTCCATCTAAATTTTACTTCACATTGTAAATCCGCTTCACGCTAATTGGATCTTTTTCTTGTGGCATATCAACAAGCTGCCAAGTCTCATTCTTCTTAATACCTTGAATCCTCTCTTTCATAGCATTTTCCCCTTTTTTTTCACAAGCATCTTCGTAACATAATGATTCTATAATCATAAGGGCAAATGTACAATCTTACAACTCATGCAAAGATCTTATCTTTCTATGATGCCTCTCTTAGTATGTGCTTGAATATACTAAACTTGGACTTGAAAGGGACGAATTAGATGACAAACCATCATTAACTTCTTGATTGTTAGTGATATGAAATTGATGATTCTCCTCAAATTCAACTACTGCTTTTCCTTTATCATGAATTGCATATTTACTCTAATCACACATACAATCTTCATCAAAAATAATATCTCTACTGATAATGATATTCTTAGACTGTGGATCAAATAATATGTATACCTTTGATTGAATATTGTAATTAATGAACATCAACTTTTAGATTTGCTATCCAACTTGCTTTTATTGTGACCATCCTCCAATGCATATGCAATGTTTCCAAATACTTTTAATTGACTAACTACA
Organism: Dendrobium chrysotoxum; assembly: GCA_019925795.1. Taxonomy (NCBI): domain Eukaryota; kingdom Viridiplantae; phylum Streptophyta; class Magnoliopsida; order Asparagales; family Orchidaceae; genus Dendrobium; species Dendrobium chrysotoxum. Next base: position 75,445,465 of record CM034315.1, read on the forward strand.
GGTTTTCTACCATTCCATGTTTCGTAAGGTGTAATATTTTGAACAGTCTTTGTTAGAGAAATATTCAACATATAAATAGAAGTAGCAACAGTTTCAGCCCAAAATGTTTTTGATAAATTCTTCAACTTTAACATACTTCTTGCTATAATCCCATTTTTTAGTTCAAAATATAAATAGAAGTAGCAACAGTTTCAGTCTATTCTTTCTTTCCATAATCCCATTTTTTTTGTGGTGTATTAGGAGCAATTAATTGTCTTAAAATTTCATACTTTTCAAAAAATTACCAAACTCATTTGATGTAAACTCTTAACCTCTATGTGTGCGTAGAATTTTAATATTCTTGCCACTTTGTCTCTCTACCAATGCTTTAAAATGCATAAACTTTTCAAAGGCTTCTGATTTATGCTTAAAAAAATACACCAATTCATTCTACTGTAATTATCATTAAATATAAGAAAATATTTACACCCTCCATGAGATGATGTATTCATTGTGCCACACAAATCTGCATAAATTAACGCCAAACATCTTCTAGCTCTCCATGATTTTTCATATGAAAAAAAGGCTTTCTAGATTGCTTTCCCATAACCCAAGCTTCACAAATTCTATTATAGTTAACTTTAGGCAAATCATAAACCATTTTCTTTTGATACAATAATTTTAAACCTCTCATATACAAATTACCATATAAAAATGCTATAATTTTACATCAGATATCTTCTTAACCATCAATACTTTCACTAAAACTTTAGAAATATTAATTGGAAAATTTTTATTATGCCATCTGAATCCTTATAATTTGTTGCTTATTTTTTCTCTTCAATATTACATGCTTTTTCATCAAATTCAACTTTATATCTACTATCAATTGATTGCCAAATGCTTAGCAAATTATATGCAAGTTTTAGAACATACAAAATATCATGTAATAGATTTACCTTACCATCATTTGTCCCAATCGCAATGCTCCCCTTGCCTTCAACTTGAATAACTTTATTATCATCAAATATGACTTCTGATTTCTTTGCCATATCAATCTTTTTGAAAATAGATTGCATTCCAATCATGTGATTAAAACAACCATTATCAAGGAACCAAAATTTTGAGTTATTACAATCATCTTTGAAATATGTCATAAATAATTTATTTTGATCTACCGCCTTCTCTGCAACATTGACTTATTTTTGTTTGGACCAACATCTATCTTCCGAATGTTTAAACTTCTTACAAAAATCACACTGTATTTTATCTTTGCATTCTTGATTCCTTTGCTTGTTCCAACAGTTTGTCTCAATATGACCAAATTTCTTGCAATAACAACATTGCTTTTGACCTCCATGTGCCCCCCCATATATATAGTAATATAAGTATAAAATAGTCCTAATTTTTTAGTTCGATTCCTTGGTCGCAGCTTTGTTTTCCCTTCGCTGCTTCGTTTTCTCCTCCACATGTGGAGCATACTTTATTTTCTCTTCGCTCATCTCTAGTGAGTTGCGACCTCGAGTGGGTTTCTCTTCCGCATGCACAAACCCAAACGGAGATCGCCTCCAAACGGCTTGCTTTCTGTCAACCCAAACAACCTGCTTCATTTTTCCCTTTGCTCCCCTCTCTCAACTGACGACCTCGAGCACGGCTTTCGATTTCCCTTTCGCTCCTCTGTCGCCCCTAAACGAAAACCGCCCGTGATAGATATTTATGTCTTCTAAGTTCTAAGGGCCATGTTATTTGCATTCTTAATTTTAATCTTACAGCTCCTCTTGGCTCCGGTAATGAGACGGCAAACGAAACTATTTTAATGTATTCTAATATTTCAGCTGAGATGACAAACATAACTATTTAAATTTAGGCCTCCCTTGAATAAAAATTCTGGCTCCGCCACTGGCAACGGTAAACTGGTGTTCCTCTAATGATATTATGAAAAGAATTGATTGGCTGTGAAAACTTACCATGAAAGCTATCTTCATTAACGAATGATGTGTTTATTTTCACCACTTGGTAAGTCTCCATGCCAGATAAAGCGAAGGGATTGAGGTCGAAGAAGATACCTAAAGATGCCATGCCATCTTTAATATTGATGTGTATTGTCATGGTTGTTCTATCTCTTCTTTGAGCAGTGATAATCTTGTTTAAATATTGAGTACTTTGCTATGGAGACCTACTTCTTTGTCCTGCTCATTCGTCCCATACAATTCTCAATTGTCTTCACGACATTTCAAGTATCTTTCTTCATTTCATCTACGAGCCTTATTTCATCCATCAAAAGCTCCAATGAAAGCACTAATGATAACTACTCCATGTCACTCGACACTTCAATTTGTCTTTTATGGTACTATTCTTCTTTATTTATGACTTTTTCCAACGTGGATTGTGAAGCTTAGTCTTTTGGCTCATCTTACATGTAGATTTAGCCTTAATCATGATTAATTCTAGATCTAGCAAATGAAATAAAAAAAGCCCTAATTTTAACCAAAGGAACAACTTCATTATCCAACAAAGGTATAAAAGAGAATTTAAAAAAGACTACTTTGCAGGTTATTGTTAATAATTTCAAATAGCTCCCCATAAAACCCTCATTAGTGGGGGAAATTATTCTATGCGGACACCGAACGCCATCCGGAGACTAACTAGAGTGAGCCACGATGGTACCGTGGTTCGGTACCGCTCGGTGCCGTGGCTCGATATCACTGACGTGGCTCATTCTGGTTGGTCTCCATAGAGCTGTGTTGGTGTCTGTATAGAATAATTTTTCCATTAGTGGACAAATTTGTGCAATCCTATACGAACTATTGTTAGAACTATCCATATAAGTGGAGAAAGGACAACGAAGATAAATGATGAGGAGAAAGTTTGTAAAGAAGAAATCAGAGCCCATAAAGTAGAGGATAAGTTGAGACCCAAAAGGTGCTTATAGTTAATCAGCTTGTAGAGATCAATCTTTAAAGAATTGTTTGGTTTAGGTAAGTTTAAATTTTAAAATATCATATAGTTAAACTTTTCTCTAATGATAATTAAGTAAGTTTAAATTATTATAAAATTAAAGTTCATCAAATAAGTTTAGTGATAATTAGCTTTGTAATTATAATTAACCTTCTTTTTAGATAATTAGGATTATAATCTCCTTATCAAGTAAATTTTAATTAAATTAAATCTAAAGTTCATTAAAGTAAACTAAAGCATTATTAAGTTATAATCATAATTAATCGTAACTTTTACGAAGTTTATTTTTTAGAATAATTAAACCTATATAATTAGCTTTGTGCCCGAGTGCCCCGGTGCTATATACCCGAGCGCCCCAATGTTGTGTTCCCGAACACCTCTGTGATGTAAAGTTTGTTGGGAGAAATGACAGAGAGCTTAGCACTGCAGCGCTCTAAATTTAGTATTGCAGTGCTGTCAAATTGACCAATGACGGAGGTTTGAGCGCTACACCACGTCGAGGTGGACTGGACAATTTTCTTTCTAGTTTTTCTTAAGGGTGGTGCGCTTTCGTGTTATTTACTTGACTTTCTCTTTTGTTTTGTGTGTGAGAATGATGTAAAAGTGAAGAGAAGCAAGAAGAGAGCAAGAGAGAAAAGAGATTTGTACAAATTTCTCTCAATTTTTATAATAGATTTCTTGGTGTTGTGTGGCACCGTAGTTTTTTTTCTCTATTTTGGATTTTTTTTCACGTTAAATCCTAGTGTCCCCTTATTTTCGCTGCTTTTTATTTCTTGTTTTGTGTTCGTTGCATGGTTTACTTCAACCCCCAACAAGTTGTTTAATTAATCCCTTTTGATTATTTGTGAAACAATTTTTCAGGTTAATGATCTTGGCCTCTCTCACCGGATATTAAGATCTTACGTAAGATCTTAATATAAGATCTTAATATCTAGTGATGTTCGAGGAACACTTCCTATAATGGCTCTTGAGTTTCTCAATGACAACAACAATTTGATTTCTAAGAAGCTTATTCACAAAGTTATCCAAATGCAAAAACACATCGATTAAAGCTTACCTCTTTTAAAAAGAAAAGGACCAAAATGATCCCTCAACTATATGTGACGGACCAAATTGGTCCCCAACTCCTTTGAGGGACTGAATCCGTCCCTCAACTTTTTAAAATGGTACCTCGTGTAATGGTAAAGTTGATTGTGTTAAGTATGAAGGTAATTTGATCATTTCTAATTAAAATATTTAATAAATGAGATTGAGTAGGTATTATAAATTTTGTAAAAAAATTTATTAAACTTTTCTTTAATAAAAAATTATAAATAATTTTAATTTTACTAATTTCACTATTTTTAAAATGTTTATGTATATAACAAGCAATCAAATTTGCCATTACTTTACAAGCTGTACAAATGCAAGACAAGCTCTACAATTACACAAAATTAAAAAAATTAAAAAAACTTTTGGCATTGTTTCATTACAGAGATTATAGATTAAAAAAGCATACAAAAAATTATTAAACAAAAGTAAATATATATTTCATTTAATGTGGTTCAATCAAAATACAATAGTATATCCAACCCCCATACAAAAAAAAAATGGAGCAAAAGATAATACCATAAAGTATGTCCATCCCCCATACAAAAAATCACGAAACAAAAGCAAAAATACATTTCATTAAAGGCTTGTCCATCCCCCATTGAAAGCAAAAAAAGGCACATAGCTGAAGCAACGATAAAATTTGGATATATCATGTGCTTCAAAAAGCTCATTCAATGTGATTTTTTTCCTTTTACATCTAACCTGCAGAAAAAAAAAATTTGATTAGATAGACATAGCAAAAAAAGTCAATCATGACAAAAAAAAGTAAAATCAACATGCTAAAAGTGTTGTATTTGAAGATCCATAAGTGATAACTTTCAAAGCAGGTTCAGTTTGAGATTGACACTCCAATAACTCCAAGGCTAGTTAAAAAATAGTTTTTAAACAAAAATCATTATCAATATAAATAAAATTGAAGGGATGATATGACTCACCATCTCAATTGTTATGTTGTTGTGTCCACTTTGTCTGTATTTACGACAGTGAAGCTTAACATTGGCTCTCTCTATTTTTTTGGAAAGTGAATGTGATGCATCTTCATCGATAGTTCTTCTTCACAACTTCAATGGCCTTCCCCTCTTTGCTTTATAATATTTAGGTGGCCATGGTGGTACCCTGTTACTCATTAGCCATTCATAATCACCATTCAAAGGCTTTACACTCATAACTTATATAAGTCTATATTGTGTAGTTGGGATGAATAAAATCCTCACAGTCTCCTATTATCATATGAATTACAATACAAGAGTGTGTGGATCTCCGAAAGGATTCTACTTGTGGGAAACATAATGTAAAGGGTACGATCGAACTATCCCATAGGACAAAACGATCGTAGATCTTTGCACTCTACACAAGTAGGCCAATGAGAGGACATATGAGATTATACATACGATTAACCATGAAAGATAGAGGCTTTCACCAACACACATCGATGAGTAATAATATGTATAACCTAATAGTCATGAGATTTCCCCCATGTCATAGGCCATCAAATATTCAAGAAAGCCTTTTAAGCCAAGTTCATAAACTTGCCTTGGTACCAAAATAAATAATATTGCAAGTCCCTTAACCAATGAGGATATAGAAAATCTGCATCTAATCCATCCAAAAAAAAAAGGTTTGGAGTGTGAAACAAGTGAGAATATGCGTCTAATCCATCTCCGAAGTGGTTTGGAGCATAAAACAAGTGAAAACCTGCATCTAATCCCTCACAAAATTGGTGAGAAAAATCATATAAAAGATGCAGGAATTTCTACCAAGGGACAATGAAGGATCTTCCCAAATGCTATAGGAAAAAAAGTGGGAAAACCCTTCAAAAATCTGCATTCATTTTTTTTTCCTTTTACAAAAATCAGTGAGAAAGAAGTCTCATAAAACTTGTAGAAATCCTCATATAGAAGCAATGAAAGAACCATTCAAACATCATAGCGATCCTCGCATAAAGCCAATAAGAAAACAAAAAAAAAAGAAGAAGAAAATTGTACTAGTTTCTCACAAAAAAAAATCAGTAAAGAAAGATCTCACAACACTTGTAGGAATTTGCGAAAATAGATTTCCAATAAAACAAAATGGATTTCATTTGATATGAGATCTCTACGTAACCATCGCATCTTTCCAAACATGTTCAAAAGTAAATTATGTATCCGTAGGAAATCTTAAAACATGAGAACATCACATGGTTGTTCGTTAATGAACGTCATATGCAATACATGATTTGTGGCAATTCGGAGAGATTTCCATAGCTTTAACATATTATTTAGCCACCATTGAATTTTAAGAAAGAAACATCTACAAAGCCACCATGCACTTGTACAAATATTTTGAATGATGCTTGTGATATCAAACAAACAAATAGAAGTCTCAAGCATTAAATAGAACTTTCACATGCCTTAAGACAAAAATCCATTCGAATATGTCTAAACTTCCTCGACCATTATCTCTCCATAGTGACTTATCATTTAACGACAAAACAAGCATAACAAAGTTAAATAATGAACACCTAAGTTTGAAAGGAACTCCAACAAATCCCAAGTCAAAAATTTCTTTTGTAGATTTTGTTTGTTTCAAAGCAACACAAAACTCAACGATAAGATAAGACTAAAGTTTATTGCGTCAATATGGCTTGCAAAGAGGTCATCACTTGCTCAAAGATTGCCTCATTTCTCAAAGGACATTAATACAAACACCTCATATGCATATTTTGATAGGAAATAAGATATCTTTTCATGACTTCTCACAACTTTTACACAAATTTCCACTATCACGAGATTCAAACCATAAACAAATGGAAACTCCATATGCAAAGAATTATTTGTAAACAATATAAGCCCACACATAGATTTCCATTACATCTCAAGGAACTACCCATGACTAGTAATAACCATCATCATCACACAAGTGAATTACAACACCATTTGATAATCAAGTAGCGGTAATAGAACTAAGCACCAAGTAACTGTGATAAATACTTTATCAAACTCATTCCAACAACAACCTAAACCATTTTTTTATATATATATATTGAAGAGGAAATAGCCATTGGATAAAGAGAGAAGAGGGGAAGAAGAGAAAATCTGTAGGGAAGAGGGGAGGAGAAGAAAAATAAAGAAAGGAGGAAGAAGAAGAAGAAGAAGAAGAAGAAGAAGAAGAAGAAGAAGAAGAAGAAGAAGAAGAAGAAACAAAGAAGAAGAAAATGAGGAAAAGAAGAAGAAGAAGACTATCACCTTGCAAAGAGGGGGAGAGAGGAGACGACTAAGGGCGACGAGAGGAGGGAGTTCGGTTGTGTCCGACCCAAAAGAAATGGAGGGAGAGCGGGGCTTCAGGTTTTGTCTGTCGCACAAGAGAGAGGGGAGGTCCCGCATCCTGGTTCGGTCCAAAACAGAAGAGAGACTGAGAGAGGGAGTTCACGAGAGGGGAGTGGGAGCTCCGTCTGGGTGACTCCGAGCGGGAGAGGCGAGAGGGAGAGGGGTTTCGCCCCTTGCTGCTTGCGAACCAAAAGAAACGAGAGGAAGAAGGGGAGGAGAATGAGTTAGCCCCTGCTTGGAGTGCGAATTCCCCTTTTGAATCATGCCCGAAGCACGCGAGGTTTGAAGTGACGAGCCGGAGGGAGGTCAGCCTGAGCACCCCTCTTCCTCGAAGAGGAAGATGGAGGGGAGACCCGAGCACGAGGGACCTCTACCGAGATAATGGGAAGAGGGACTGCTGGCTGCCGGTGCTGAGTGGCCGGAGCTGCACAAGTAACTGGTGCTGTAGGCGCTGGCCGCCTAACAGCTGGATGAACTGGGTGAACAGGAAGTGGCTTAGGCACTGGCTGCCTAGCCACTGGGTGCACTGGCTACGCACAAACAACAACGGGACAAAGAGGTGCCCGGGCTGGCTGTCGAGCAACTGGTCGTCCAAAAGGACACATGGCTGCACGCCATCTCCTCTGTGGGGGAGAGAAAGCTGCAGCCTTAGAGGGGGTCGGCCCGCCAAGGGTGACGTACGCCGAGTCGGTGAAGGATCCAAAGGTGATCCCTCCCGCAGGTAGGCTCGAGAGCAGGGACTCCGAAAGTGTCACCCGCGAGTCAGAGCGGAAACAAAAGGTAACAGAAGGACTGGGAAACGCCATCGTACTGTCTGCTAACATAAACTAAAATAATTAGCATCAGACAATATGACGAAAGAGGAGAGGAGAAAGGGTGGAACAACCAAACAGGCTGGGAAAGAAAGAACCTAACTAAGGAGCACCAAACCCGGAATACACATAAGAGAGAATAATATAGAATCCAAAGATGGAGAGAGAAACCTATCCCACCATGGTCACCAGAAATTTGTGGATCTCTGAAAGAATTCTACTTGTGGGAAATAGAATGTAAAGGGTACGACCGCACTATCCCGTAGGACAAAACGATCGTAGATCTTTGCACTCTACACAAGTAGGCCAATGGGAGGACAGATGAGATTATATATACGATTAACCATGGAGGATTGTTGACATCTAACCTACAAGCCAAGGAAAAGAAATAGAAAAATTCAAATCAAATAAAAAATACATGTGAAGCTGGCTGCCCATCCCGTAAATCCAGCAGGAATCCCGTCGCCAGCTACAGTGTCTCATCCTACGAATCTGCAAACGGCGCCGAACTACAGTGACTTATCCCACGCGCGATCTGCCTCGACGAAGCTTCCTCACACGGCTTTAAAATGAGAGCGAAGCTCTCACTTCTTCACTACTCTCCCACAAATCTGAAATCTCAAAACCATCGCAAAACTTCTCCTCCCACTCAGAACCCCTGTTCCGATCTCCTCTCGATCCCTTCAACCCCGCCGACCTCCATGCTAGCCGAACTAGTCCCGTCGCCTCATTGTTTCTCCGACCAAGAGCGAGAGAGAGAGAGAGAGAGAGAGAGAGAGAGAGAGAGAGAGAGGGAGAGAGGGATTTTCCCTACCTTGTCTTGCCAAAGCCGCCCCCAACTCGCCTCCATTCTGACCTAACTTGAGCTCCTTCCTCTAGTGCCGACGCCCCTAACCGAAGCTTGCCCGACCTCTCGACCTCTCCGCCTCCTCCATTGCTGGTGACTTCGCTCCTTCTACGACACTCCCTCCCTGCCGAATCGGAAGTTACGACATTTTTGGTTAGAAGCAAGACGGGAGCTCGCCGAGTGTGAAGGTAGCTTTCTCCTATTCACCGCTTCTTCGGCTAAATCTAATAAATTTGCTAAGCAGAGAGGGGATGAGAGATTTAGCTCATTGTGAGATTTAATAGTGCCCTAAATCCTGTAACAGTTAACATTAATTATACTTAATTATAGTTAATAATACTTAATTATAATTATTTATTATTAAATATGATTAAATGTGATTAATTATGATTAATCATAATTAATTATTATTATTAATAACTAATGATAATTATTTATTATTAATTATATTTAATTATAATTAATTAGTTATTTGTTATTAATTATGTTTTATTATTATTAATTTTTTTAATTCTAATTAACTATGATTAATTATTAATAAATTATAATTAATTATTACTAATTAAAATTAATAAATATAATTAATCATAATTAATTATGATTAATTATAATCAATAATACAAAAAGAAGAAGAAAATACAAAAAGAGCTCTTCTCTCTTGTGCCTCGACCTCCGTGCCAACCCCGACGCTTGCAAAGGTATAACCCTCCAACCCTAAAACTCTGAGAGCATGTTCTCGTCATTTGCGGCAGACCGGAAAACTGCCTATACATGCTTTTCTTAGCATGGTAAGATGGGACCCCAGTGCGGCGCCTACAACGAGGCGGGTAATCACATAAAAACCCTATTCTCGGTGTTCGTGCCAAGCCGGCAAACCGCCTATACATGCTTTCTTAAGCGTTATAGGAAGGGAACCCGGTGCGACACTTACGACGAGGCTGGTAGGCCCTATGCACGCTTTTCTTAACGTGGTGGGGACAATCTTAAGTACCCGTACGCGGCTCTGTACATGTGGGGAAACAACTGCTCTTCTTTTCAGGTACATTTGAAGACCCATACACGCTTTCTTAAGCGTGGTGGGGATTGAAGACTTTACACGGCCGTGGTGTCCTTGAAAGAGGACATCTACCATACACGCTTTCTTAAGGGTGGTGGGAAAGGCCCAGTTTTCCGTAGTTTCCCCTAAACGGGAGAGACGCCGGGAGGCTGCCGAAATTTTGGGTGAACAGAAGATTACTTGGACCTGATTTGAACAAATTTTGGGACCGCAGTTGACATGAACTCAAAGAACTTAAACCGAACAAAATACAAAAGACTTTGAATAAGACTTGAACATACAATTGAACTCATGCAAAGACCTGATTTGGACAGCAGTGAACTATTGCTTGAACTCAAATGACTTGGAGCTTGATTTGAATGAAAGATAGCAAGAGACTTGAGCTCAATATAAACAAACAAGAACTCAAATGAACTTGGTACAAGGAGTCTTTACATGAACTGGGACAATGCAAAGGACTTGATTTGGGACTCAAGTGGATTTGTATGAATTGAACTCAACTTGATTTGAATATCAAGTGGACTGAATGTGGACTCAAACTGATAACTCAAGACTTTCAATGGAGATTAAAGAGTATCATTGCCGGTTGACATATAAGCAGCGATACAATGATTTTCAAACGAATAATAAAGAATTACAAGAAAGGTCAAAGTACAAGTAGTAATGAACAAAATTGTGAGCGGGACTACAAACTATTTTTAAAGATATTGAAAGGTTTATCATCGTTGATATGGCTTAGTCATGATCCACAAGAACTAACAACATGCTTGCGAACTATAATATAAAACTTTCAAAGGGCAATATGACTCATTCACATAGAGCACACTGATGGAGATATGAATGCACAATACACGAGGATATAGCACATCTATAAACAAACCTAAGAAGGTTGTGGAAAGGATATCACTAATGACAAGTAGCTTGTAGGTAAGTATATTGGTTCCCATTAGCAAAAGCAGATGATATACAATGAAGGAAAATGCTACGAAAATCCTTGTACTCAACATCAAAATACAAACGAGCACATAAGCTCCTATGAATCATTGTAAGGGACTCTTCAAATATTCAGATACCTCACAAGCAAAAGGTGAGAGATTGATGACAAATGTAAGCCCCTAAGAGCTGTTATAGAAGAGCCCCGTTGTACATACAATAAGTTATCCACAAGCAAGATACAAGATGACTGCAACCAATGTAGATGCCTACTGGTAACATTGAAAGAGATGCAAGTAATAAAATCAAAAAGTATTTGCGATCAGTTGCAAGTGGATGTAAATGGTGAGAGTTTTCAACATGCTATAGGTAGGGCTTGAGGATGATGCCCGTAGAAATCTTACAAAAGATCATTCCCAAATGCATATGACGATTCATGCATGAGTGGTGCAATGATACACCCATAAGTAAAGCTTAGAGATTTAATACCCCTACAAGGTATGGTGAGTATGAAAGCCGAGGATAATTGTCCATATCATTGGCAATAAGATTGTGGCAAGTATACATATCTATCCATTACAAGGATAAAGAAATATTGACATTGGAGAGCTTAGAGAATGGTGATTGTTCGCAACTTCTCAACGACCATGCATTTGTTAATGTGGGGAACCATAGTCTTCATTGTGACGAATTAGAGCTTATTGCTAGAGGGGTAATCAAGAAGTTTTCAGAACCTCCATTGATAACAAAAGTTATAGAGCCAACACCGACTGATATACCAACACCTGCAAACAAGTATAGTTGATATGCAAAGAAAGCAGTAATTCCTTCACTAATATTTGCAAGCAAATACTGGATGATGTGTAGCAGATATACTCTAGCATCCTCGTGGTCAACATCAATAAACAAACAAGCATACTATCTATAAGAAAAGATAGCATATATGTAGCATAATGCACGGTACCTACGGGTTACTGTGGGAAACTCATCGTGCACACAACAATCCATCTACAAATAAAAAAGAAGAAGATTCGTTAGTGTACTACAATCTACCTGCATAAATCATGCAAGTAGTGCACGACAGTCTACCTGTATAAGGAAGCAAACAGTTCAATCCCCGAACTGCTGCAAAACGCCACCGGATCTGCAACACTCGTACAAGCAGACAGAAGGTGTCTACGAGCTTCTAAAACAGAATGCTGCATTCAAATGGCAGTCTCCCGTACAACTAAAAAAATCCCAAAAATGCCCCCACACGTGCACTATAATTTGTATACACATAGGTACACAAAAAGGGGGGATATGCAATCAAAACCCGCATGGGCCCCGACGAGCATGTTATTAGTACACACGTGACGTCTAGGGATGCTGCGTGGGTCAATAAGTGAGTTCCAGTTCGAGCCCGATCCTCCTATACGGGTAGATAGGAGTCGACACGGCTCGAACCATTAAATAAGTATGCGGTCGCGAGATCAACCGAGATATTTATTTTATAGTTCATATTAGGCCTTCAAGGTCTATAATCAAGAGAATTCACTAACAAGGGCATAAAGCCTACGAAACCCGATCCTCTGTTAGCAGGCAAACAGAGTTGACAAGGTTCAATCCGCGAATACGATTGCAAACCCCATATACCCCGATGACGGTCGTGTTGAATGTAAATCTCAATCGGAGGGGTTCACACAGATCATTTTGAATGCCATCCCAAATACTTCAAAATGTCTCAAAAATTTTGAAAATCCTGAAACTCCAAAATATTTAAAATTGAAATCTAACTATTAAAACACTTAAAGTAAAATATATCCACCCTCCGTAACAGTTTGCCAAGGTGGAAAATTTTGAAAATTACTTCAGCTCACATAGAGCTAATGCCTAGTCAAAAATATCACTAGGATCCATTCTCAAAAAAAATCTCCTGCTAACAAGGACGTGGTACGAGTCCTCTAACTGGCAGTTTCGCCGCCAAATGGCACTGCAGGATAAACGGTTATGACCCGGGGCCCTCTGAATCAGGTGGTCGTCGCCAAATGGCACCATTATATTATGGTTATGGCCAGAGCCCGTATGCTCCCCAATGACATCAAATTCTTGAGATATGAATCAATATAATATGATCGATAGGGAACAAAGCCCTCTGTTAGCTAAGGTGGATTCAAATTTGTCCCCTTAGACAAGCACCCACCCCAGGTCTACAAGGTTCCCTTGGACGAAGCAACTCATGGCTGCCGACAAGGATCCTTCTATCAGGTTGGGTCGACTACCTCCTCTGACTAAGTAGACCAGGGACCATGATGGCCCGGGATGACAGAACCATGGGATCTTGATCGGGTCTATCATCCATTCCCCCCACCATCCGCTTTAAGTGCAAGATGGTGAAATTCCTAATTTTAAATATCAAACCTTTCAAACCTTCAACCCTTGCTGCTACTATATGCCAGGCTCACGTATCTTTACGTATCTGATTGATGACTAGCCTTAATCGAAAGTTCTCTCTCGTGATCGGGAGGGGTAATTAACTATAGGGGCTTACACCTATAGAAAACTAGAACTCATATTATAAAGTCCTCACAAAATGAGGGTGAAATCTCTAGGTAGTGTCTTATTTACAAACTCATCTGCCTTCCAAAATTTACCCCGAAACTTAATTCTGTTAAAACTCCCCCCAAAGAAAAGCAAAGCGGGCGGAGGCCGGGGCCAAATTTTTTGAGCCCACAAGGATAGAGGCTTTCATCAACACACCTCGATGAGTAATAATATGTATAACCCAAGAGTCACGAGATTTCCCCCATGTCATAGGCCATCAAATGTTTAAGAAAGCCTTTTAAGCCAAGTTCATAAACTTGCCTTGGTACCAAAATAAATAATATTGCAAGTCCCTTAACTAATGAGGATATAGAAAATCTGCATCTAATCTATCCCAAAAAAAAAATGGTTTGGAGCGTGAAACAAGTGAGAATATGCGTCTAATCCATCTCCGAAGTGGTTTGGAGCATAAAACAAGTGAAAACCTGCATCTAATCCCTCACAAAATCGGCGAGAAAAATCATATAAAAGACGCAGGAATTTCTACCAAGGGGCAATGAAGGATCTTCCCAAATGCTATAGGAAAAAAAGTGGGAAAACCCTTCAAAAATTTGCATTCATTTTTTTTTTCCTTTTACAAAAATCAGTGAGAAAGAAGTCTCATAAAACTTGTAGAAATCCTCATATAGAAGCAATGAAAGAACCATTCAAACATCATAGCGATCCTCGCATAAAGCCAATAAGAAAACATAAAAAAAAGAAGAAAATTGTACTAGTTTCTCACCAAAAAAAAATCAGTAAAGAAAGATCTCACAACACTTGTAGGAATTTGCGAATATAGATTTCCAATAAAACCCAATGGATTTCATTTGATATGAGATCTCTACGCAACCATCGCATCTTTCCAAACATGTTCAAAAGTAAATTATGTATCCATAGGAAATCTTAAAACATGAGAACATCACATGGTTGTTCGTTAATGAATGTCATATGCAATACATGACTTGTGGCAATTCGAAGAGATTTCCATAGCTTTAACATCTTATTAGCCACCATTGAATTTTAAGAAAGAAACATCTACAAAGCCACCATGCACTTGTACAAATATTTTGAATGATGCTTGTGATATCAAACAAACAAATAGAAGTCTCAAGCATTAAATAGAACTTTCACATGCCTTAAGACGAAAATCCATTCGAATATGTCTAAACTTCCTCGACCATTATCTCTCCACAGTGACTTATCATTTAACGACCAAACAAGCATAACAAAGTTAAATAATGAATACCTAAGTTTGAAAGGAACTCCAACAAATCCCAAGTCAAAAATTTCTTTTGTAGATTTTGTTTGTTTCAAAGCAACACAAAACTCTACGATAAGATAAGACTAAAGTTTATTGCGTCAATATGGCTTGCAAAGAGGTCATCACTTGCTCAAAGTTTGCCTCATTTCTCAAAGGACATTAATACAAACACCTCATATGCATATTTTGATAGGAAATAAGATATCCTTTCATGACTTCTCACAACTTTTACACAAATTTCCACTATCACGAGATTCAAACCATAAACAAATGGAAACTCCATATGCAAAGAATTATTTGTAAACAATATAAGCCCACACATAGATTTCAGTTACATCTCAAGGAACTACCCATGACTAGTAATAACCATCATCATCACACAAGTGAATTACAACACCATTTGATAATTAAGTAGCGGTAATAGAACTAAGCACCAAGTAACTGTGATAAATACTTTATCAAACTCATTCTAACAACAACCTAAACCATTTTATATATATATATATTGAAGAGGAAATAGCCATTGGATAAAGAGAGAAGAGGGGAAGAAGAGAAAATCTGTAGGGAATAGGGGAGGAGAAGAAAAATAAAGAAAGGAGGAAGAAGAAGAAGAAGAAGAAGAAGAAGAAAAAAAAAACAAAGAAGAAGAAAATGAGGAAAAGAAGAAGAAGAAGACTATCACCTTGCAAAGAGGGGGAGAGAGGCGACGACTAAGGGCGACGGAAGCAGAGAGTTCGGTTGTGTCCGACTCAAAAGAAATGGAGGGAGAGCGGGGCTTCGGGTTTTGTCCGTTGCACAAGAGAGAGGGGAGGTCCCGCCTCCTGGTTCGGTCCGAAACAGAAGAGAGACGGAGAGAGGGAGGTCGCAAGAGGGGGGTGGGAGCTCCGTCTGGGTGACTCCGAGCGGGAGAGGCGAGAGGGAGAGAGGTTTTGCCCCTTGTTGCTTGCGAACCAAAAGAAACGAGAGGAAGAAGGGGAGGCGAATGAGTCAGCCCCTGCTTGGAGTGCGAATTCCCCTTTTGAATCATGCCCGAAGCACGTGAGGTTTGAAGTGACGAGCCGCAAAAATCCTCTGTCGCGATAAGATCTTCTGCTGCGATATGGTTATGGGCAATTTCTATCGAAGCCGCCGAAGTCAAAGGGCAAGGAGGCGGGAGAAGTAGTGATAATATTTAAAATTTATCCGTTGAATTTAAGTGATTAAATGGCTAATAATTTGAGCCTAAATCGGACTTAATTCAACTCGACTCGGATCGGTTTGGGCTCGTTCCAATTCGAATTAATTTATTTAAATAAAATTAAGCCTAAAATTAAATCAATTGAAGTCGAATCGGGTTTAATTTGACTCGACTAGGATCGATTTGAGTTCAATTTAATTCCAATTAAATTTATTTGACAAAAATTTAATTTCAATTAAATTTACTTGACGAAATTGGCCTACATCGACGCCAATTTGAGCTAAATTAATACCTGACGAGACTCGCGGATGTCATGCGAGCTTAATTAGACTTTGTCGGGCTCAGTTCGACTCGACTCGACCAAATTAATTTGATAAGAATCAAGCCAAATTGGCGCCGATTCAAGTCAAATCGAGCTCGACGAGGCTTAATCAACCAAACTAAACTTGCGCGAGAGAAAATTATGCGAAAACGAGGTCAACAAAGTGTTCACATGGGATTCCACTTAATTCTCACTTTTGAAAAGAATAAGATTTTAAGTTCAAGTTGACCTTATATTGACTTCCATGCATGATATTTATCTCATAGTTGTTATCATATGATTTGTAAATTATGCAAGAACATGCTTCATGCATATTTTTTCCCATAATTTTTTTAATTCTAGGACATAGCTTTCCATTCCAATTTAATGTCTTCTCCTTATTTTCCAACATTCGTGTTATAACCATAGCTCCAATACTTTCAAGAATAGACACAATCAGCAATTCTCTAGCATCAAGTATGTATTTGTTAAAAGATTCACATATATTTTCGAGCAAAGTGTCACATTTAAGTATAAAATTGAAATGAGACCTGGACCACTCAGATGGAGGCTTTTTACTTTATCATTTAGATGCTGCCACATTTAAGTTCTCCAACTCTATCAAACTAAACTTGAATTGGATAAGGGTGCTTGCCCTTGCTACTACTCATAAGGCATTCTTTAGAGCCATGCTAGTGAAGCCTGCTAATTTGAAATTTTGATGCAAATGCCTTACACATAATCTATTTATAACATTAGGTAAAATGTTCTTAAAAGTAGGTACTAAACCTTTTTACTTATCTGAAATGAAGGTATACTGTTGTCGATTATCCAAAATGTGTAGATTTTTCCTAACAAACTCAGGAACCATTCCCAACTCTTTCTACTTTATGTCTCAACTATCGACATGCAAAAGGAAATATGTTATTGTTAGCATCAAGCCCTACAACCGATAACAGTTCACCACCTTGTTTCCCTTTCAGAAAATATCCATCAACACCAACCATTGGCCTACATCTCGATAAAAAGCCTTTTTTGCATGCATCAAAGCAAACATAAAATTGCAAAAATCTTTTTCTTCTACATAAGTCTTGGTCTTTAGTTATAATCATAGAAATTGTAGATTCTGGATTACTCTATGATACTTCAAGATAATAATCCCAAATTTTATTAAATTGATCTTCCTCCTTCATGTAGATGAATTAATGTGCCTTCCTTAGTGCCTTCTTGGCTTGAGGTTTTGATACATACAATTTCAAGTCATTCATCACTTCTTTTTTAAGCACACTACATCTTTGGAGATTGAGTTTGACTATTCACATACCTCTTCACAATAATTGTTGATGTCAAAGTCTTGTTGTGATAATTTCATATATATGTATGATCTTCTAATGATTTAATCTGCCATGAATCACTATTTTGGACTTTTTCACGTTAAATCCTAGTGTCCCCTTATTTTTGCTACTTTCTATTTCTTGTTTTGTGTTCGTTGCATGATTTACTTCCACCCCCAACACGTTATTTAATTAATCCCTTTTAATTATTTGTGAAATAATTTTTTAGGTTGATGATCTTGGCCTCTCTCAACATATATTAAGATCTTACATAAGATCTTAATATCTGGTGATGTTCGAGGAACACTCCCTAAAATAGCTCTTGAGCTTCTGAATGGCAACAACAATTTGGTTTCTGAGAAGCTTATTCACAAAGTTATCCAAATGCAAAAACACATCGATTAAAGCTTGTCTATTTTAAAGAGAAAAGGACCAAAATGATCTCTCAGCTCTATGTGAGAGACCAAATTGGTCCCTAACTCCTTTAAGGGACTGAATCCGTCCCTCAACTCTTTAAAATGGTACCTCATGTAATGGTAAAGTTAATGATGTTAAGTATGAATGTTATTTTTATCATTTCTAATTAAAATATTTAATAAATGAGATTGAGTAGGTATTATAACTTTTGTAAAAAAATTTATTAAACTTTTCTTTAATAAAAATTATAAATAATTTTAATTTTTACTAATTTCACTATTTTTAAAATGTTTATGTATATAGCAAGCAATCAAATTAATTTTCCATTTCTTTACAAGTTGTACAAATGCAGGAAAAACTCTGCAATTACACAAAATTAAAAAATAAAAAAACTTTTGGCATTATTTCATTACATAGATTGTAGATTAAAAAATCATACAAATAATTATTAAACAAAAGCAAAAATGTATTTAATTTAATGTGGTTCAATCAAAATACAAAAGTATATCCATCCCTCATACAAAAGAAATTGGAGCAAAAGATAATACCATAAAGTATGTCCATAGCCCATACAAAAAATCACTAAACAAAAACAAAAATATATTTCATTAAAGGCTTGTCCATCCCCCATTGAAAGCAAGAAGGGCACACAGCTGAACCAACGATAAAATTTGGATATATCATGTGCTTCAAAAAGCTCCTTCAATGAGATTTTTTTCCTTTTACAGGTGCAAACCTACAGAAAAAAAAGATTTGATTAGATTGACATAGCAAAAAAAGTCAATCATGACAAAAAAAAAGTAAAATCAACATGCTAAAAGTGTTGTATTTGAATATCCATGAGTGATAACTTCCAAAGAAGGTTCAGTTTGAGATTGACACTCCAATAACTCCAAGGCTAGTTAAAAAAATAATAGTTTTTAAACAAAAGTCATTATCAATATAAATAAAATTGAAGGGATGATATGACTCACCATCTCAATCGTTATGCTGTTGTGTCCACTTTATCTGCTTTTACGACAATAAAGCTTAACATTGGCTCTCTCTCTATTTTTTTGGAAAGTGAATGTGATGCATCTTCATCGATAGTTCTTCTTCACAACTTCAATGGCCTTCCCCTCTTTGCTTTATAATATTTTGGTGGCAATGGTAGTACCCTGTTACTCATTAGCCATTCATTAACACCATTTAAAGGCTTTACACTCATAACTTATATAAGTCTATATTGTGTAGTTGGGATGAATAAAATCCTCACAGTCTCCCATTATCATATGAATTGCAGTGCAAGGGTGTTCACACGGGATTCCACTTAATTCCTACTTCTGAAAAGAATAAGATTTTAAGTTCAAGTTGACCTTTTATTGACTTCCATGCATGATATTTATCTCATAGTTGTTATCATCTGATTTATAAATTATGCAAGAAGTTGCTTCATGCATATTTTTTCTCACAATTTTCTTAATTCTATGACATAGCTTTCCATTCCAATTTAATTCCTTCTCCTTGTTTTCCAACATTCGTGTCATAACCATAGCTCTAATACTTTCAAAAATAGACATAATGAGCAATTATCTAGCATCAAGAATGTATGAGTTAAAAGATTCACATATATTTTCGAGCAAAGTGTCACATTTAGGTATAAAATTGAAATGAGACTTGGACCACTCAGATGAAGGCTTTTTACTTAACCATTTAGATGCTGTCACATTTAAGTTCTCCAACTCTATCTTCCTAAACTTGAATTGGATAAGGGTACTTGCCCTTACTACTGCTCATAAGGCATTCTTTAGAGCCATGCTAGTCAAGTCTACTAATTTTAAATTTTGATGCAAATGCCTTACACATAATCTATTTGTAACATCATGTAAAATGTTCTTAAAAAGCAGGTACTAAACTTTTTTGCTTATCTGAAATGAAGGTATACTGTTGCCGATTCTCCAAAATGTGTAGATCTTTTCCTAACAAACTCAGGAACCATTCCCAACTCTTTATACTTTCTGTCTCAGTTACTGCCATGCAATAGGAAATATGTTATTTTTAGTATCAAGCCCTACAGTCGATAGCAGTTGACCACCTTGGTTCCCTTTTAGAAAACATCCATTAACACCAACCATTGGCCTTAGAAAGCCTTTTTTGCATGCATCAAAGCAAACTTAAAATCGCAAAAATCTTTTTCTCCCACACAAGTCTTGGTCTTTAGTTGTAATCATAGAAATTGTAGATTCTGGATTACTCTCTGATACTTCAAGATAATAATCCCAAATTGTATTAAACTGATCTTCCTCCTTCATGTAGATGAATTGATGTGCCTTCCTTAGTGCCTTCTTGGCTTGAGGTTTTGATACATGCAATTCCAAGTCATCCATCACTTCTTTTTTAAACACACTACATCTCATTTGGGGATTGAGTTTGACTTTATTCACATACCTCTTCACAATAATTGTTGATGTCAAGGTCTTGCTATGAAAATTTCATATACATGTATGAACTTTTAATGATTTAATCTGCCATGAATTACTACATTGATGTATTGAGATATATATGCTAAAAGGGCAATTAGGCTGTCTGCAGATCACCTTATATCTTCTTTTATCATTCTTAATAAATTTGATTGTTTTCCCCGTCAAAATAGACCAATTTTTAACATCTTTGAATTCCTCCTTCCCACTAAATAGCATGCCAATTTCGAAATAGCTGGTACTAGAATCTATTGTTGGATTGAAAGTTGGTCATTTCTAAATTTCATCTTCATCACCTGAGTCTACACATTCACTAACACACTTTCCCCCTTCAAAAATTCTAGTAGGATTTTCTTCAATGCTTCCAATAATTTGTTTTCCTTTGAGCTGAGTTTTTTCATACTCAAACCAATCATCAACATCATCATTGTCATCAACATCATAGCAATGGACACTATTGTCATTAGCGTCACCATCACCCTTCTCTACCTCTACATTACTATTAGTATCATTCTCCTTAGTTAAATCACCAAATAACTGTGAGAAATTTGAATCTTCAAACCACTTGGCTGGTATTTGTTTTCTAAGATTTATTCCTATTTTAAATTTTTTGGAAGTTAATAAATGCGAAGAAAATAAATAAAAAATTTGCAAAATCAATGTTAAAAAAAAAATTTATACCTCTCTCACTCTGTTCCATGATATTCGACTGCGAGACTCTTTGCTCCGGAGTAATCTAGGAGGTAGGTGCGGTGAACAAAAATGAATCCATGACAAAATTTTTGCAGTGAAAAGGAATATCAATATCAACCAGCAAAGCAATGAATTGGGATAACAGTAACTGCGAGACAGACAGTGCTGCACCTCAAAAATGTCACGATCCCGACCAAATTAATGAACCTCCCTTGACCGAAGCCAAAGGAGGTGTCGCAATTGATTGTCTTGCCACACTTGCGGGATGCAGACGACTGTGCCGCACTAGTTAACGGAGAGAAATCGACTATGCTGCACTTGCGAAAGTGACACACCTGCGTGATGCAGACGACTGTGCTGCATTAGTTAGAGAAATTGACTGTGCAACACCTACGGAAGTGACGCACCTACGATCCAGACGATTGTGTCGCACTAGTTAACAGAGAAATTTGCATCTACGAAAACAAAGCACATGCGGGATGCAGACGATTATGCCGCACTAGGTGACGGAGAAATCAAGTGTGCCACAGCTGCGGAAGTAATGCGATTGACGCTCATTGCTTGATCTTTAGACACTCGCTAGGGCTGCGGGAGTGGAGTTGACGAGTGCATGGTGCACTCGTTGCGGGACAAACGCTAAAATTTCATTTCGACGTTACTGACATTGCTTCGTATAATGAAACACGGAATTTTTTTTTCCAATTTTACCCCGTGTATTTGTTCGGTGGATTCAAATCTTCCATTAATTTTTTAACAGTAAGACGAAATAGGTACCATTTTAAAGAGTTGAGGGACCGATTCGGTCTCTCAAAAGAGTTCGGGACCAATTTAATCTCTTAGATAGAGTTGAGGGACCATTTTGATCATTTTCTCCTTTTTAAAATACTTGAATCTACATGATCTCTTTAGTTAACGCAACTTTTGGTATTGTGATGTGGGAGCTTCTTACGGCGTAAGAACCTTACACAGATCTACATTATGGAGCAATCATAGATACCGTATATGACTTCTGTGTTTCTCAACCACTCCGATGTAAACCATGTGACAACTCATACAAATGTTGGAAAAGACTACAAAACTCATTTATCAATAAGAAACTCTTTTCCATACTTTTTTATAGGCTGAAATTTCATGTTGGACTTCCATATTACTACATGTTGTGGGATTTATGTTACGATGTTAACTATCTTCTTTTTTTTCAATTTCAATTGCATTCATATGGAATATAGTTATCACATACATGGAATTTTAATAGGTGGGATAGTCAACAACACCCTAAGACCTCCATGTGATCCTGAGTGGAAAGCTTTGATGGAACAGTGTTGGCCTGCAGAACCATCAAGGAGACCAAACTTCACTGAAATAGCGAATAGGCTGCATTTTATGGAAGCTTCTTTTCTCACAGGGCACAAGCTCCATCAGTTCAACCACAGCCTCTAACATAATTTGTGACTAACTCAGTGGCATTTTTTGGAGGGTGAGATGGGAACCTTTCATGGGCCCCTAGTATTGATTGTTAGGAATATAGCCTTTTACCTGTGGATAGTTTGGTAAAAGTTATGCTGGCGCCTTGTTATTAAATGATCTCATGTAGTCCGTTCAACTGCAGCTTCTTTACTGAAGAACGAGGGCACTCTCAAACAAAAACTGTGAACATTGAGAGGAAATCAGCAATCTGTATTGCGGGACAAGTCTAGCAACAGGTACATCTGTCTTCTGAGCACTGCTATCAATTATTTTATGCTGCTATAACTTCGCCTCTGCAACATTAATTCTTTACCAGTGAGATCTAGCATAATTTAACCCACATTTTACCTTGCTGTCTTACAGTAGTAGTAGCGAGGGTGCAAAAGACAAATTGAGTTTGTAGCCAAAGTTCTCAACTAATAGATCAAAGTGAGCTGAACAACCGGAAAACTATTGCCATGTTTGTTTTAGAAAGATATGCTGATAAAATTAAATTTGAAATTTGAAATTAGTACACCGAGCCATTAATTACCACTAATGTATTTTACATTGCAAAAAAAATCTCTTCCACAGAACATTATCTTAAAAGTACTTACCTGTTAAACACTGTAATCAGTATATTATCGCACTGTACAACCACACCAGTATTCTCTTATTAGGAAAAACATGTAAAACATTAAAATTAAACTTTAATTTAGCTGGTAATTTGAAAAGAGAGAGAATAAAGTCTGCAAACAATTTGGAACATGTAATGCTAATCATGGATCAATTTATCTAATGAGATACAAACACTGCCTCTGGATGTAACAATTTGTTTACTATGTTCACAGAAGGAACAAGTTGCTTGCAGAGCTACCTCCTCCTTGTCCTAACATGAGTTGATTTTTGTTTGAGGCCTTCTTAAATTTCAGACCAATTCACCAATTCAATAGCTTTCCTTGTGTCCCTTCCAATCCCTTCAGATTTCTGTCACCTGCATTCCTTTGCTTATAAACTCAAGTAGGCAAACGAGTGGTTCAAGAATGATTATTGATTAGATAAAAATCATATAATCATATGAAATTTTGGCCTTTCAGGACCTACCTTTTTCTCTTGCTCTTCAATGCAGTTGAGGAGGATGGATTGCTGTGCCAGTTTCGCTTCCTTTGGTTGATGAACCAATTGTTGATCTGTTTCAATTGCAACCCAGTCTCCTGTACCAGCCTTGCCTTGTCATCCTCCTAAATTTAGTTAAACATTAACATGTTGTAAATGCTTGCATACTTGATTCCATAGATAAATTACATTGGAAAATTAACTTGAAATATAATAAATAATAGAAAATAGAATCTGACCGTGGGGTAGGGCCACTTGGCATGGGACTGCCACCATGCCTTTAAAGTAGAAGTTGTATCACCAGGGAGTTTTCCAGCTCTCCTCTTACGTAAAATCTCCTCTCTAATGTCTACAATCTTCTCCTTGTATCCCTATATATTATACAAGGTCGATTAGCATTTTTAAGCTATTGAGGCATTGTTATGAAGTTATTTATGCTTGATTTACATTTTTCAGTTCATGCTTTAATTCTTGTCGAACACGCTCCATTAGTGATCTTTCACTTTCGGTAGGTACGAGGGGACCAAAACCCATGCTGTCTGAACCATCGAAACTTCCATCATAGAAGTTTGTTTCACCATCTGCTTGATCATCATCATCGTCATCATCTGACATTGTTGCACCAGTGCCTTCACCAGGTGAGACACCTAACAAATCGACGTAGATTAAACAACATAAAAGTTTCAGGCAACCTTTATACAAAAAGAATATTAAAATAGAAATACATAAAATCGATTTAACTTGAAGAAACATTAGTTTAGCACATTACTTTAGAAAAGAAATCTTTAAATTTCTTTTCTATGGGTCCTGATCATAAAATCCCAAGGAATTTCAAGATGGCCAAATCATAATAGGATAGCAACATTCTCATAAGACCTTGAGTTATCCAACTTCAAAAAGAACAGATTGAAGCAATTCTCCATATAATGGCATATAAAAGAAGAGTTCCAGATCGAATAAGGAAAAACTTCATCAGATCAGTAAAATTTATCATGAATTTTTTCGCAAACAAGTAGTGCGAAACATCAACATGATTTCTTTAGTCTTTTCTTCAGATTTCTAAGCCACTAGCAATAATTTATTCATATAATCCATAGAAGTTAGAACCACTGTTCTTACTATTTGAAGATATAAAATAATCTTCTTAAAATTAATTTGGTCCCTAATGAAAAATAATAAAAAAATAGTTTTGTTTAAAATATATGCATAATTATGCATGTTTAATCTCGTGAAAATGTATTACAGAATTACCTGTCAAACTTTGCAAGGACTGTTCTAACTCCCAGCAGGCCATCACTGCTTCCATTGCATGCACACGAACATGCTGTTGTAGTTGTTCTTTGAATGAACAAAGTAATAACACATAGTGCGTCTATCCAAAGAACAAAAAGATAGAAGTAAGCGAACATAAAGAGTCATTGTATTTCTGATATTTCAAAAATTAGTTCATTCTTTTATTAGGCATGCGTGCTTGTGTCATAAATTTAATGGGACTATAAAAAAGTCGTCCCAAACGAAGCCTAAGGCTTCATTAGAGACAAATATTTTACTGTTTCGCTTTTCAAACCGCAATTATAATTTTTGTTTGACCGTTATGCCCACTATTTTTTCGCTACTTTTAAATAGTTTTTTTATTAGAAATATGTTTTCTACAACAACTTCAAAAAGTTACTTTCTCTACAGCAGTTTTACAAAGCAATAAGAAAACCGTCTCAAACGAAGCTTAGTTCTTTTTTTTCCTTACGCCTAATTTGCTTGTCTATAAATTTATTGATTCTTTCATTTGAATTGACGGCACTAGAAATCAATATTGTTTTTAGACTCTACAAACACTTCAAAAGTCCCTCAAATATTGGTGATTTTAATTTCAAGCACAAAATGAATAAAAACAAATTCATCACTTATAAATTATCATATTTTTAAGACTAAAGTGACCTAGTAACAGTATCGCCAAGACAACATCCTGAAGAATGACATTGCATTCTGATATAGTTCAGAGGAGAATACTCAGAATAGTTATCAAACAATAGTTTGCAATAAGAAATGTTGAGTGCATGACAAATAATCTGAAACCATAGGCCTACATGTTATAACATAGAAACAATGAGAGTACAATAAACTCAGGAAGGCATTGTTTTTTATATTCATTGAACCACTACAAGCTGCATTCACGTAAAAGAGACACAAGATGCTAATCAAGCAGATGACAAGTACCAGGTTCTTGTCAGCTTCATACTAAAGTTATAAAAACAGGCATGAACAAGAAGAAGAAGACAAAAAATGAGTGCAACGGTTGCTTATTGTATTAGCATTCACAGACAAAATGAACTATATAGTAAGCCTATTGCGCCAGAATAGCATGAGCCAATAATGTATGAGAAATTTGGAGGAAAATATATTAATATGAAACAATGAGAGAGAGAGAGAGAGAGAGAGAGAGAGAATGAGTTGGCCTTTTCTCTTCCTAGGAAGAGAATCAAAACTCTACTCCTTCTTTAGATGTTAATGTTATCATTTTCAATGATAAGATCCAAATGATACATTAAAGTTAGTGGCATACAATATTAAAAAAGAAATATTCAAATGCATCAAATTTTCTCAGTGATTGGCTTTCAAGCCATAGAGAGTTTCCGCTGATATGGAATCAAATGTATTAATCGGTGGCATACATTAGACTGCTTTAGTTGATCAAACACATGAGTAGAACTAAAATTTTTTGAAAGCAACAAAAAAATAGTGACAAAATAAAAATTGTTGTTGCGGTATGAAAAAATAAAGCAGTAAAAAAGCTGTTCCAAACAAAGCCTTAGCCTATTTCAAGCCAAATATATGCTCCTGAAAAGAAAAAAAATTTATGTGAGATATTCTCATATAATTTTGATCTAGATAAATTTTGAAGTTATTCATACATAAAT
Source organism: Dendrobium chrysotoxum (assembly GCA_019925795.1). Classification (NCBI taxonomy): domain Eukaryota; kingdom Viridiplantae; phylum Streptophyta; class Magnoliopsida; order Asparagales; family Orchidaceae; genus Dendrobium; species Dendrobium chrysotoxum. The sequence continues at coordinate 75,472,132 of CM034315.1, forward strand.
AATTTGTACTATACTTATATCAAAATAAATTTCATAAAAAATATGTATATATCAGCCATTTTTGTTCCCTAGCGATAACCAAATATAGCGTAGGCCACTGCGAATAGTTAAACTCTGAAGACTGAAGCCACTTAGCATTAACCTAAAAAGAGATGGGTAACAAACAAGGGAATCCGATATCACTCCTTTCTAAAGGGCAGAAACCCGAATGCTACATTTAGCAAACAGATTTAAAAGGTTAGACAAGCTTATCATTCTCAATAAATAGATATTAAATTCTTCCGCAAAAAAAAAAAAAAAAAAAAGTCATATATATATATATATATATATAAGATTTTATTGACTAAAATATAGAAAAAATGAGAAAAATATTCACTCTTATTTTTCCCTCTAATTCCTGACATCTATTCCAAATTAAGCATTCAATTTGCGTGATATAATTTAGGTAAGGCAGTAAGATAATTTTTTTCTGGTGCAGCCCTTTCCTATAAATCCTTACACAAAAGTAGAAAAAAAAATTGTTTAGAATATTCTGATATAATTTTTAATGGAGATAACTTTCTGTATTTTATTCTAATATATATATATATATAGAGAGAGAGAGAGAGAGAGAGAGAGAGAGAGAGAGAGAATTAATTTCAAATAAATCCAATATTATATGAAAATATGATGATAAATTTTTCCTTAAAAAATAAGATTGAGCTCCACTTCACTTAAATGGATCAATCAATATTGAAGAAGGGTATGTGACTCTCTTTTCACTTTGAATAGTCCACCAAAATACAGATGAGATGAGCTCCATTTTATTATATATATATATATATATTTGTATTGCACTCATTTTAAAGCACATCCAATGACATTAAAATACATCCCAGTAAAAATTTATTAAAATTTCCCAACTAAATTCTTTTTTTCCTCCGATGAAACACCAATTGGTTAACTACTTTGGCTCCCATCCAGCAGATTTTGGACTTTAGGGTATCTCCAACCAAAAAACTCATTTTCCACTTTAAAATTCTGTAATACTCTAAAATATAATAACTCCAACGAAACTTCATTTCATATATCAAAAAAAAAAAAATTTCTAGGTATATTCTTTCTCCGATCGAAAAAAATTACGTTTGTGAATAATACGACGTCAATATTGGCATGTCACTGTTCGCGTCGCACAAATGTTGCAGGTTATTGCGTTCGGGTGAAGTAGCTCGCGGATGGCAAAGGCTGGTTTTGCGTTCAGTTGGAGATAGTCTTAGGAATGTGATAAACGTGCATATATGTGATTTATCTTTGGGCACTAAACATTCTTAAAAAAATAAAAATCATCCTATGAAAGTAATTCTTTCTTCTTTCATGGAAAGAGTAAAGAAGCTTTATTCGCAGCTCTGCAGCGTATTAATGCAGTTAAATAAAGCCTGAAGAAACTGTGGAAGGTGATGCAGAGTTCGTAGTGCAGCTCTCAGCCTACAAACGCTGCACTTATAGCATTAACACAGGCCTAGCTAGGAACCCCCCTCACCTATTTATTAAAAAATATTCTATAGAAAAATTAATTTTTTTTGTGTGAAAATTAGGTCAAGAGCTCCTAACCTAATTATAGCTCAAGAATATTCTCAATTAAGAAAATTAAAAGCCGTTGATCCAAAATACAATACAGCATAATCAAAATTTAAAATTGAATAACAGATTGGATAATTAACGAACAAAATCGAACAAGTCAAAAGCAGAGTAAAGCAGAGCAGATTTTATTTATCATCCTTTAATTTCAATTTAAGAACTTGAAGAAGGAGTGAAAATTTAAATCGGTAGGAGAAACTGAAGAAATTGGGAAAGGAGGAAGAAGAAGAATTAAGGCTAACCATGAATTGATCGAGCTCCTTCTCCTCTCCACCCATCATCTGGCCGCCGGCCATGACAGAGTACTTAGCGACAACTTGCTGGGACTGGGCGAGCTGAGCGTCGATTCTCGGCAACTGATCCACCGGCGTGGCGATCCGTAGGCACGCCACGTGTGCCGACAGGAGCTGCTCGTAGAGCGGGTGGGCCAGTATCTCTGCCTTGTACCGCGCCCTCTGCCACGTGCCTTCAACAGCTTCGCCGCTGCCCGCCGGAGTTTCTTCATCGCCGGCGGTGGCGACGATTATGGAGTCACTGGAGGCGGGGACTTCATCGTCGGCGGAGCGGAAGGGAGCAGGGGCGGTTTGGAGGTGGAGGAAGCTGCCGTCCACGAATTGGTGGGGTTGTCGGAGGATGGGGTTGTTCAGCCACGATGGCCCGCCGGCGAGGTGCCTCGCCGTGGTGGCTGCGGCAACGGTTGGTGATTTTCCGGCGTCTTCGACTAGATGCTGGTCGGCGTAGGCTGGAAGGGTTATCTCTTGCGCCAGGTGGTTGTGGTAGGCCATCTCTTGCAGAGATGTGAGAGAGAGAGAGAGAGAGAGAGAGAGAGAGAGAGAGAGAGAGAGAGAGATTAGTTGAAATTCGAGAGGACGACGAGACGAAGAAGGTAGGGAAGGAGGGAGAGAGAGAGAGAGAAAGAGAGAGAGAGAGAGGACTTTTCTATTTTCCGGGACTATTTATTTATGTTCTTTATTGCAATAATTAAAAATTAGGAGGGTGTTTTGGGAAAAGGAGCTGCCGGCCGATTGGGCCGAATGTAAGAGGGTAAATATTGGACGGGGTGGGGTATGTAAATTCAGAATCGCCATATTATGTTTGTAATTTTTAAAAATGTTAATGATGAAATAAAAGAATAACAAGGACTTTAAGGTAAAACAACATATCATTGTCATGGCATTTTAATCGAAGTACATATGATTGTTATATGTGAATTTATATATTTCATTTTTCTATTCTCTAAGGATATTGAATAAAGACCATCAAATATTATTACAAGGGTTTAAATTTTTAATTTTAATTTTAGAGATCAAAAGACTATCACTTACTAAATAGTTGAAATTTCTTAGAGTTTGAAAATTATAAAAATATAAATAAATTTAATGACAAAAAAATATTTTAAGCATCATAAATTTAAATAATATATTGTTCATAATTAAGATTTCTTTTGGGATGATTTTTTACTGCTTCTTAAAACAGCTTTTTAGTATAAAAATTAAAAAATTTATACGAAGGCTTCATTTGGGATTGCTTTTTTATTGTTTCTTAAAGCTACTTTCTAATACAAAAATTTTAATTTTTATACTAGTAAATTGCTTTAAATAATAGTAAAAAAATTATCCTAAATGAAGCCTAAAAGATTATTTTAAGAAGCAGTAAGAAAGTCATCTCAAACAAAATCTTAGAGTATTTCCAACTTATTTTTTTATAATAAATATTAGTTAAATTTATTTGTATTGATTAAAAATAATTTATTCTTTTATCAAATAGTGAAGTTAAATTTATTTGTATTTTATTTCTTATAAAATAGCTACAAACCTCATTTATGATAAGAACTTTTTTTTTAAATATTCATCTTTTCATTTTTTTTTTTAAATGTTAATATTCTTGATTAGAGAGGGATTCTACTGGCAAGGACCACATAAATAAAGGTAACACATGGCATACAAAGTAGGGTTAGACGGTTGGACCACGAGGATGTGGGGACCACCACTATGGGTATAACAAGGATTGTGTTATAGTACACCAATTAAAGAGTGCCATGTGGCAACTGTGGGGCACAAGTAGTTTGACCTATTCAAGATGGACTTGCGAGGGGTGCGTACATCGATCGACTTCACAACTTGGTGCTCATAGTGCCACCTGTGTGGTCTTCATGCCAAATATCTATTGGAGATTCCACGCAGTAGGGAATGTTAAATCGATCACCATTAATTTTCATCAAAATTCGTGAAATATAATGAAAAAGCATATCGAACTAACTACCTATCATGAGTTTAGCTGGATTTTTTTTTGAAACGGGGTATCTATCCATCCGCTGCCACTTCAAGTAGAGCATTTGGCGGTAACTAATCCCTCGGCGAAATCTAGCGAGACCACCCACCGACATTGGACCCACACTTGCTTTACCCCATTGAAGAGGCGATGCCGTAGTAGAGGGGATTCGAACCCGGGATGGGGTGTTCCCAACCATGCTCGCCCACCAACCAGCCTAGGCCTCAGTGGGACTGGATTTTTATTCATTCACCAAATATCGTCACACCCGCCGTTTAATCTAACAAAATGCTCTGCCACAAAGACGGTGATAGGGACATCCGCATTTCTAAGAAGTCTCCTTTTTCTAATTATTTTTGCTTAATTACACCACAAAAGTTACTAATCATAACTTTTCCTTAAGAAGCTTCACTTCTTGACCTAAGAAAAATTATTGATTGAGTTAAATTTGAAATAAAATAATTATGTATTTTACATCGACATAAAAATTATTATTATAAATTACGGCAAGTTGCAACATATTTAAAAAAAAAAAAAGAAAAAGGCTTTGTCTTCCATATTTATATTAACTCACTCGTTTAACATATCTTCTAACCTCGCACGAAATCTCAATTGATCTAATCAATTAGTATTATACAATAATATGTCAACACTAATTCTTTAATTTAGTTGTATGGCTTAGAGGAGGTGACATTTAATATATAGTTTGGTAGTAGTTGAAAATATACGGAAATTAAATTCATAAAAGCAACAACTATAATTATTTTATTTTTTTTAATGTTCTTTAGAAAATTTTCAACTTTATTCATAAATAAATAAATAAATAATGTATGCATTGGTGAAGCTACGAAGAGCTTGAGGAGTGTAATTACCCATAATGATTTTTTTATTTCTTGGTATATTGGTTGGGAGATTTGACAAACTCCCAACCAACGGTCATGAATTCAAGTCTTGAGTATATGATATATGTGTATTTACCTCAATTGGCCTAAATGTTCCCTCCAAAAAAATAAATATTTTATCTTCACTCAAAATTATAATAATAAAAAAATCATGTTCTCTTTTACTCTTAAGATTATGCATGCCCTATTCTAGGGGTGTAAATGAGTCGAGCCAATCACGAGTCATCTTTGGCTTAAGAATACGAACTCGAGCTTAAGCTTTATTCCACGAGTTCGAGCCGGTTCATGAGCCGACTCATTTATTACGAAAGAAAAAAAAAACATTCCAAGCAATTATTATAATAAAATGATAAAAAATAAAAAATTAGAAGAAAAATAGCAGATAATCACTTACTATAAAAATTTTAATATTTTTAATAATATTATACTTGAAATCATGAATTTAATGTATTTTAAGTTCATTTTATATGAATATTTTTTAAACAAATAGGTTCACGAATTATCAAGTTGAGTCAGAGCTTGTTCAAGCTTGACTCGTTAGCTCATCAAGTTCAACTCACGAGACATTTATCGAGTCGAATCTGAATCAGCTCACGAGTTGACTTGTCTCACTTAAACCCCCACTCTAATCCTATTTTGCCTGCCCTAATCTTATTTTGCCCGCTCTCCTATGTATATATATATATAAGGGAAGCTTCTAATCCAACATGTGATTGCATTGAAGACATCTTAATTGTAGAAAGAAGTGTGCGCTCACAATTGCACGGTAATAGTGTAATTTAGGCTAGGGCTCATTCATAGGTTGGTTGGTAGGAATTTTTATAATTGTTTAAAATAGATTGAGAAGGCACAAGTATTTTGCATTTTATTTATTTCATGATTTGATTTTTTTTTATTTAAACAGTAGCCGATAAAACTATGATTATTTCACTTATTATTTTTAGCTTGGTTTTGAACACATTAACTATTAGTTTCTAACAAATTATATTTTGATGTCTGTAATATTAGAAAAAAGGGGGTTTAAATATGTACTGTAAAATTCTTATGAATTTATATATCTAATATTTAAATATTTATAAAATACTCAAATTTTTACATATAAAAAATATTATTAATATTAACTTATTTAACAAAAGGTATATATTTTTATATGATTTAGAAATTAAGGTAATATAAAACTAATTGTATGGAAGGACATTCATGATGGTAGAGAAATAGAGTTTAACATCTTAGTTTTATGTGAAGATATAATACATAGACAAATAAATGAGTTGTAAGGGACACCAGGATTTTATATGCAAAACTCACAAAAGGAAAAAACTGTGGGGCCCGACATAGTTGTAATGATTCAACTGATATTTGTCATTAATTATAAATAATGTACGTCTTTCCCTCGGGAAGGTGTTTAACAATGTGGTATACATATAATATATACAACATATTATGTAGGTGTTGACACATCATAGTTGGGCGACCGTGGTTGAAAGGATTGTAGTCTTGTGATGATGGTCGAAGAACTATAATCGGGTGATGGTGATCGTATGAGCATGGTAAGGATGTAATGGTTGGAGGACTATAATCGGATGACTGTGGTCGGAGGACTATAGTTGGATGATAGAGGTCAGATGATTATAGCCGGGGGAAGGTAGATAGAAAGTTTGTAGTTGGGCAACAGTGGAGGTCGATTAGTGTTTTGACGATCGCAGTTAGGCAATGGTCCAAAAGTGATTGTCGGATGGTAGCCCCGACAATGGTGCTTGAATGGTGGTCCAAGTTCCTTAGAGCCTCTGTGTTATTTTGAATCTCAAGCTAAATTTTAACCTCTTGGTCTAAGCTCCACCCTCACGTAGAGAATATAGCATATTTATAGATTTTTTAGGGTGTCATGCCTTGAAATAATGGAGAAAGTTCAGAACACTCTATCGGACCACATATGTTGATTCTCTTAATCATAGACTATTTCTTCAACATTTAAGTGCCTTAATGATGTCGAAATTATACAATCTTTTGCTTTTTGATTTGTCTTGTCGAGATACTTGATTCGATTATAAGCATGTGAGATTTAGAGATCATTTGATCATCCAATTAATATCCTGAAATTTTTAATTATACTTAAAGTACTCATTATGGGCCTATTCATACTCGAATTGGGTCAACTTTGATATAATTGGGTTTATCTCGTGGAGACGCTCAAATTGACTATAATTATATTGAAATCTGAGTTGTGATGGCCCTAACTTTAATTTTAGAGGTTTTGAATTTATATATTCATCGAGATTCGTGTATCATCATGATAATTTTTTATGACATATAAAAATAAATATAAAAATTTAGATATTAGATTTACGAACAAATAACAATTTTTACAATATTTATATAAATTCCCTAAAAAAACAGTATTTTATACTGCGGGAAGCTTAATTTCTCAATTTTTTCAATACCTGTACTTCGCGTTTTCCTTCTTTAATATCCGAAAATTATATGCTAATAAATTTTTTTTACAAAGATTGACAGCATGGCAATGTTGAAATTTCTATGCTATATATTCCCCTACTTAATAGCTTCACTGTACAAAAAGTTTCACTGTTATTAATCATCTAAGTGTTCAAGTAATAAGAGATTTTTAAACCTGTGAAAATTAAAAATTATAAAAGCTCAGAACAAAGCAAACGTTTTCACTGTTGCTTGCCAACAAGCTTTGTCCTCTTGCTTATTTGATTTCTATTTTATAAGCTCAACAGTTGCGTTCTATTAATGGCTACACACCATCTTAGATTTATAATCTATCTGCAAGGATTATATTATTTTATAAAGTTGATCGTGAGATTAATGTTGAGAAAGTAATTTAGATATTCTGACAGTAAAAAACTACTTTTTATTATATAAAATTTTAAAATATAGTGAAAAAATAGCAAGAAATTAGTAACCAAATAAAATTATAATTAATGTCTAAAAAGTAAAGCAGAAAAAGCAGATTAGTGAAAAATCTATCCCAAGCATACACTAAGATTTTGTTTAGAACAACTTTTTTGCTGCTTTTTAAAACAGCTTTTTAGTATAAAAATTTCTTGAATTAGAAAATTTTATACTAAAAAGTTATTTTAGGAAGCAGTAAGAAAGCTGTCCCAAACGAAGCCTAAGTCAGATGTATTTTGTTAGTGTATTTTTCCTTCAAATTTGAATAGATTATGCTAATGATTAAATTTATTTTTAATTTAAAATTTTAGGTTTATGAGTTGAATTGTCAAAAATTTAATTGTTTGTGTTCAATCAAGTTTGATCCGATAATGAGCTCATAATTGATTAATTTTTAAAAGTCCGTTTGTTAATAGAGTAAAAGATGAACAAGATCCTCTCGGGTCGTGTTCGCTTCGATAGTAACTTAATTGTGTCTATAGATACAAAAAATTATGCATTTTTGTATATGTGTATACGTGCATTGTTTATGCTCATAGTCATACATTCACATCAGCATGAATAAATATTCATATATATTACGACTTATATCTTCTTCGATTTATATATGATTTCCAGCTAGGTTTTATATTCGTGATTCGTGAATAACTCCAGCTCGACTCGATAAGTTAACGAACCGAACATAAAAATTTAGCTCATTTATTTAACGAACAGAGTTGAACAATACCCCGACTCACTCGAACTCAACTCATTTACACCTTTAACAAAAGGGAGAATCAATAGAAATTAACTTAGCTTTTTATTCTACTTAGAAAAATCCAAACCTTAACAAATACCAACTAGTAGACAAGGAAAATGAAATGTTAAAAAGCTTGATTAAGTCAAAAGCTAGCAACCAAATTTGTTTTGCATGGCTCTTTTGTCAATATGATGTGTTGTGTGGGACCCACCCTAATATAGATATTTGTATATTTATCTTGTAGCTTTCCATCCGTTATTTTCTTCCTCTACCTTTTAATTGTTTGGTTCTCTTTCACTTATGTGTGCAGATTTTGTAATGGTTGTCTTATCCTTCCACCTTTTCTCCAACTAGGTATTAATAAGCTTTAGGGGCTCTTTGCTCCATTGTAATGGAATTTTTTGCAAAAACATATGCCTGCAAAATAAATTTGTAAAAGGATATTGAGTTTGAAGGTAAAGTAATTTTATTTTTATTACATGTTAAAAATTTTAGAGAATTCATATCATGATGTATTAGGTCTGAACTGTATTAACCAAAGATAGAGGAAGATCTAAAATGTTTTGGTTAGAAAGTATTACAAATGAACTCTTTTTATTAGATTTAAATGAGAATTTGAGATTAATAGAATATAAATTTTTATGTTTATGTTAGATAAAATTTTACACACATGGATAAAAGATTCTCATAAGAGACGCAGGAATTTTTATGTGAAAATTACAGAGAGGACAAAACTATTGTGCTCGTTCTAATTTAAATAATATATTATATTACGAAGATTACAAAAGTTGCCATTCCTTTCAATTGGAGAAGATGAATTGCAATGTTCGGATAATTGGCTCAACCTCATATGAGGATAATAAAAAAGACAGAAGAAAAATAAGGAATGATGAGAATTAGTGTTGCTCAATGAATGGGTAAGGCAATAGGGCAACAATGATTGTCAACATCAGCTTACAGTAGGAAATAAAGGTCTGGTGATGATGATTAGGTGGCAGAGTCGAACAATGAATATAATGATGGTGGTTGTTTGACAGTTGGGCAGATGATAGTGTTTTGGTGATGGTAATCGAGCAGAGACATTCAAGCAATGACAGTCTTGTGGCTATAGTCGTTGGCAGCAATTATCGCGCAAAGCTCAAGGATATAAATAACTCACCACTCTTAAAAGGTGATAAGTAGTGGAAAGATATCTCACTTTTGTTGGCCAACAAAGCCTTACTAACTCATTTTAGGGTACTGTTTGCAGAAACTTTGTTACTGGTTTATTTTCAGAGCGTAATCATAATTTATGTATAGCTACTGCTTTTCGTATCTTTCAAAAAAATTTCTATGCTGGAAACTACTTTTTACATCAACTTCTAAAAAAATTAATTTCCCCACAACAGCTTTACGACTACTTTTTTAAAAAACTGATGCCATTTCGAATAGACCCTTGATCTTATTTTGTGTGCCAAATGGGCTTATTTAGACTTTTAAGGACTCCATAAAATTTTTTTAATATTCAAGACTTGATTTCAATAATTTTGAGTCCTGACAAAGCCTGTAAACATGAATTTTATAGGTTAGGGCTCGATCACAAACTCGATGTTCTCATGACAGCAAGTCCATACTGTTACGTACTCATGTACTTCACTGGCGTAGTTTTAAAGTTAAAAAACTTCTCAATGTTATCATTAGCTATTAGTGGCTTTGGGTCACTCTTATGAAGAAGAATACTTATCCTCAAAGAATGGTAAGAGTTTTATAGCCATTTTTTGATATTTTATAACTTGGATTAGAAACTTCTTAAAATTACTTCGACTGCCATAAACCATTATATTTATAATTTTTAGTGGAATAAAATTGTTCTTGTCAAGGCAAATAAATCAATAGCAAGATTGATTTTTACCATTAATAGTTTTTTGTGATGATAAAATCGGAACCAACGCCTTTGCATACTTGTCTTCGATGATCCTATCATCATATTTTTTAAATTTATTATCAACATGGCACTCATGTCATTAAGAGATATCTAATGCTAATTAATCAAACTTTTTGATGATCAAAGCATCATTTTCAATCGCCCGTGCCCACCCTAAAACCGGTGGGCCCATTGGGTTCACCAAAGGATAGGGCCATTCAATTAATTTTTTAAACGAGGAGTGAATAACTTGAATAATTTGATTTAAGAAATTAATTTGATACGCCTATGTAGAAAGAGAATAATTACCCTCTTTTGAAATTTATAAGGAGTCCATATCATTTTAAACATTTGAGGAATATTTTCATAAGAAAAATCCAAGATATGTAGGATAATTCAAAAATATTGATTCTCATATGGAACTTTTAATCAACAGTCTCTGGTGTTTTATTAGCATCACCACTGGAGATGACCTATATGATCTAATTTTTTTGCATTTTAATTGTGCCTTTTTTATTCCCATGAAGAGAAAATCGCTTTTTTTAATTATTTTTCTTTTATCTTATTGGAAACTCTGGGATGTGTTTGCTCGGGAAGCGCACCAATCAATTATATTCATATTTTTGGGAAAATTTAAATATAGAATTTTTTTTAATTTTTAATTTTGAAGTCGAACACGTCATCATAAATGTCATATCACATCGGAAGGTGAAAAAATCATTCTCTAATGGGTTCAGATTGCAAAATCGTAACTTCATCCCGATTATCATAGTTAAATTCAAAAAATAATTAAATATGACCCTGAAGGTTTACAATATTGTTCGGTAAATGTATGTATAATATTGTTAAAGGGCATTTATCTTTTTATGTGAGCATGATATATTTTTTTAAATTATAAGTTTTTTTTGGATATCCTTAGGAGTCTAATTGCATTCCAGGCAAAAAAAAATTCGACATGCATATAAGAAACCTAGAAAACCAGGTAATTTCTAAGGCATGAACAATTTAAATAATCATCAAAATATCAAAAGTTCATGTGGCAAGTGCCACTTAATTACAACCTAAGATCTGTAAAAATTAAAAATAACTGTACTCCACTAACAACAACCTAGTATCTAATCTTACATAATGACACAAGTTTAAAATGAGATATTTTTTTGTCTTCGCTTCTTTAGCTCTTTCCTTCGGGCTCCTTGGATCTGCTGGGTTCAGATATCCAAATGAAAAGAACTCCTCCTCGAAGGGGTATTTATTTTCTCTTTGGATTTCAAGTCATCTTAATTTGGATCTCCAAATGAAAGGAACTCCTTTCCAAATGGTTATTTGCTTTCTCTTTGGATTCCAAATCGGGTATTAATATATCATTTTAAATTAACTTTTATAACTCTTTGAAATATATATATATATATATATATATATATATATATATATATATATTAAAATGACTCTAATACAACCTGCACGTTATCCTAAGTAATTTATATATGGAGCCATAAAAAATCCCAAGCATTTATAGGATAAATTGCTCACATTTGAGCAAATATATTCACTTGGTTATGCTCTTTTTTTTAATTTCTAGAGGGATAAGCAGTTAAAGAACCTACAGAAAATTTTATTAATCAAAATTTAAGTTATCCCCCCACCCCCCTCTTTAACCTTGCATGAACATGACTGCCTGTAAAAAAATTTATTAGCATGTAGATCATTCCTAACCTATGTGTATCACATCACATGTAACATGGTAAAAGAAAATATCATATCATATGCATCATAGGTCAAACTAAATCACAACAACCAGCATACATAGAAGGTGGAGGGAAAATAGTTGGAGAAGGTGGAGGGAGCTATAGAGAAGCAAGGGAGAAGAACTTAGGTGCTAGAGAGAGCTGGGAGAGTGTGTTAGATTGATATGAGGGTTTTGGAGCATTTTGCCTATTTGAGACCCTTGGGTTTAAGTGGAGGGCTAGGACTGATCAGAGTGGTTGCTTAGATGATTTACACCTATCTTAAGTGGTTATAAGCCAGAGAAATGGCAGCATGCATGTGAGTGGCTCAAGTGAGCTCCCATGAGGGGAGGGGATCATATTTCACACCTTTTGGCTAAACCATGGCTTGGGCTTGGCTTAGGAGCCATTTAGAAAAGGTCTAGGGTATATTTGAGTGGATTTTGCTGGTTGATTTGGAGGGAAATGAATTGCTTGGCAATGCTTGACTATTTCACCATGCTTGTAACATTTTTTGACTTATTAAACAGTTAGCCAGTCAATACTGATTTGGATAGGTCTTCTGAAGGTCATGCATGCTGTAGGAATAAACTCTGAGGGATTTGAGGCCAAGGGTTGGGTGTTTGTATGAAAGGTTGATTGTATGTATGAGTTTGATCATTTCAAATGGGTTGACCAAGTCAAACCAATAGGGGTTTGACTCATGAAGTTGTTGGGTATGCTTAGAATATTCTATAAAATGATTTTGGGGGTTTAATTTGATTTGATGATGCTTGGAACATTGGATTTGGATTATGTTGAGTGTATGATTGGTTTGGTCAATCAGGTTAGACCAAGGATTGGGGTTAGGCACAACAAGTTCAAAATACTATTTTGGATCCAATGGAGGTGGTCTCATGCAATGGTGAAGTCATTTGGTTTGAAATGTATGTTTGGACCCTTAAGGGATATTTTGGTCAACCATGGTTAACATGGTCAATCGGGTCAAACCAGGTCTTGTGATTTAGTTCAATACACTCTAAATGATATTTAGAATATATTAAAAGATGTTTCATGGATTAGTTTGACTGGGCCATGTTGAAGTTTATGAGAAAGTTTGATTTTCCTTTAGGGGTTTTGGGTTTAGCGAGCCCATGGTCAGCTAGGGTCCACTAAAAGTTTCGTTTTTTGTTTAATATGTCATGAGAGTGATTATGGGCATGTTCAAGGGTTCTAGGGAGGTTCCCAAGATCAAATTCTATAAGATGCATGGTCCAGTGGCATGGGCTATAAATATTTGAAGATTTTATAGCCTTTGATTCAGTTTTGGGGATTAGAGGGATTAGATTGCCCTCAAATTTGGAGGGTTGGCCTTAAAGACATGTATAATCAATATGCAACTAACAGATCATGAATCGGTGGTCATTTGATTTGATTTTGAGGTCATTGAAAAATCACTCAAAATGGGTTATGGGACAAGAGACTTTAGCCTTAACTTTGGGTTTGCGGTTTTGGATTTGGTTTTGGTTTTGGATGGTCAACCTCATAAAAAAAATGAGGTCAATAGTTAACCAACATTTTTAGTTGTTTTATAAATTTAGCATCCCCATCACCCCAATTTGATCAAGGAGATAATGGAAGATTCTCAAATCCATTATGAGAATTGCACTTTGGTAGTCAAAGAATGGAAGATGTTTGAGTTACAAGGTGAAGTTTACCACAGTAGGAGCAATTATTCATCTGGTTCTTTCCTAGTTATCATAGTGGCTAATATTTGTGCCAAATTTATCTTACTTGCATTTTTCTTTTTTAGTAATCCTCTTTCTCTTTCTTTGTAAAAAGAGGATTAGTTTCAAGTTTTGCATATCTAGAAGTTCTCATGAAGGGCAAATTGCTGTAATCACCTACATGTATTAATGTCCACTTTCAAATGCATCATACCCCCTTAGTTTTTCTTCATTTGAAATTTTCAGGTTAGATTTTGTGCCTCCTAAGTCATAAACATTTTTTTACCTTTGCATGTGCCTATGTTAATTTCTATTATCATAAAGTTCTAGTATGCAACATCTCTATACACATTATGATGACTTTTTCTTTTCTTATTTTATTATAAAAATCATTACTCATTTTGATGAGAACAAATATAGTATGCAATTTAGTCCATTTTTAATGAGGAATTGATTTGAAGCTTGGAATTTATAAAAGTCTAAACACGATTGAAATCAAGCCCAACATTAAATATTTAATAATATAATCGTCCTAAGACCCATTGATAGTAGTTGGTTTTGGCATAAAATTAGGCAACTCATGATAGAAAAAATAGGATCAACTTCAAAGCTCACTCAATCTCAAATTTTATATTAATTCAAAATTAAAATGACAAATTTCTACTTGAGTAATGACTCTCTTAAAATGTTATTGGAGTTAATTTTATATGACCTAAATACGCCTAAGATACGACTTAATCATATACAACAAGGGTTTAGGTGCATTCGCTATGGATTAACTGAAACTCGCAAAAGCCTATGAGACCACTCACCCAAGCCTATGGGATCACTCATCCCATCAACAAGATAGACTCACCTATGCCCATCCTGAGTTAGTGACCTCATCGGTAAATCAGTATTTCTTTGGAAGGTTTGTGACCTCATCTATTTGGTCATTAGCATCCTCCCACCACTCACCTAGGGAGCTATTCTCATCTACCCATAAATATTCTAATTATATTTTTACATACATAAACTAGATCCTTATCACATGTCTCTAATTATCCTATCATATATCTTGCATTCAATTATTATTAGATCTAGATGTATCCTTTCCCGTGACAACCTAAAGTCATATAAATACAGGGTTGGATGATAATTTTAGACACAGTGATTCTTGGCCTTTTATGTTAGCAATAAAATCCTCAATTTTCTCTCTAGAATTCTCTCTTCTCTGTATTTCCTATTCTACTGAAACCTCATTAAAATTTTATCTTACTCCCATACGGCAAAGGTTTGGACCTCCCATTTTCACATATTTTTTTATTTTTTATTTGAACAAATTAATCTTAATTAATTTAAAACTTATTATGAGTCTAATCCTACTCGCACGAAAGGGACTGAATGCCGGCTGCGTAAATATATTAAGCAAAAAGACAATTGATAAATCTTAATCAGGCCACTAAGTGCTGAACTGTGAAGCCCGCCGTAACGACCGAAGCGTCATTAATTATGCGGGAAAAGGGACGCCACATCCGCATGTGATATTAGTATCTTAAATGGAGTCGGTGGTCCCACCCCAACTACTTTACCCACTGGCTTGCATCGCTCCTTCCAACGTGGTCCCCACATCCCGCGATTCTGAGTATTCCTTTGGCACGGGCCAGCCAAACAAATAAATATATTTTTAACGGATATCCATCTAACCTATTAAATATAAACAAATCAATATATATATATAAATTAATTTTAGTTGATAAAAAAAGTATTTATTATCATAAAATGCTTATCATGAGGTATTTATTGCTCTTCTGTTAGGCATCACATTTTTTTAATATTATGTCATTTCAATATTAAATAAATTCATAGGCCATTTGATGGTATGTGGCTATGTCCGACCACGACTATTTAGCTCTTGTAATTGATAAATTGGACTACTATCATCGGAGCACCATTATTTGACCACAACCATCAGATTGTCATTATTCGACCCATTCTGTCAAACTGCCGCCCGCTAAATTATCTTCGTCAAATTAAAATTTTCAGAACACAATCTTCTAGTCATCATCATCTAGTCACATCTTGACAACCATTGCCCAATAACAATTACCATTATTTGTCAATCACCGCCACTCAAATATTATATCTCGACATTCGTCGCTTAGCCGATGTCTCCCAACCATTGTCGACTAATCTAAATCTCTCCACCATCGCCATCTCGACCATCATCGCTTGACTACAGTGTCCTGATCGCTGTCAACTGACTATATTTTTTCTTTACTATTGCGCGACTATAATAAAATGCAAACCAAGAGGAAGGAAATTATAGTCTCGCTTTCAGTGGGCATGTCGTCGAAAATTATTTAAGTAATTTAAAGGGCATAGTTTGATAGAATCAATTTTACTTATTTTGGACAGATATTTTGTTAAAAATTCATAAAAGAATTATTATATTTTTTTCAACTATGTCCCCTTCTTCCCATTCACACCTCTTGAAGCTCCAGAGCCCCCTTACAACTCGTGACTTTGCAACCATCCATTTGGGTCATCTTAGCCATATTTTTTCTATTCTTCTGCAGATAAGAAGGTAAACCTCATTCTGTATCTTATTTTTCCATCAGTTTGAGATATCCATGCTTTAAATACAAAAATCAAAGATACATTGCAAATGATGAGATTACATTTGATTCATATTGTAGAGGTTTCCTACCAAATTACTAGTTCTAATATCGCATGAAGAGTACGATCCACATATCGACTCTCAATACAATGCTTTGATAAGCTATATAACAATGAACAAAGAAAATACTGGAGATACGAAGAGATGATCTTTGATGAAATTGACTTGTAATCTAGAGAACATACAAAAAAGCCTCTGAATATTGAAGCTCAAAAGTTTTATAAATTATTTCACGCAGCTCAACAATCATTATGGAATGATTTTATCACTCACCCTGAGTTATTGATCGATGTTAGAATGGTTAGTATTAAGATAAAGTATAATGTATCGTAGAAATACTTCAACCAAGTTGTTGGACTATTGAAGAAAACCAATCCAACATATAACTTAATACCGGATAGTTTATATGAAACAAAGAAGCTAGTATATAAATTAGATTTAGGTGCGTTTATGATGGCTTTCTTACTACTTTTTAAAGCAGCTTTCTATCTAGTACAAAAATTAAAATTTTTATACTAAAAAGTTGCTTTTGAAAGCAGCAAGAAAGCTGTCCCAAACAAAACTTTAATTGCACATAAAATAATTACTCCAGTAAAGATTGTATGTTTTATTACAAGATGATATAAGAAAAAATGTATTTAGGGATTGTAATGCACCTTGATTCAACCCAATAAGTGGGAAGCACAGAAAGTAGGAATATGTCCAATATAATATGTTATTTTCTTTACCCATCATACAACATCTTCAAAGACTTTATGGATGTATGATCTCTATTAGTAGTATATGATCACATCGTAAAATAATTTTGAAACAAGGAGTTCTGATTCATCTATCAAATGATGAGGCTTGTAACTACTTTCATCTACTTTCCAATAGATGTACAAGGGTGCATGATTTCTACAAAATTACTAAAGTGAAAAGAAATATGAGATATGATAAATTTAATCATTTCATTATAGTGCATCAAGCAACACGGACGTATTATGCAAATATTATATAAGAGTGATTCATAAACAAAATAGATATGCAGTCACTTAAACAAAACCCAATGGTACTGTTGAAAATAATAATATTATAAAAGTTGTACACCAAGCATTTTGCCTATTGCACTTAGCCGCACCCCAAAGACTTGCTCACTTGCTTAGTTGTTCCATCGATCACTCCTGAGAGGAAAAACAACAAAGCAAAACTCATTCAACTTCAAGGTAATCTTTAGACCGATTGATTAATGCATTGGGAATGGGGTTTTAAAAGTAGGCATACTTCATTGCATGAGTCTTAATTGAGTTCGACGCAAAGGAGAAATGCTTGAATTCTTGATCCCAAATGAGACTTTCTAGAGCTGTTTTCTATTTTACCAAAAAAAAAAAAAATCTTTCTCAGAGATATAATTAGAAGTTTGACACATTGCTAATAATACTGGCATTTTCTCTTTCATTAATAATCATGTGAAGTTTGTTTTTAATCGATCATCTCTGGCACAGTTGGTTTTACTTCTATCAGACTGATGAAACATGCGACATCTATTGAGTCCAAGGTTGTTGAACCTAATAGCAAGTTTTGATCTTCATTTCTATATTATTTTTCTCTTTTTAAGCTGCACTTCTTATTGTGCTGTATATGTTGTGGATTTCTGAGTTCCAAAGTTACCATTCTAATTAGGCAACCAAATGAAAAGTTTCTAGCTCCGCAATTGTTCCTCCACTTCTTCATCAGACAAGATAATCTTGTCCTCCTGATAAAGAGTGAAGTTTAGACAGAAGGCAGAAGGATTTTGAATATGAGAAGTGAGAAGAACTTTTGTATTTTAGTGGGGAGGAGAAAATTTGTTGCAAACTCAGTCAAAACCCCCAAAATCAAAGGCGATGTTTGATTAAGCCAAGGAAACTTCGAAAATCCATGGTGGAAGGCCCTGATGGAGGGGTGGGATGCGATGGCAGAGTACTTTGACAAGGCTAGAGTGAAAAAGGAGTCACCAGTAGAGGCAGTAGTGAGAAGGTGACACGAAAAAATAAAAAAATACCACAAAATGAACCCTAAACCTAATTGAGCGAAAATAGACATAATGCATTTTTTTTTGTTCTAAAAAATAATTACTTTTTTCACTTTTTGCAAAAATTTCAATTTTTGGATAAATTTTTACTACTGAAAAAATACAATTTCATTTCTTTTGACAAAGTTTTCAACCATAATTTTCGAATATTTTTTTCCCCTTTTTGATATATTATTATCTGACTCGGCGCATCAGCCGATTATTTGAATGCCAGATCGGCGATTTTTTGCTCTTGTTTGCAGGGCGTGGGACCGACACGTGTTTGCTGGGCGTGGGACCGACACGTGTTGGTATGGACAGTTCCCGCCATGATAAGGCAACCATGGGCCCACGCCCGGCGAGGGAGTTGGGCCGACGCTAAGTGGACATCCGCTACGCCGCCAAATGAAAGCCCTGCCGTTCCAACAATTAATCGTACGCCACGTTGCACATCAGGAAAGTTTGGCCGGCTGCTGTGGGCCCGTTAGCGTGCCTTCATTAATTTTTCCTTGCGGCATGATAAAAATACAATTTTTTGAGGCCATCTCACCAAATAATTTTTAAAAGATGAAAGTAAAATTATTAATGAGTTTTTGGACTAATTCCAGCTTAAATTAATTCAAATTATCAAAAAAATAATTAAAATTGAAAATCACAATTAAAATAATGATAATACCATTTTTCATATAAATATGAAATTATATCACAGAATATTTTTATTAAATGATTTAACTCACAAAGTACGGAGCAATGAAAGAAATGGAGATTGAGAATAAACTAATCATAGATTATCTATTAATGCTAATATTTTAGTAAAGTAAACTTCATCGCTTAAGAATATGCCACCCATATTGTCCTCTTGTTTGGAAGCTCAAGTTACCAATCAAGAGATATTGAGTTCGATGCTTCCATATATAATATGTGTGTGAATTTGTATTTAATTCGCTCAAAAAACTCAAAAAGAAGAAAAAAAAAACATTGCTTATGAATCCAATCACCGTCACATTGATTAATATCTTAAAATCAAAACTATCATTCACTAATTAGATTAAACTGAAAAAAAAATTGTGCAAAAATATTCTGCTGAAAATTGCATCAAAATTTGAAACTCGTTACTTTTACTCTGAGTTTTGTATGACATATGAAAATTTTATATTTCACTAATCTCAAAACAAATTTAATGATTTTCAAGTCTGTTGCATGTCGGAAAATTCACGGCGTTAGAGAAATATTGAGTTTAACTTCATTGTTTTGTACGAAGATCCAACAAAGAAAGAGGGGTGTAAAAGTCATATAAGACACTATAATTTTTATGTGAAAAAATCTTAAAAGGGGAAACATTATGGGAACTGCCCCAGCTAAGGGAAGACATTAACTTAATGTAACAAATATGCATCATATATAATACATTACATGTTTGGAGTTGGAAGAATCTAATGATATGAGAGCAATTCTCAGAAAAATGTTAGCTTATTTATTTGCTCAGTACGATAGTACTCGGATGATGGTGATCTGAGGAACGTTAGTCAGGCGATGAAAGTCGTTGGGACCGTAGTCAAGTGAATGCGGTCAGAAGGACCCTTTTGTGCTTATAATATCAGAACATATTTGTAGGTATCAGAATATAGCTTACAGCCACTATAACATAATTTTTTAGCTACCAGAACATACTTTATAGGCACCAAATATCTGATCATAGATAGAATCTCAAAGAATTTTGACTTCTTATAACTCTCAGCAGTCATAATTAAATCACATAAGCACATATTTCATTATATTATAACAATTCAAGATTAATTAAGCTCATATTAGAATAACATAATTTTATATAACGGTAGGCAACAACAATTCCTACTGAACAAAATTTCATAGTATTAAAATATAACTAAATTATTAAAGATTATGTAAAATATCAGTTTAAGACATTAATTGTACTACAACACTATTTTTTAGTTCATGTTATTTTCTATTTAATAAAAACCACACAATTCCTAAAATATCCAGTATAAAATTTACTGAGAATACTCAAAACGTTAATAATCACAATCTCTATAATATAGAAAAAGTTACGCGGTGAAAATTTTTTCAATGCAAAGTTATTTGTATTTTTTGGTAACATAAATTTTTAAAAAATATCATATTTTTGAAAACTGAGATATGCATAATATGACCTAACTCGATATGAATAATTTTTCTTACTGGGTTGACGGCTACAAATGACCCGAAGCAGTTCAAAATCCTTTTTTCCTCTCCAAATCTCTCTTTTTCTCTCTCCTACTTAGTGATTGTGATCGAACAAATGCAATGGAATAGTGGATTTTATTTTAATTTAAAGAGCTGTTGGTGGCCTAGCACTTTGACACTACCACCTAGCGTTGCGGTGCTAGTTTAAAAATCTAAATTTCAGAAGTGAGAGCGCTGAAATGTCACTAGTTAGCGTTTGGTACTGTAGCAGCGCCGATGCGCTCAAACACCCAACACTTGAGCACTCAAATAGTAATATTTATCAAATTTTACTAAAATTCACTCTACACCCTTAAGACTTATTCTAGAACACATGTAATATTTTTCAAGCATTAAAACACTCCGAAAGACATACAAATGGGTTTGAACTATAATATTTAATTTAAGTATTTTTGATTGATGAGTGTAAATTTTATATTTTTTCTAATGAGACTCTTAATTATATATGTGATTCATAATATATGCATGTCTAGATTTCTATCGAGCTTGTAGGAGTGAAAAAGATATCTACTGATCACCTACAATTATAGTATCTCCTTAAGAATTTAGAATATTTTATATCTTATATCTAGGCATACAAACATCATATCTCAATATTCCTGATTGTTCTTGCATTCCTTTGTCGAGGCTATACGTCACACTATATTTTAATTACACATATGACTATTATATGCATTAAATTAAGAACGAGATAATATTAAAAATATCATTTAATATTTATAGAATAAGAGTCTTTATTAGTACTTAACATACACTTTATATCATCAATTCAAAATAAGAGAATTAGCCAAATACATAATAAATAACAAGCAAACTCATTTTTATTAAACTTGTTACGGGCTAGATTATACGCGACGATAGAGTTAGAAATTTTCATCTCAGCGTTGTACGAATATCTAGCACACAAACAGAAAATGAAAAACTACCATGACTTTTACATGGAAAACCCTGGAAAGGGAAAAACCACAGGGCCACGCCCAGTTGAAAGGATTTCACTAGTATTTGCTTAGCTTACAAGTGGCTGACTTGTCCCCGAAAATGAGGACGATCTGATTACAAAATTCCACTCTCGGGTTGTACTTCGGTTATAAATGGAGATCAGAAATCCGATGACGCTAGGTGGTCGGGTGGAAATCCATGGTCAGTTCGTTATCGAACGAAACTCCGGCGTCAGTCGACAGTCGGCAGTCGGGCAGAACTCCGACATCAGTCGGTTGTCGAGTAGAAGTTTGGTGGTGGTTGAGGAGGTACTATAGGAAATTCAAGCATTACCGGCGGTCCTTTAGCCGCCGGTAATAACGGTGGTTAACAGGCGATTTTTAATAAAAAAACCACCGGAATCAGTGGCGGTATAGTAACCCCCAGTTGCTCATATTTGTGATAAATGATCTTCAATTTTGTACATGTTTATGAAAATTTGAGTAAATAGAGGGGGTGCTGTCAATTTTTTTTTTAAATGCTACAGGTTTCCAGCAGCCAACCGGCGGTTTGACCACTGGAAACCTCAATACCAGACGACTTATTATAGTTGCCGAGAGTATAATACAGTAGCCAATAAATACCAGCGGTTAGACCGCCAGTAAAACCAACATTTTGTACGGCCGAAAAGCTACCGGTGATTAACTGGCGGTCACCGTCGCTATAACTGCCAAAATTTATTGACCGTTTGTGCCGCCAGAACCTGACTGTCGGAAAATATTTCCTACGCGGTTTATACCGACGGTTTACAAATCATCGGTAGTTTCCAAAACCGCCGGAAAGATAATAGATATCGCCGGAAAAAACCGCCGATAATTCCTAAATTTCCTGTAGTGAGGAGTTTGGTGGCAAGGAAGCTCTTTTACTTCTCTTCTCTTTTTGCTTGGGTCCCCTCTCAAGAGAAATAAGGGGTCTATTTATAGTTTTCTGAGAGTGACATGGCCAGTAAATAGTAGGAAGATCAGGGGTAAATTGGGAGTGGTTTGAATGGACGACCGATGTTGAATCCATTGATCATGGACCATTTATTAGACATTTGAAGGCTCCACTGATATTAAAATTTGACGATCTTGGGCTCGTTGGATTCGTCTCATCGAGCCGCTCGATTCGATTATAAGCAAGCCACATTTGGAAACTATTTGGTAATCCAAATTATAGTTTAAACCCTCCAAATGTGCTTCGGGTCTTTAATTTGGACTTATTTGGGCTCGGATTGAGTAGAATTTGGTGTCGTTGGGTTTGTATTTTTGAGACGTTCAGTTCAACTATAAGTTTGCTGAAATCAGAGTTCAGATGGTCTCAAATTTATTTTTTGAACTTTCCAACTTGATTTTGCATCGAGATTCGTGCCCGATCAAGATAATTTTTTTATGATATATTAAAACTCATGGAAGGATAAAAGTACAAGAGAGTGATATCACAAGAAAGGATCAAAGTATCTCCTCTATACTCCTTCTCTCTTAACTTATAGAGATGTTTCAAGAAATAGATAAAATACTCTAAATAATTGTATCTTGTACTTCCATAGCCTTTCTTAGATTTACTCTAAGAGGAAACTAGAGCAGTTAAGAAATATTGAATTTCTCATAAGTGACCGAACTCTCTTACAAACATAACATCATAACTATTTATTGGACAACACAAAAAGGCATCTAGTGTTGCGGTGCTTGAAAGAGTGCTGCTGTGGCGCCCTTGAAGTGAACTAACGCCTCGACACTGAACTTTTGCACCACTGCGGGGCTTGCTAATGTGGATAAGTCACTTAATGAACAATCCCATCTTTTCACTAATAGAACATGGCCTTAGGAAGTTACAACTGCAACACTATGACGTTGTTGACATTTGAGCGCTGCGGCGCTCGAGGGCAAAAAATGGCACCATTGCCTGAGAAATTATGATGTCACGGCATTTAAAAATAGAGAATTCGATGCTGTCAATCTCACTTTTTGATTTCGGATGTTGGAAATGCTATGGCACTGGCTTTGTTGACATTGCAGTACTGACAAATAGAGAACTTGGTGCTGCAATATCTGATTTGTGGTGCCATGATGATATTAAAGGTGCACTGCGGCGTTGTTTCATTAGACGGGACGGCGTTGTAAGCTCCTTAGAAATTTTTACCATTTTTTAGTTTTTTTTGAATAAACACAACTAAAATAATATATTTTTATTGAAAATAAAATATGTAAAATACTATATAATTTACAGTTATCTCCGAGCGGCAAGGGTTTGCTGGCAATAGTGTCTAGAGGAGCTTTGGGATTGATGCCTTAATTCTCTCTTGTATCTCTAGCCCAAGGTCCAAGCCTTCCCCATCCAAGCCTCTTTCATTTGAAAAGTGGGGGTCTATTTATATATTTTGAGGGCGGCATACTTGGTAAATATGGAGAAGGTCTAGGAAAAATTTGGAGTGCTATATTAGACGACCTCATATTGATCCCCTTGATTATAGAGCGTTTGTTCAACATTTATGTTCCTTAATGATGTCAAAATTAACCAATAGTGGGTTCATTGGATTCGTCTCATTAAGACACTCGATTCAACTATAAGCATGTTATATTTGGATATCATTTCATAACTCAATTAAAATTTTGAAGCTTTCAAATATGCTTCAAGCTATTGATTTGAGCCCATATGGGCTCGAATTAGACCAATTTTGATGTTGTTGGGCTCATCTCGTTAAGACATTCAATTTGACTCTAAGTTTACTAAAATTATAGTTCAAATAGTATTTTATTTAATTTTGGAATAATTAAGATTTGCCTCAAGAATCGTGCTCGATAAAGCCAATTTTTGGTGACATATCAAAGTCTATGATATAATTTATATTAGGTCTATTTAATTAAATTAAATCACTACATAGCAAATTATAAGAAGAATTTCTAGCGAAATTTTTTTGCCAAAAATTACAGTGGAAATTTTCCACCAGAAATTTCAGTCGATTTTCTGGCAGATTTCCAGCGGATTCTTTTACGAGATATTTCCAACCGATTTTCGATGAAATATTTTCAAAGGATTTTAAAATTTTTTTGGAAATAAATTAAGTAATTTAATTTAACTAAAATAAGAAATTTAACTAATTTAATAAATTATTTAAATTTTTTTAAAAATAAATATTGTTAAATTAAATTAATTAAATAGTTTTAATTAGTTTGGCTATGATAGTTTTTTTACTTTTCAAGGATATTAATATTTTTTAATTAATTATTAGTTTTAATATTTTATGAGTTATAATTTAAATAAAAAAGAATAACTACTACAATCAATCTTGCATGGTGAGCAAGTGGATGGGCATAAGGTATCCTTCTGAAGGAGCGGGGTTTGAACCCTCATGTAGTCACGCTAAGGTTTTAGGGGTGTCAATATTTGACACTGTTTGCTACATATATTTTATTCATTTATTCAAACAAATTGCCTCCCAACGAATTTGTTGGGTGTTTTCACACGATAGATTCGTTGCCACACATTTATATATATATATATATATATATATATATATATATATATATATATATATATTATGGAAGATATCCATTTTGTCTTCTTTCCTCAGGTCATGACTTTTGACTGGGTCAGGCCCCGCTTGATGCCTGATACAGAGCCTTCCGAGGACCGTATTTGGCAGGAGATTGATAGATTCGATCCTTCCCATTCCGCTTCTATTCAAGACCGATTATCATGGCATCACGAGATGCTAATGGGGAGAGATATATATGCCGGGCTATTTATTCGCTCCCCTCGGCTACCTGCCTTTGAGTCTGAGCTTCCCATAGGACATGATCCTACAGATTGGGTGATCACCCTTAGGCTTCGTCACGATGAGGGCAGCTCTCTAACTCGGATAGTTGAGGGCCTTAGTTATGGAGCTCAGGATGTGTTACAGCCTGCTGCAGATCTTGCAGAGCAGACCGGTACCATCAGACTTTTGAGTTACAGCTTATCTCGTCATGAGATTGAAGAGCAGCAGTATGATTCGATATTTGGGATGCCTTTTAGTATGCTACAGGGCTATATTTGTTGGGCTCGATACGTCCTGAGAGCTCACTGGAGGGTGCTTCAGCAGGCAGGTGTCTATAAAGCCATTTATGCCTCATTGTTTGATTATAGTCGACTTTCATACTCCTGGCCTCAAGCACTAGCGGAGCACTGGGATAGCCTCACAAACACTTGCTGGATTGGGCCAAACGAGATGACGATTACCCTTTGGGATTTGCAGCTGATTTCCGGCCTACCTACTTTAGGCATTCCTTACGAGGAGTGCATTCCTCCAGATTATGACTTGTTCAGGCGTCGGTCAGCTGGTCACTCGGGGCAGGGGGAGTTTGTTTACTCAGATGGTCTTAACCAGAGTTTGGACCATTACTGTCGCCTTCGAAGATAGAGAGGTCGCTGCCGTGGGGCTGTAGTTCCCTTGGATACTTGGACTAAGAGTTTGTTGATCCCAGAGGCTTATGTATTATTGGTTGCTCAGCCTCATGATCCCTTTGGCATGGATCTTCAGTATAACGAGCAGTCTTCAGCTGAGTTTTTTTAGCCTGGTTTAGTAGAAGGAGTTCGGCCAGTTACCGCTAAGGGGATTTCAGAGGAGACTTCTTTGGTAGCTTTTATAGCCACATGGTTATGTTACTTTGTCCTTCCAGACCAGAGTAGAGTTCTCCGCCCTAGTACCCTTTTGATGGCTAGTGTGATTGCCACTGGCAGACGGGTTTCATTAGTTCCAGCAGTACTAGCACGGATCTACAGAGGATTGGGTCAGATTACAGCCTCCTACGGTCGACGTCAGCGCACTATTGAGGTGCCGTGGCATTATATCCACGGATGGATTCATATGCACGTTGCAGGTGCTTTCAGCTGCGTAGAGCCTCCAGATCACTATAGAGATCATTTCTTCCCTACTCTACTTCAGCTAGCTAGGGCTACTTCAGCCACTGACAGGGCCCAGATTAGATTATTCATGTTCTCGCCTCTGCATGTAGCTGACCGTTTCAGATTGGTGTATAGATCCCCTATTGGGGATTTACCGCCTCAGAGCTTTGGAGTCTCACTTGCCGATACTCAGACTGATAGGAGAGGACCTACTCTACTTTCTCGAGGGGGCTACTCGTCCATTGCTTCATATTTTATCAGTATGAGACCAGGCTGGCTTTGCTACAGACGAAATGATACTGTATTTTTGGAGGGGTATAATCCCAACAGGGCAGCACGACAGTTTGGGTTTGTACAGGCTACACCTTTAGATGGACTTCCAGTTCTTCCTGGAGTGCCAGATGTTCAACACTTCAGCTCTCTTCCGTCTTCCACTCACCTCGAGGTGGCGGCCATGACTTGGGCTTTCCTTCTTCGACTTGGGACAGGGTCCCATTTCTTGATAGCACATGCAGATGCCACTACAGGGATTTCACATCTACGACTATCTTGGATCCGCCATACATTTTCCTCCTTCTTTGAGTTAGGCATCCATAGATATAATAGGAGGATCAGGGGTACTGGACGACTGAGGCATTCGTCAGGGCTTAGGGATTACGCCCCCGCACACACAGAGTCTTATAGAGCTCCAGATAGAAGGCGGAAGAGGAGCCCCGAGCCTACTGATAGGCATGACTGCCCTGGTACGTATATTAGTATTATTATTATTTTATTTATTATATTTATATCCTCTCATACATATATATATATATATATATATATATGATTGAATTGTAATATTTGCAGTCCCCTCACATGGGCATAGGCTGACTTCTCCTTCTCTCGAAAGGGGTCGACCCAGGAGCAGGACTTCGTACGAGCAGATAGGTTATATATTTATTTCATTTGAGCATTATATATTAAATTTGAATATCATATTTTAACATATTTCCTTTGCTTGGCTTTATTTCACTCAGGTGGCAGGCTTTCTCCTGAGTTACAGCCTGACAGATTTACACTTGTTCCACCAGCACGTTACACCAGCTCGAGTCAGGCACTTGGTACATGTAGCTCTTCACATCACCCTTCATCGGGTGACCTGGATGTAGAAGACCACTCAGGCACTGAGTTTCCACCTACTGCTACCACTACCTCTGGTGATGTTAGAGGTAAATGTTTCTTATATGCCTATTTTATTCAGTAGCATTTATTTATTATTTTCTCTATTTTCACCCCCCTTCCATATATATTTATAGGTGACCAACCAGCAACTTCTGTAGATCACACTGCCGGTGATCCTAGCGGGCTTCTTGCAGAGTTGGTTGTTTTGTCTTCTGCTCTTTCAGATTCCACTTGGGTGATTGTCGGTGACTCATCAGGAGGACTTTCACCTGATGTTCATCTTACTCACAGTGACTCTACCCAGCTACTTCTGGAGAGCGATGCTGATGACACTGCGACGGAGCTGATCACCTGTCCTTCCTCGACTCAGGTGGTCCCAAGCTGTTCTTCAGAGGGATCTTCACCAGGTGTTACTTCACACATAGGTGATCACCGATCTGTAGCTTTTGCAGAGGCCTTCCACCTTTCAGGTATTATTTTATTTTCATTAGCATTTCTTATTACATTATATATACAAATGTATATATTCTTAATGATAGCTCCTCCCCTTTCATGTTCTAGGTTTGGAGCTTTCATATTTTGTGTCAAGATCAGTGTTTCGGGCCCGCCGTTCTTTCAGTTGGCGATGGTCGAGGGGAGTGCAGTATGCTGTTACTGCCCTACGAGCTTTACTACAGCGAGTGGACCTCGATGCTTTAGAAGACTTGTACAGCTTTCACACTGAGGCTTGCTTACTTTTGGACTTTGCTGCCTCCTGCGGCCTTCGAGATAGCCTCTTGCAGATGTGGGAGCTTTCCTACCGCACTGTTGAGTTTGGGCTGTTTCAGCTAGACTACACTTCTCAGCAGTTGTCTTATATGATTCTAGCTGACTTAGAGGCTGAGGCCAGAGCTACTTGGGACAGAATGAGGAGAGATCGCCTTGATCTAGATTTTGGATTACAGGCTTTGCACCACTGTCAGCAGGACATTTCTGGGGAGCAGACTGTGCTCTAGAGCATAGAAGTTGAGCTCAGAGTTTTGAGACTGAGGGCGAGAGTTCTTCTGGCGAGACGTCAGGAGATTAGAGCAGCAGCTGCTCACACTGAGGAGCACTTTTCTTGGATGACTGCCGAGGTCGAACATTTGGAGCATAGGTTGTCCTTTTCCACTGAGGAGTTTGACTCGGCACACCGTCGACTGGAGTTTGCACAGGAGCAACGAGCGATGTTACAAGATCGTTTGGCCAGAGTTAGACGACAGATCAGTAGTATTCAGTTCAGACTTTGACAGCCTTCCTACCACCTCTCTGGTACGTATGCATGTATTTATTTATAATTATGTATTAAATTTTTAGACTTTTATTTTTCTTGGCAGCTCTACCCTTAGGTTTATGAGCATAAAAATCTTATAAGTTTGACCCTTAGGTTTGTGAACGAATTGATCTTAGCTCGACCTTTAGGTTTGTGAGCGTAAAAGATTTGAAGGTTCGGCCCTTAGGCTTATTAAACCAATGAATTTTAGCTCGACCCTTAGGCTTGTGAGCATAAAATTTTAGCAATTAACTATAATGATAAATCATTAAGTCAATATGTCGTTTCATGATTCCTTTACATTATTTAATAAAGGGATATTTTTATAAAAATTACCTCATGTCTTTGCAGGAGGGTATAAAAGATATCTCCTGCCTTTCAGGAAGATATATATAAATTACCTCCTGTATTTTAGGAGGGTATAAAAGATATCTCCTGTCTTTCAGAAAGATATATATAAATTGCCTCCTGTATTACAGACAAAATTTTCATCATAACATCTTGTCAATTGGGAGGTTATGTATAATATTTTTTCAAATATTGGCCATTAATTGGCGGCATAGGCCTTTGACCAGAAATATCTATAAGTTGATAGGCTCCTCCTTCATATACCTTTTCGATAATGAAGGGACCCTCCCATACCGGGTCAAACTTACCACCGATGCGACGGTGGGGAATTATAGGCCTTTTGCGAACTAGTACAAGTTCTCCTTCCTTAAAGCTCCTAGGACGGACCATTCGATCGTGAGCCCTAGTCATTCGTGCTTTATAAATTTCTAGATTTTGTTGGGCCTGAAGCCTAGTTTCATCTAAAGCTTCAAGTTCTTCTAATCGTAGAAGATTATTTTCTTCTTGGGTCAATTTGTATTGCATAGCAATACGCAGTGACGGTAATTCTACCTCAAGAGGTAATATCGCCTCTGTTCCGAAGACTAGGGAATATGGGGTAGCTTGTGTCGCAGTCTTATAGGTTGTGCGATATGCCCATAAGGCTTCTGTTAGTTTATCATGCCATTCCCTCTTATTTGTAGAGAGAATTTTCTTGAGCAATTTAACCAAAGTCTTATTAAATGCTTCGGCCAAACCATTAGCTCTCGGGTTATATATCGATAAATAACGCCAGTCTATTTTATGGCGTTCAATAAATCGATAAATTTTAGCACTTTTAAAGGCGGTACCATTGTCCGATATGATTCGACGTGGTACACCAAAACGATAGACGATGTTATCTCGAAAGAATTTCATTACATTATCTGCTTTAACTTCTCTTAGGGGAATTACTTCAGCCCATTTTGAGAAATAATCTGTGGCAGCGAGGATGAATCTATGTCCCAAAGAAGAGGGTGGTTCTATAGGACCAATTATATCGGTACCCCAACTTTCAAATGGCCACGATGCTACTGTAGGGTGTAGCGGGTTAGGTGGCCGATGTATAACATCGGAATGCACCTGATATTGATGGCATTTCTTAGCATAGTTAAGGCAATCCTTAACCATACTAGGCCAGTAATATCCCATACGTTTGATTTTAATTTTCATTTTGGGTCCGGATTGGTGTGCACCACACAATCCTTCATGGACTTCGGTTATGACTTTTTGGAATTCATCAGGTCCCAGACATCGTAGCCACATTTGGTCAAATGATCTACGATATAGTGTGTCATTTACGTAAGCATATCTTAACGCTCTCTTGGATATTTGCGAGGCAGTAGATTTATCCTCCGGTAATCTACCCTCTTTAAAATAGGTAAGAAATGGTTCCCTCCAATCATTCTCATCCGATATATACAGGCTCTCAGGTGTTTCTTTTCCTTCGTTGTCTTGTAAGGAGGCCGGAGCTAATGCATGTCTATTTTGGATAGTTATAATGATCAGATCCTCTTGAGAATTTGTCATTTTTTTAGCTAACTTTGCCAACGCATCAGCTTTACCATTTTCACCACGTGTAACCCTAGTCAGGGTTACCTCAGGGATTTGCTCTAGAAGTTTCAGAGCATATTCGCGATACGGGATTAGCTCGGGCTTATTGATTTTAAAAGCACCTGCTATTTGCTTAATTATGAGTTGAGAATCTCCATATATATGGAGTTTCTGAATTTGCATATTAATAGCAAGCTCAAGACCCGCAATTAAAGCTTCATATTCAGCTTCATTGTTAGTGCGAGGTTCTATTAAGCTATATGAGTATCGCAGTATACCGCCTTGCGGCGTTATGAATATAACCCCAATGCCCACCTGAACTATTGGGAGTTTAGGCGGTCGGGCTGGTTTTATTGATGAAGCTCCATCAAAATAGAGCTCCCATTCTCGTAGATGTATTCTCTCTTCCACTTCGAGTATCTGCTCATCTGGCAGCTCGTCATTAAGTGGAGAGCATTCAGATAAAGGATGGGCAGCTAGAAAGTCTGCTAGCGCCTGTCCTTTAATAGCCTTTTGTGGCATATATGTTATATCGAATTGCATTAGCAATACGGTCCATCTAGCTAGACGACCTGTCAGAGTGGGTCTAGTCATTAAAAACTTTAATGGATCCACTTTAGATATTAATGTTATCTTATGAGATAACATATAGTGTCGCAATTTTTGCGTAGTAAAAATTAATGCTAAACACTATTTTTCAATTGGCAAATATTTTGATTCAGCCCCTATTAATCGACGACTAATGTAGTAAAGGGCATTTTCTTTGCCATCGATATTATCTTGTGCTAGCAATGCTCCAAGTGATTCCTCCAAGGCTGCTGTATACAAAATTAGGGGTTTACCCGGAATAGGAGCAGCAAGGATTGGAGGATTCATCAGATATTGCTTTATGCTATTAAACGCCTCCTGACAAGCATCGTCCCACACGAAAGGAGTATCTTTCTTCATCAATCGTGCGAAGGGTTGGCATCTACCTGAGAGATTAGATATGAATCTCCGAATATATGCCAATCTTCCTTATAATGAACGAAGTTGTCTTAGGGTTTTCGGAGGTGGCATTTCCACTATCGCTTGAATTTTATCGGGATCAATTTCTATCCCTCTATGGCGTACAATAAATCCGAGAAATTTTCCGGATGACACACCAAAAGCACATTTAAGCGGATTCATTTTCAAATTAAATTTGCGAATCCTTTCAAATACAATTTTGAGATCATCTACATGCTCAAATTGATCTTTACTTTTTACAACTAAATCATCAACATAGCATTCCACATGCTTATGGATAAGATCATCAAAGATGCGGGTCATCGTCCTTTGATAGGTGGCCCCGGCATTCTTCAATCCAAATGGCATAACCTTGTAACAGTATATGCCTATAGGAGTTCGAAAGGCAGTATGCTTTTCATCGTCTGGATCCATTTTAATCTGATTATAGCCCGACGATCCATCCATAAATGAGAACATATCGTGGTTCGACGTATTATCGACCATAAGTTCTGCATTAGGAAGTGGAAAGTCATCCTTTGGACACGCCTTATTTAGGTCCCGATAATCAATACATATACGAATTTGGCCATTTTTCTTCTTGACTGGGACGATATTGGCAATCCAGTCAGCATATTTTTCTTCCCGGATAAAGCCAGCTTCGATGAGCTTTTTAGTTTCAGTGATGACTTGCTCTTCAATCTCAAGTCGCATTCGCCTAGGTGCCTGTTTGATAGGATGTACTTTGTTGTTGATGGAGAGCTTATGCACTGCCACCTCTGGTGATAAACCAGGCATTTCAGTGTAGTTCCATGCGAAACAATCTTTATACTCAAGAAGCAACATTTTTAGCTCTTCTGCTTTATCGTGTGAAAGATTCGCACTAATAAAGGTTGGCTTTGGCTCTTCTTCTGTACCCAAATTTATCTCTTTGAGTTCATCAACTGTAGCCTGACCACCTTCTTCAAATTCTTTTGGAGCCTCTTTCAGATCTACTATTAGATCTTCAGCTTGATTTTCAGGTTCAGGCGGTCCCTCCTCCTTATCCGTTATGTTGTAGGAGGTTTCGTACGTTAGACGCGGATGTTGGGGGTACTCAAGATAATGGTAGGATGCTGCTCGTGTGAGACATGACTGTCGAGTATATCCAAGCCCCCATGTTGTAGACAAACCATTGCCAATAGGCCTTTGTGCATGCTCGTTATGCCAAAGTTCTCTGAAATAACGGGCCCGTTTGTTCGTTTGCACGAAGAAGATATTTTTCTCCATGAGTTTTCTTATAATGGGTGAAGGATATTGAGGAATAATTATCCACATATCTTCGTGATCACATTCATCTTCGTACTCTATTTTATGAGCAGCATGATGCAGTATCACCTTTGATTCGTAGAAAAGGGATCCACGTTCATTGAGACCTCTCTTGGGGGGAACATAGAAAGTTTTTAATATTCCTATGTTCGTGTTTGATGAGGTCGTCAGTGTTTTGGAATGCTCAGCCGGCATATGTACTATTTTGATGATATTTGTAGATATCTGCTCTTCAGATATCCTTATCATCGAAATTGACATATTTTTCAATTTCTGGGATACAGAACTGGGTCCTGGATCCCGCTCCTCTTGTAATTCCACAGTACTCTTAGGCTGATAAAGGAATTCTTCTTCTTCCTCCATACTTGGTTTTCTCGAGCACCGTACTTTATTTGCGTGATTAGCTTTGTAATCAAAAGGGACAGCTGCAAGCTCATTCTTTCTTTTCCCTATGATTAAGGGTTTAAAAGTTGTAGAGATATCATCGTCCTCTTCGGTATCACTACCGAGGTGCGGCACCGAGCTGATTTGCTTCACTTTAGTCTTTCCCTTATCTTTAGGCTTTTCTTTATCCGACGTGGCGGCCTTAATTTTTGGAAGATCGTTGTCTTTTGGCTTTTGTGCTATAAAATACTTGGCATCGTCATAAATTTTGACTTCGTGTACCAAGAACGGTTGCTCATCACCATCAATGCGATGTTCTTCATTATCTCGATTATACTTCATGCATTGATGAAGTGTTGAAGGCACTATGCCATACTCATGGAGCCACGGTCTTCCGAGAAGTGCCTTATATGATGTATTGGAATCTATTACGTGGAATCTTGCCTCTGTATGTAGCTCTCCAAAGCTTAGAGGTAAGACCACGGATCCCAGGGTTCTTTGGCCTTGTTCATTAAATCCTTATAGGAACACCGTGCTTTTGGTTAGGTATTGAACATCCAGGGCCAATCCTTTAAGCGTTCTAAGGCTCATTAGATTGACAGAGGAACCTGGATCAATCAAAATTCTATTAATTTCTATGTTGTTACTTTCTGCAGTGACATAGAGTGGTCGATTATGATCTACCGTTCCTAGGAGTAGATCATTATCACAGAAAGTAACTGTAGCAGTATTCTGCGTATATAAAGCTTCTTTCAGAGTTTGCTCGGCAAAGAACGCCTCATATTGCTCGGGATTTTGCAAGGCCTTGATGAGTGTGTCCCTAAGGTCCTTGGACATAAGAAGGGCATCGTATATACTCAGCAATGCAGGCAGCTTGCGAAGATGAGACAAGATATTGTAATCCACATTCGTGTTAACCTCTTTAGGCTTTGGTGGATCTTGCGGCATAGCCGCTTGATTGAGCTGGATATTCTTATCCTGCTCTTTTCCCTTCTTTTGGGGTGGAGGAAGAATTTGTTTTCCACTTCTCAGCTGAATTTGTGTCACTTCTTCGGACGAATCATCTTCAGCATGGGAGTCTTCCTTATTTGCCACTTCTTCAGCTTCTTCAGAATCCGAGCTACTTCCGAGTTTTGGACATTTATTTTTAAGAGTTATTTTACTCTTATTTTTCTTATCTGGAAAACATAGTTCTTCCTCTGAGTCCGTAAATGATGCCGTACGACACGTTTCTTTAGGACCAGCTTTTGAATTGGTCTTTTGAACACTGAGAGGTCCACCTCGCCCTTTCCCATTTCTTCCAGCTCTTTGGCTTATAACTCGACAAGTTTCTCTTGGAATACTCGTCTCTTCTTCAGATTCTGAATCGAGGTGTAAGTTTGTCATATAATCTAATCTTCCAATGTGATGGGTCGCCTAGGAGGTTGCTGGTATTCATCGATAGAGTCGATGTACCGCTGGATTTCGGTCTTCTGTTTCGACAATCTCTTCTTCTTTCTTCTTTGAGATTTGGATGTAGAAGCCTTTCCCCCTTGGTCCTTGTAATATTTCAAGGGTTTCTTTCTAGTTGATGTAGGATCCTCCTCAGTCAACTTCTTCAAGCGGAGGAGTCTTGGATCCACTTCTAGTTCTAAAGCGTTCTTTCGACGAATGCCC
This sequence comes from Dendrobium chrysotoxum, assembly GCA_019925795.1. NCBI lineage: Eukaryota > Viridiplantae > Streptophyta > Magnoliopsida > Asparagales > Orchidaceae > Dendrobium > Dendrobium chrysotoxum. The sequence goes on from CM034315.1 coordinate 75,507,396, forward strand.
ACAATGGCCAAAAGGACCTTCATCATTTGTTTGGATTTTTTTGATATGTAGGTTTCCCAACCTCCTTCATCTTGTTGGGGTTCTTTTCCTACATTTTCCTGATAAGAACTGGAAGAGATGACATTGGTCTTCTCCTTATTTGGATTAACCAATACACTATCTGACAGTGTAAGCTCACCACTCCGATAGTTCCTTTCTACCCAATCTTTGAATATAAAATAGTCTTCAATCGGGTGACTAACGATTCGATGGTATGGACAATAATTCGGATCATTAATCATGCCGGCCTGTTCTGGTCGGCGAGACTCCGGTAGTTGTAGGCCGATCTTGAGAGCATGTCGGAAGATTTTGCCCGTACATTCTCTTTTAAAAGAGTACGGCTTATTGATTTTCTCCTGTAAGGAAGGGACTGCCGGCTTTTCCTTCGTTTGTTTTGTCATCTTAGGCGTAGCCATTTCTCCTTTCTCCTTTTTATCAGAAGGAGAAGTAAACATAGTATTTACTTCATCCCATTTTGAATCATAAATTCTGGGTTGTTTGCCTTTATTAGCTGGATTACTGTTGTAGTTGTAGGCGATGCCCCTAGGCTTGGGTAGCCTTTCGAACTTAGCTACACGATCTAATAATTCTTGAAAGGTATTGATCGTGGCCATTGCTAAGTAAGGAGCCATATGGTCGTCAATATTTCCAAGAAGGAGTTCTACGGCATGTTTCTCGGTCAATTGCTGCTCACATCTCATGCTAAGGTTCCTCCACCTTGTGATATATTTGGTGACAGACTCATCCTTCTTTCTTCTTTCAAGAGCAAGATCTGCAATCGTCACCTTCTTTGTGGCACCGGCGAACCTTTTGACGAACATCATTTCAAGCTCAGCGAATGTCTTAATCGAGTCATTTGGTAACTCGGCATACCATTCAAAAGCCGTACTTGTAAGGCTGCTAACAAATTGACGCAGCAACAAGGCATCATTTCCTCCGGTGTTACCGCAGGTAGCCTTGAACTGGGCCAAATGTTGCCTAGGATTTTCTGTGCCAGAAAATGTTTTGAACTGAGGTACCATGTATCCTTTAGGATATTTTACGTGGTCGTATTCCATGGGATACGGGCGGCCAGTACCAACTAAAGCTTCAGCAGTTTCAGCGGTAATAACTGCTTTCACTTTTTGATTGATAAGATTTTCAATTTGGGTTTTGCTGACTATCTCCTCTTCTTTGAGAGCTGTCAGCATTGGCTCTTGTACCTCTACTTCTTGGTTAGGCACATCTAGATTAGGAGGAGCGACCTGAATACCTGATGTACCTACATTCTCTTGGGGATTTACAGGTTGTGTTCTGCCAAGCACAGTCCCTAGACCAAGTTGCCCAAGCAATTCTTTCATCATAAAGTTCATCTCATCAAGACGAACATTTAATTGAGCAATCTCCTGGTCTTTTCCCCGCCGGAGAGATTGCATTTCTTGTTGCAGTTTTATTACAGCTTCACTAGCCTCCTCTTCCTCCACCTCTTCTGATTGGGGAGGTGTCGTATTTGTAGGCATTGCTTGCTCTTGCATACCCCGCATTTGTTCTTCATTTTGGGGGTTTGCAGCTGCATTCCGGCGAGTCTGCATTCTCTGGTTAGGCTGTTCGGAAGTATGGCTAACCACTCGAACGGTTTCAACGTCCATAGGCTCAACATCTTTTGTTTTCCCATCATACTCATCATTTGGAGAAGCTTTTTCATCCCAATGATCGACATTGCAGTCATCTTCGACCTCATATTCTTCTTCTGGCCGATTCCGACGCCTCCAATAGATTATGGGAGAGTCAGGGCTGCCTTCGTACATAACAACCTTTCCCTTATCAACTAGGGTAGGCTTGGCAGGAGATTTCTTATCAGAATGTGACGTTTGATCACCATTCTTCGGCAACATTTTATGAGCCTGGCTCTCGTAATTGCCCTTCAAGATATTCTTTTGTTTGGGCTCTTTTGGTACCCAAACTCGCTGGTTCTTTGCAGTGATCTTCGAATAATTTTCCCTAGGTGTAGGGCAATATAGGTTACTAGGACCGACAAGTTCCTTTGCAGGACTTGACCTGTAGTATGGTCGAAGGGGTCTTTGTCTGTAGCCTTCGTGGTGTAGACTACCGTAGGATTTTTCCATTTGCTTTCTTTCAAATCCTAGACGCCGTCCAGGCTCCATAATTCTCGGATTAAGGAAATGAGGAAGGCCCCTATTACTTCCTCGATAAGGTTTCTTTGAAACCTCATTCTTCCAAGAATTTCTTGAAGTTGGAACGACATTTTCGTTCAACAACTTCTTCCAGTTTCGTATCAAATTCTTATTCTTCACAGCCTTCAGTAGCTTGTGAAGACAGGAGGAGACTGTTTCTCTCTTTTCTGGCAGTAATGGCTGGTTAGAAGTCTCCCAGAAAGACTTCTTTAGCTCACCCCGAGCGTTGTTGCGCTTCACCCATCTCAATGGCTCGAAGCCATTGCAAATGGGTATATTTGCCTCCGGTTGAGGCATTGGCTCCTGATTTGAGGTTGGGATATTTATCCACCCGCTTGCTCTGAGTTGAGCATTGGCTTTTCTTCTGGCTTTCCTTGACAATTTGACACCAGAAGTAGAGGCTTCAGCATCATGCCTCCCAGGAGCAAAAATAGTTTCCATAGGAACTTCAGTTTCGTTCCTCTTCAAATTGGCCGTATTAACGACAACAGATTTCAGCTTAGGCTCGGGAGCCTTTCTTTTGGCCAATGGGAGCACCTTGTTGTTGATGTTAGAAGCCCTAGTGTTGAACTTCTCATAGTGAACAACATATCTGTTCATATTTCGGCCGGAAGAATTAGCAGTGATTTGTTTTGATCTAGGCTTAAGAACCTCCTTTTTGGCCAGAGGGGTTGCAGTAGGTGCAACCGATAATCTTGAAAATATAGAAGGTCTGGGTGCAACAGCATTCTCAATCATCATCTCCCTGGTTGGTGCAGTTTCACCAGGAAGGAACTTGAATACTTCGGAAACAGTTCCGAATTGTAGTGTGGCACCAGATCGACCAGTATCTATCACGGTCTGGGGGAATTGGACGCGCGATCCTCCCCGAGCTTGATAGTCATCATACTTTTAACAGGCGACATTTCAGTAACCTGCAATAGAACTTGCAGGGATTAGAGTCAACCTGACTTCTGTTGCACAAGAAAATATGACTTTATAAAAAGTATTTATATATATATATATATATATATATTTCATCCAGAGATGGAGAGAGAAGTATTCCCCAGTGGAGTCGCCAGAAATCTGTTTGCTACATATATTTTATTCATTTATTCAAACAGACACGACCAAAAAACTCAGACCCAAACCTAACCCAAAAATGCCAATGATATTCCTTCCTAGGTTAAACCCTAGGCCGCTAGCCGACAGCCCGACATCCCGACATTTTGTCCCGCCGTCTCGTCGACGACATTCGCCTCTTCTCCGGCTTCGACGAGACAACCTCGTTCCTTTCTGTCCACTCTTGTGGCTTTGACGATTGTCACGAGATGAGTCACCTTCCTCCCATTCGCATGCTTCTTCGGCCATAACATGTTTCATGTCAGGTCGGGTCAATCCGGAAAACCAACAGTCGGGTCCGGTTTGAATTTTATGACATGTTTGCAAAAATGGGTCAGGTTCAGGTTGTGTCAAATAGCGTCGGGTCAGTTCTTGGTTCAACCCGAACCCGACCCGCAACCCGATTTTTACACCTTTAGTTTGGTTTGGGTTGGGCGGTGGGCTTGCAGGTTGGCCTCATGGGTAGCAGGAAGGTGCGGGCATAATTCAAGCAAAGAAAAAATGAGTTTTGTCGATTTTGTTTTTCAGCGGCAATTTCTGTTGGAAATATTTATAGAATATTTTTTTCGTCGATAATTATTTTCTGACACATGTTTTACGAACAAAAAATTTTCTGTCTGAAAATCACCAGAAATGTGTTATTCTGGTGGAAATTTGTTGATTTCGATGAAAATTCTATTAGAAATCAACCATTTTTCTATAGTGACCTTAGCATTCAAACATAAATAAAATCTTCTTTTATTTTTTATTTGAAAAGCCCACTTGAATTTTACGAGCAATTATTGATAAATAATAACAAAGAGATCACTTAATCATCCTATGATGTTAAAAAAAAATCATAAAGATGGCTTGAATGCCTTTAGATTTGTGTAGATATTAGTTCTTATGTATGATATCATGAATTGCATTAATCCTTGAAATATCCTGGGGGCACGTGCCCCCCACCACCACCTCCACCTCCACCTCCAAAAATTGGAAAGAGCGAATATTAATCTCCCATCAGTTTGTAATCTCTTGCTCGCCCTAATGGCTCTGTCTCCCGCCCGATTTCTTCCGCGAGAAAGAACGCACTTTGCGCATCTTTTGATCTCACGTTGGTCCTCCGTCCATCTGTTGCATCTACCTCCTCCGCTCGACATCCTTAGTTCTGTGAGAAATAATGGATTTTCGCATGCAACACACTACCATAGCCTAGAGATCAACCTTGTCATCACCAGCAAAACAACAAGACACCACAACGCCATTCATGATCCAAACAACCAAATCTATAATTTGACCCATGTCATTTGCATGATCTGGAATTAGACATTTTTACTCTTAACATTTTTCTGATCCCGATTGGATATGGTTTAATTGGTTATATTCTTCCGATTACTAATTTCATTTTTATGTGAGTTTTATTTTGTCCGAATAATTGATGGATTCTGCTTGGGGAATGAAAACATGTAAATTAAGTCGAGGGAATTTTTTAAAAAATTTAAATTGGGCCCTCACTATAAGAAATTTCTGGCTCCGCCATTGCACTAATCTCAATATAAATCTAAGGGTATTCAAACCCATCCTAACATAAGTTATATCAGGATATTCTCACATTTTTTTTTTCTCTTGCAATGTACGGGATAATAAAGTCACAATATGTACATGTAAATTATTATGAACTACTCTAACATCACTCTATAAATAAAAAAAGTTAAACTTTAACTATATTTTGCATATATATTTAGTTATTTACTTGCGCAATCATAGAGAGAGAGAGAGAGAGAGAGAGAGAGAGAGAGAGTTTAAAGCTATGAAGCACCGACACGGACACGGACACAGGACACGTCATTTTTAAAAAATATAGGACACGGGTGCGGCGTGGACACGGCTTAATAATTAAATTTTTTTTTAATATAATATATAGAAATTAAGGTGACACCATATTAGAAATGGTAAGCAATAATAAAGCAATGTCATGAGAACTTGTTTAGCTTATAACATAAAAATGTTTAGTACAAAATATCTAGTACAACCACAAAACCGTTTAGTACAACATGAAGGTTCAACTACTCAATAGAGGGAATGATAGAATTAGATTCAGAGGTTGGTCTTTGGCCTTCAATATCATCATCATTAAATATCATTGCTTCAAACTCTGGTTCATCTAGAGAAAGATTTGCAACCTCCAATAATCCCATATCATCAAGGCACTCGAACCCATCTCCAGCAACATCCCACATCTTGTTATCACCTGTCATATAAGTGGGGTCTTCCTTGATAGAAGACGAAGATTTGTATGCACATAAACCAAATCTTCAGCTCGTTGTGGAGTTATTTTATTCCTCTTCATCGATTGAATAAAAGAGTATGTGCTCCAATTTCTCTCACAACAAGAAGAGGATGATACTTGACCAAGGAGTTTTATTGCTATTATTTGAAGAAGCGATGCTGAAGCTCCATGAATCAACCACCACATTTTTGGATCCATCCTCCATCTATCAACCAAAGATTCTTGATCACCAAAATCCTCTAAGTATCCAAAGAACTTTGCAAGTTCTATATTAATCTTTCTTCTCTCATCCTCATTTGGAAAATATCGTTTCAAGCATATCTTTCTCATATTTGACACTTCTAAATCTTTTTGAGGTGAGACACGTTGAGGGTCTTCTTGAAGCCATTCTTTACTTGAATACCTTCAAATAATACAAAGCATATTAAATTATTTATTCATTTACCAAGAAATTTAAAATTAATTTAAAAGATGAATACAAATGTACCTTGGATTTAATGAATGGGCCAAACAATGCAGAGGTGTGTTGCTTTTGGTCCATCTTTCCTCAAGAATGGTATAGACAACGATCCAAAAATTTGATTCTTCATTATGTGACTTTCTTTCATGTCTGTATATAATTTCTTTCACTTTTGCTAACATAGAATCCCACATCTCATAAATCAAATGTAAGCATGATTTATCTGTGTCTGCCTCTCTCAACATGTCATAAATCGGATCAGTGAAAGCCAAAATGTAATCTACATTATCCCACCACAAATCATCTAAGACCTTTTCTTTCACATACCTTGCCTTCCCAACATCATCTTCTCGATAGCAAGACCACTTCTCACTAATCACCATAGATTAAAGAGCACTTTTTATTTGTTTGAATCTTCTCGATCAACATGATTATTACAGAGGCAAAATAAGTTTTAGCAACAGCTAATATTCTCAAATGTGAGAAATCATTAAACATTGAAAGTCTCATTGAGTGGTTCATTATGAAATTTTTGACCAAAACTGCATCATCTGCAACCGTTGTTATCCAATGACATTCAGCATAGATTATTTCATTTGCCTCTGTATTCTTTACTGCATAAATATTTTTTAGAGCAAGATTTAAAGTGTGCACAACACATGGAGTCCAGAATATATGAGGATAAGTTTGCTCCACCAATAATCCTGCAGCTCTACACACCGGCGCATTATCTGTAATAACCTGCACCACATTTGAAGGCCCAACAATGACAATCACCTCTTTAATCAAATTGGCAATGAAATATTTATCCTTGTATTCTCCTTCATAATTCACAGCTTTAATAAACATTGGAGAATTCTCTGTAACAGCCATGAAGTTAATGAGCGGTCTTCTTTGAGGATCAGTCCAACCATCACACATCAAAGTTACACCTTTTTCTTTCCACACTCCTTTTGTTAGCTCAAACAATGTTTCAATATGTGCTCTTTCCCTTTCCAATAATTCTGATCTTAATGTATTGTAGCCAGGTGGAATATAACCAGCAAGATTATTATTACATGCAAAAGTGAATGCATTTTTGTAATGAGGATTTCTTGCAAGGTTGAAAGGAAGTCCCGCTGAAAAAAACATCCTTGCAATTTCACCATCCAATTCCTCTCGCTGCTCCATGTTAAAAGCCTTCTCTAAAGCACTATTGGCAACTCCTTTTCTTTTCTTTGAATCATATCATTCACTTCTATATGATAATGAATGATCAATTCTAACAGATGATGAAGAAGTGTGGGATGAACCATGGGTGGATGGCAAAGGTATTTCTTTAGGAAGTGCCCTTTTGATCCTAGATTCAGCTTCATAAACTTGTTTGTTCAATTCAATCAACTGTGACGTAGTAATCTTAGGACACATTTTAATTCCATGGCCAGAAATTTTAAGTAGATGTGCTTTCACCCTAGAATAAGATTCTTTGTAGGTGCAACCACAGTAATTGCATTTGAATGACACATTTCGTCCTCCTTCAAATGTTTTGCATAACTTGGTGACATGAAGCCATAATGGCTTATCTGTTTCTACAGATTGCTCTTTTGAACCTTCTCCTAATCCACTCCCACCAACACTAGAGCTCATTTTTTCTTTAAAATGCACTGGTTAAATGGAAGAAATAAAGGCTTAATAAATTTGTCTCAAACTCATTTCAATTAAAACATAAAGCTCTCTCACATTAAAGCCACTATTTACTTCAAATCTTAAGGAAGAAAATTCAATAAATATACATATACTCATGAAGAATATTTGCATATATGATATACCCTTTTCATTCTAAGAAAGAAAATTCAATAAACATACATATACTCTTTAAACCTTTTGATAGTAAACTATTGAAGATCATTTACATATACTTTTTCATCTTAAGAAAGAAAGCTCATGAATAACATTTGCATATAATTTGTTTTTAAATTTAACAAAGGAAGTCATAAAGAACAAAACTCATGAGTCTAAACTTTTTTCCAAAATCCAAAGCAAGAACAACCTACAATCTACAACCTAGGGTTTGATTTAGGTAAAAAAATAGAACATCGCACAACTTACAAAATAGGATTTGATTTAGGTAATTTTTTCCAAAACCCTAAAACATTCAAAATACTTTAAAACAAAAAATTATGCTCTTGTGAACACAAATCTACATAATCAATGAGAAATGAAGAGAAATGGAGAAAAAAAGTGAAAACAACTTACAAGTTTTGAAATTTTTTTTCTGATTTGGCGAAGGCGTCGCTCGGTCGCACGCAAGGAAGAAATGCTCGCCTGCTCGGGACGAAGATGAGGGTGTAGACCCAAAATTGCTCGCGCCTGCTCGCGGTGAAGACTCCCTTGCTCGCGTGCTCAATCCGCTGCTCGCGCGAACTCCTCTGCTCGCCTAACTCCGCTCGAACGAAAAGAAATAGCGGGATTAGGGCGGTCTGGGCGGACTCGGGACCGAAGCAGCTCTTATTAGGAGAGTTTTTTTTTTAATAATTTACGCATGTCCGGCTAATTTTTTTTTTAAATAGGACACACGAATGACGTGTCCGACACGTGTCCCTGCCGTGTCGGACGCGTGTCCGTGTCCGACACGTGTCCGACACTGCATTCCCTCTTAAAACGGAGTGTCGGTGCATCATAGGTTTAAAGCCTACTGATGAATGAGAAAAAAGTATGTAGAGCTAAAAACTTTCAAAAAAATAGGAATACAAATTATATTAAAATATCATAATAAAAATAATAACAAAAATAAACTTAAAAATTATCAAATTTATTTAAAGATTATTACAATAAAAACAGGCTATTTCATTGAAGGATGGGGTCAAAAATGGTCCAAAATTATAATTGGAAGACAAAAATGCCAAAGATTGCATGACATATTCTTACCAAACCCTAATAAGGAACCTTAATTTATGTTTGGTTGTTGCTTATCACTGTTCGTTTTGTCTATATTTTTTCCACTCTATGGACAGTTATGACTCGATTACTACCCACCGCTTCTTAGTGCGTGTGGGAAAGAACCGGCTGGGCAAAGCTCAGGTACCAGGTTCGATCCCCATGGGTGGCAGCGAAAACCTTAAGCGTTGGCTCGGGCTAATTGGTGTGGGTAGCCTACTAGGTTGATCGGGGTTTATAATTTGCAAAGCAGATTGGTTCCTCGTCACAAAAAAAAAACAACTCGATTGCTACAAAATAAAGCGGTGGGCAGTGGAAAAATTTTCAATTTAATATTTTTCATTCAAATTTAATAAAAAATAAATGCCAATCTTTAGATAAATTTTATTATAAATAAAATATAAAAATAATAAATCAAATATTATATTATATTTCTCTTAAAGTATAAATAATATTTTGAGATTTAGGCTTTACTTGGGATAGCTTTCTTACTGTTTTGATTTTCATATTACAATCATAATTTCTGTTTGGCAACTAATTTTTTAAAACTTTCAAAAAAAAAATTATACTAAGAAGCTATTTTTTATAACAATTTTTAAACATTACTTTCTCTAAATCAACTTTACAAAACAGTAAAAAAACTATTCCAAATGAAGTCTTTATTCTAATTAAATTTAGATTAGGATATGTTGTCCCAAAAATTTTTATTTATAATGTAATTTTTATTAATTAATAACAATAATAATAAACAGAGATATGCATACTTCACTAGATTTCATCATTTGCATGACGCTGTTGCTTCTCTTCTAATATATTAAGGTAATTCTGATATAAATTATATCATGATGGACTTAAAAGTTGTTCGATTTATTTTGAGATCAATATTATGGAAACCAACAAAATCGAAAAGAAGAGAAGAGGACATCGTCTCGTAAATGCTTCTGTGAATTCATGATCTTGCTTACTGTTTGCCTGATTTACAATTGTATTTATAGAGCTATGTGTATACATGTGTGGCTGTGATCAATTTGGTTTGTTACAGGTGGACGTTGTGGATTTATTTGGCCATGTGATCTGTTGAGCCTCGTTCCTGCGGCGGAGCTCGTCTATCCTTTTTATCCCCCCTCAAGTTGAGGGATTCTTGCGAACCCTTAGCTTGGCGCGAAGGAGCTAAAAGCATGAAGTGGAGAGCGGCTTTGTGAGGATGTCTGCGGTCTGATCTTAAGTGTTGATTGGATGAACTCGGATGATGTTCAAGTGGATCTGATGTCAAATGAAATGGTGGTCGATCTCTATGTGTTTCGTCCTTGCATGGAAGACTGGATTGTTAGCTAAAGCTATGGTTGAGGTGTTGTCAAAATGAAGGTCTGTCTGTTGGAAGATGGGCATTTTAAAGTTTTGTAACATCTGTCGTAGCCATATGATGTCAGTGATGGCCGCTGCCAAAGCTCGATATTCAGTCTCCGTGGATGATCTTGCAATGGTATGTTGTTTCTTGACACTCCAGGAGACTGGTGTGTGGCCAAGAAATGAGCAGTATTCGGAGGTGGATTTCCTTGTCTCTGTGTCACTTGCCCAGTCTGCATCCGAGTATGAGTAAAGTTGGAGTGGTCCCAAAGAAACCGGTATGCCATAGTCTGTCGTGCCTTTGATGTATCGAAGTAACCTTTGAGGAGGTATGCATGATATGGTTGTGGGTTGTGCATGTGTTGACATAGTAGGTTACATGATATGCAATGTTTGGTCTTGTGATTGTGAGGTATTGTAATGATCCTATGAGTTGTCTGTATGTGTGAGGGTCGGTGAGGATGGGATATGAGGGTAGGTTTTGTGGTGGTTTTGTGCATGAGGGATTTGATAGTGGTTTGCATAGGTTGAGTCTGACTGTGTTGAAAATGGAGGATGCATACTGGGCTTAAGATAAAAAGAGGGATTTGTCGTGGGTCGTGATTTGAATGCCTAAAAAATTGTTGGTTATGCCTAGATGCTTCTTAGAAAATTTGGTATGCAATTTCAATATGATGCTTGAGATTAGAGAACTGTTGTTACCTATGACCAATATATCGTCGACCTAAGTAAGTAGATATACCTGGGATTCTTCTTGAGAGAGTATGAGTAAGGAGGGGTCAGCTTTGCTTGGGTGGAAGTCTAATTGTTGTAGAAATGATGCGAACATTGTGAACCATTGTCGAAAGGCTTGTTTGAGTCCATAAATTGCCTTGTGGAGAAGACAGATGTGGTTTGGATGTTGATTGTCCTCATATCCCTAAGGTTGTCTCATGTATATAGTGTCGGTCAGTTTCCCGTGTAAGAATGTGTTAGCCACGTCGAGCTGGTGAACTTCCCAATTTCTGTTAAGAGCAACTGTGAGTAGTATTCTGATGGTGGGGAGCTTAGCTACTGGACTGAAGGTTTTCAGATAGTTGATCCCGTATTGTTGTTTGTGACCCTAAGCTACCAGGCGGGCCTTATATCTTACTATGGAGTCATTTGAGTCTAATTTGGTTATATGTCCATTTACAGCCGAGAATGGGAGTATTAGTCGGGGGTGGGATCGGAGTCCATGTTGCTTACTGTTGTAATGCCAAAAATTCAGTAGCCATTGCTTGTCTCCAGTGTTGATGTTTGGATGCTTCTAGATATGATGTTGGGTCTTGGGTTTGGGTGTCTGTAGTTTGGGAATGTTGGTGTAGACGATTTAGAATTATTTTTGGCTTGAGGGATCTAGTCTTGAGCCTGGTTATCATTGGGTGGGTTGAGATTTGTGGTGGTAGGGGTGGTTAGGATGTGGATGGTGCTGAGTTGGAGCTAGCTGTTGGTGTGATGGTGAGAGGTGGGTGAGTGGCGATAAGGATGTTCTGGGGTTTATGAATGTGCGTGGGTGGTGTTGTATTGGATTGGGTGGCTGGTGTGAGAAGCAAAGGGTTTTCTGGGATGGTTGTTTGGTCATCAAAGTTTTGCTGGGTAGGGGATGGTGGGGAACTATTGGGGTCTATGAAAGTGGCAAAATCATTTGCTCTGAGAAGTTTGGTTACCTGAGATCTCCATATGGGGTGATTATCATTTGATAATTGGGTGGGTACTATAGTTTTGATGTTTGAAATGACAAATTCCAAGGATGCAGGTATAGTGCAGGAGTTAACTGGGGGATCTGTCAATGAATTACCTATTTGAGAAGAGGATGATTGGGCCATGAGAGGCATTCAAATTTATTGCCGCTCACTGTGATCTTCGGTCTTCACCGAGGTACTTTCTCTGATACCATATGGAAACCAAAAAAATTGAAAAGAAGAGAAGAGGACAACGTCTCATAAATGCTTTTGTGAATTCATTATCTTTCTTACTGTTTGCCTAATTTACAATTGTATTTATAGAGCTATGTGTATACATGTGTGGCTGTGATCAATTTAGTTTGTTATAGGTGGACGGTGTGGATTTATTTAGCCATGTGATCTGTTGAGCCTCGTTCCTGCGGCGGAGCTCGTCTATCCTTTTTAAATATTATACATAAAGAGTTTATATTGCACTATTCTCAAAATAAATCTAATAATTTTTAGACATATCGTGATATAATTTGTATAGGATAATTTTATCTAATTATCCTAATATAATTTTTTTCCTTAAACATATTTCAAAATAATGCATGATTATAATTGATTATAATTAAAATTTATATTAGTGTTAATCTCAATGTCAAAATATAAAGTAGAATCAACACAGCTCACCTTGGTCTATTGGTTGGGAGCTTAGGTTACCAACTAAGAGATCTTATGTTCGATTTTTGTGTATACGATGTGTGTATGAATCTGACTTAATTGGCCTAACTGTCCCCAAAAAAAAGTAGAATCAAATAAGATCATAAACTCATGTAGAATTAAAAAATCATCATAAAGCTCTTTAATTCAGAGTATAATGCTACATTGCTCAACCAATAGGTAAAAGAAAATGATGACTTACATTTGTGTAACATATCTATATAGCCAAAAAAATATTGATTTTCTCTTTTATTCTCTCTCTATCTCTCTTTTAGCAATTGCAAATCAAGATTTTTAGGGTTATGAGTTGGCCAACATTAGCATTTTTCTTATTCAAAATATTTAATCCACATATCTAACTAACGATGATGTGAAGAGTCAACTCCTTGACCTTGCAAAGAGGCATCATTAATTTTAAAATCAGGGCCTCTTTTATTATTTTATTAATTAAAAATAAAAGTAAGAGATCATTTGTATACAAATATGGCTTATGCTAATGACATACTTATAAATAAGGATGAATTTTGTGGAGAAATTTTAATAAATATTTAGGCTTCGTTTGGGATGGCTTTCTTACTGTTTCTTAAATTTTTACACTAGAAAGCTGCTTTAAGAAGCAGTAAGAAAGCAGTCCCAAACGAAACCTTAGATTCAATAAAATTAAGGCCGAAATAAAACATATAAAATCAAAGAGCATACATTTTAAGAAGAGATCTTTAATTTTTGTTTGTTCACATATGATTATATCATTCTTTTTTATTTTTCGTAAATATAATTAATTTGATAAAAATTATTTTTTTTCTTTTGATTTTATTTGTGAAAGAGAAGAGAATGCACCAAATTTAAGTTAAAAAAAAAACACAAACTCTTTAAGGAAAACCTCATCCTCCTCTGCTTAACTCATTAGGACACCAATAAGTTTGAAGATCACTCCAAAGCCTTCAGCGTAGAAATATTGCATTCACAATTGATGCCAATGTTTTGTGGTTTTCATATGTTGGATAAAATTAGTACTTGTTACGGGTTAGAATATACGCGACGATAGAGTTAAAATACTACATCTTAGCGTTGTACGGATATCCAGCCCACACACAGAGAACACAAGATTTTTACGTGGAAAACCCTGAAAAGGGTAAAAACCACGGGGCCTGGCCCAGTTGAAATGATTCCATTAGAACTTGAGTAGATTACAGGGGGCTGACTCGCCTCCAAGGGCGATCAGACTACAAGTATCACCCGTAGAGTGGAAGTTAGAGGCTTTTAAAGGCCTAAGGTTCTGCTGGCAGAACTTCGGGGTCTCCCGGCGGTCTGGAAGAATGTCGGGCCCTAGGTAGTTGTCAGGTAGAGTTGAGGATATTAAATGGTGGTCTAGCGGAACTCCAGCGTCAAACGGTGGTCCGGCGAAGAGCAGGGCCTCGGGTGGTGGTCCGGCGAAGTGCAAGGCCTCAGGTGGTGGTCCGGCGGAGAGCAGGACCTCAGGTGGTGGTCCGGCGAAGAGCAGGGCCTTAGGTGGTGGTCCGGCGAAGAGCAGGGCATTAGGTGGTGGTTCGGCGAAGTGCAGGGCCTCAGGTGGTGGTCCGGCGAAGAGCAGGGCCTCAGGTGGTGGTCCGGCGAAGAGCAGGGCCTCAGGTGGTGGTCCGGCGAAGAGCAGGGCCTCAGGTGGTGGTCCGGCGAAGAGCATGGCCTCAGGTGGTGGTCCGGCGAAGTGCAGGGCCTCAGGTGGTGGTCCGGTGAAGTGCAGGGCCTCAGGTGGTGGTCCGGCAGAGGTCCGGCGGAGCAACGGCGTCAAGGCAGTGGTCCGGCGGTGGTCGAGGAGGGGCAAGGAAGCAAGAGTTCTCTCTTCTTCTCCTTAGGATTAGGTCTCTCTTTTCATGAGAAATGGGGTCTCTATTTATAGAATTTTGTGAGTGGCATGGCCCGTAAATAGGTGGAAGATCAGGGGTAGTTAGGGAATGGTTTGAATGGACGGCCGATCTTGAATCCTTTGATTATAGACCGTTTGCTAGACATTTGAAGGTTTTAATGATGTCGGAATTTAACGATCTTGGGCTCGTTGGATTCTTCTCGTCGAGACGCTCGATTCGACTATAAGCATGTCACATTTGGAGACCGTATGGTAATCCAAATTATGGTTTGAACTTTCCAACAGCGCTTCAGACTCTTGATTTGGACCCATCTGGGCTCGGATTGGGTTGAATTTGGTGTCGTTGGGTTTGTATTTCCGAGACGCTCAATTTGCCTATAAGTTTGCTGGAATCGTTCAGATGGTCCCAAAATTAATTTCGAAAGCTTCCAACTTGTTTTTGCCTCGAGATTCGTGCCTGATTAAGATAATTTTTTGAGGATGTATCAGTTTCCCCCCTATTTTCGGACGTTGAAGCTCCAGAAGTCTAAAAATACGCGTTACAATTTTTAGGGGATTTCTTCGTGCAATTTGATATTTGCAAAAAACCAAACTTGCTTGTAGAAGTCCCAAATGTCTCTAAAAGTGCTAAAATTGAGTCTGGAACGTCGAAAAATGATTTCGGGGAACCCAAAAACATCCGACTTGACCTTTCCGGGCCTGAAATTGGGCATGATGATGTGGCGTTGATGTGGCACTTGATCGTGGCTGACGTGGCATCGACGTGGTCATAACACACAAGATCTTGGTTGTCATTATGTTAATGTGGAGCTAACGTGGTCATGATTGTAGCTAATGTTGCATCTATTAGCTGAAATGTTATAATTTAAATAAAAAATAGGCATTTATGACAACTCTTCCCATGTGGAAGAGTGGTTAATCTTTTTGGTCCCATGCCTAAGGTCCTGGGTTCAAATCCCATGGAAGGCATGGGCTGTTTTGTACCGCTGGCCCGCTTGGGCCCGCGCTGTGGCCTACCTGGGGCTGCACCCGGCCCGGTCCGCCAGGTTGACCGGCGGTTGACCGGCCAACAGTCAAAAAAAAAAAAATTTTTTTAACAGCACCCTCCCTTTTTTTTTTCAACTATCCTAACTTCCCTAACCTCCCTAACTCCCTTAACTCCCCTAACTTCCCTAACACCCCTAACTTCCCTAACTCCCTTAACTCCCTTAACTCCCCCCCTCCCCACCTATAAATAGACCCCCCTTGGGCCTTAATCCTTGCACATCTCTTCTCCTCCCCCCTTCCTCTTTCATGTGAGGCCTTCCCCTGGCCCGGCACAGGCGGCATCCCCTGTCCGGGCCCAGGGCCCCTCTCTGCAAGAAGGAAATTCCCCCCCTTTTCTTCATTTCTCCCTCACGCTGAGGCATTCCCCTAGGCCATTTCAGGTGGTATCCCCTGTGCGGTCTAGGGCCCCTCACTGAGCAGTAGTCTTCTCCTCTTTCTTTTAGAAATCTTGCGGAGGTCCGACGTTAGTCGGTGGAAGTCTGGAAATGGACGGAAGTCCGATGTTGGGAAGAAGCCTGGTGATGGGCAGAAGTCCGACGACGGGTTGAAACTTAGTGTCGGGTAGGAATCTGACGACGGTCCGACAAAGGGCAGAAGTCCGATATCGGGTAGAAGTTCAGCGTCGGGTAGGAGTCCGACGAGGGTCCGACGACGGGCAGAAGTCCGGCGTCGGGTAGAAGTTCAGCGTCAGGTAGGACTCCGACAAGGGTCCGACGAAGGGCAGAAGTCCGGCGTCGGGTAGAAGTTCAGCGTCGGGTAGGAATCCGACGAGGGTCCGTTGACTGGCAGAAGTCCTTCAACGGGAGGAAGCTTGGTGTCGGCCAGAAGTCCTTCAACGGGAGGAAGCTCAGCGTCGGGTAGAAGTCCGACGAGGGTCCGACGACGGGCAGAAGTCCGGCGTCGGATAGAAGTCCAACGAGGGTCCAACGATAGGTAGAAGTTCGGCGTCGGGTAAAACTTCAGCGTCGGGTAGAACTCTGACAAGGGCCTGGCGACGCGTAGAAGTTTGGCGTCGGGTAGAAGTCTGATGAAGTTTCGGCGATTAGTAGCAGTCCGTCGACGGGCAGAGGTCCATCTTCGAGTAGAAGTTCAGTGTCGGGTAGGAGTCCGACGAGGGTCCGGCGACGGGCAGAAGTCCGGTGTCGGGTACAAGTTCAGCGTCAGGTAGGACTCCGACGAGGGTCCGACGAAGGGCAGAAGTTTGGCATCATGTAGAAGTTCTACGTCGGGTAGGAATCAGAAGAGGGTCCGTCGACCGGCAGAAGTCCGGCGTCGGGTAGAAGTCCGACGAGGGTCCGACGACGGGCAGAAGTCCGGCGTCGGGTAGAAGTTCAGCTTCGGGTAGGACTCCGACGAGGGTCCGACGAAGGGCAGAAGTCCGGCGTCGGGTAGAAGTTCTGCGTCGGGTAGGAATCCGACGAGGGTCCGTCGACCGGCAGAAGTCCGGCGTCGGGTAGAAGAGCGTAGGTCAATAGCATCTGCCAAAGATGTGTGACCTTTCTGAGGTTGTACGTCATAGTCCTTTTTGATGACATTAACTTGTGCGGGAGAGTTCAAGGGAATCCACTAAGGATGTATGACCTATCCGAGGTGGTATGTCAGAGCCTTGCTCGATGACGTTAACCTGTGTGGAAGAGGTTGAGAGAATCCACCAAGGATGTATGACATATCCGAGGTTGTATGTCAGAGCCCTGCTCGATGACGTTAACCTGTGTGAAAGAGGTCGAGAGAATCTACCAAGGATGTATGACCTATCCGAGTTTGTATATCAGAGCCCTGCTCGATGGCGTTAACCTATGTGGAAGAGGTCGAGAGAATCCATCAAGGATGTATGACCTATCCGTGGTTGTATGTCAGAGCCCTGCTCGATGACGTTAACCTGTGTGGAAGAGGTCGAGAGAATCCACCAAGGATGTATGACCTATCCGAGGTTGTATGTCAGAGCCCTTCTCGATGACGTTAACTTGTGTGGAAGAGGTCGAGAGAATTCACCAAGGATGTATGACCTATCCGAGGTTGTATGTCAGAGCCCTGCTCGATGACGTTAACCTGTGTGGAAGAGGTCGAGAGAATCCACCAAGGATGTATGACCTATCCGAGGTTGTATGTCAGAGCCCTGCTCGATGACGTTAACCTGTGTCGAAGAGGTCGAGAGAATCCACCAAGGATGTATGACCTATCCGAGGTTGTATGTCAGAGCCCTTCTCGATGACGTTAACCTGTGTGGAAGAGGTCGAGAGAATCCGCCAAGGATGTATGACCTATCCGAGGTTGTATGTCAGAGCCCTGCTCGATGACGTTAACCTGTGTGGAAGAGGTCGAGAGAATCCACCAAGGATGTATGACCTATCCGAGGTTGTATGTCAGAGCCCTGCTCGATGACGTTAAGCTGTATGGAAGAGGTCGAGATCGAATCCCCCTGGGATTGATCGTCCAATGATCGAGACACAATAAAGTTCGTGTATTTCTCAAATCAGGGATTAAGAGACTATATTTGTCAGTAGTTTTCTACTGTCATCATTTTTAATCCTTTCTAAAGAAGCAAATAATATCAAATAGAGTGCACAACACATCACTATATTATGTAGGATAATATAACAACTTCCTAGTACAATCTAGGGATATAAGTATTACACCATGCTAAACACATAAGATATACGTACAAGCACAACACTGTTTGACTTCGAAAGAAAATACTAGAGACATCAGAGCAACATACTGCTTGAAAGAGGCACAATAAAATAAGACGATTACTATTACTAACATAAATATATACATTGTGTGATCTCACCAACCATCTGAATGTTATTCAATGGTTATCTTTGTTGTTGTTGCTTTTGCCCCCAGCATCATCTCGAGTCGGTGGGCTTTGGATGAATTGACGGAGATATCCTTGTCGGATCATCCTCTCAATCTCATCCTTGAGTTGTTTGCAAGCTTCAATAGTGTGTCCATGACTACGGTGGAAATGACAGTATTGATCTTGATTTCCTACGTTCGACTTCAAAGGATTAGGCCACTTAATATTTTCCTGATCTCGGATGGCCATCAACACATTTGATCGAGAGGCATTGAGTGATGTATACTCCTCATCCTGTCGAAACTCACGTCGTGGTACTGGAGGTCTAGGAGAGAAGTTTTTCTTTCGTTGTGAGGATGAGTCCTCCATTATAAGGGCTTTGCGCTTTCCAGGAATTTGTTCAAATTGCTTTCTGTGGGCACTAATAGCTTCATCAGCTGATATTTGTACTTCCACACGATGGATTAGGTCAGCATATGAAGGGACCGTGTCGCACATAAGTGCTGAGTAGAATGGGCCCAGACAAAGCCCTCCAAGGAAAACGCCTCTAAGTAACTCGGGATCTACTCCCGGAATTTGACGAGCTTCAGTAGAAAATCTCTGGAAGTATTCCTTGAGGGACTCACTTTCATTCTGGCAGATCCCCGAGAGGTGAGAAGAGTCCTTAGTAATTCTCTGATTGGCGATAAATTATTCGACAAACACTTTGGCTAATTTGACGAACATTGGAATGGTTCCGGCTGGAAGTGAATAGAACAATGTTCGAGCTTGCCCTTTGAGGGTGGCAGGAAAGACCTGACAGAGGAGCGCGTCTGAGGCTCGCTGGATATGCATGATGGTTCTATAGTGATCGATATGCTCGTACGGGTCAGTTGTCCCGTCGTAGGGATCGATGTTCGGTAGTTTGAATCCTGCTGGAATAGGATGCTGAAGAATGGCCTCAGTTAGAGGTGATGATTCCTGGAAGTCCCATGGGTGTAAAGGTTGCCTCACACCTCCCCCAGGGAATTCTTCTCGGACTAATCTTCGCAATTCAAGCCGCAGGGCGTTGCGAGGGAGTTCGGCTATATGTGGTCGAACTAAGTTCTCAGGAGCATCTTGAGGAATGTGATGATACTGATCTGCGCGTGAAGGATGGGTAGAGCTGGCTGTGTTAGCGAGTTCATCATCTTGGCATGTTGGAGGACGTCTCCTTGGCGGAGGAAGAGGAAACTCGACATGGGGATGTTCCGGTGGAACATCATCGACCCGTGGTGGATCCCGGGGGAGCAGAACCTCATCAGGGGGTGCTAGTGTAGGTTGTCGGGTCTCTCGTAGGAGTTGAAGGATCTCCTTCTGGGAATCCTCCATCCTTTGAATGCGATCTTCCAGGGACGGTCCTGAAGTCCCTTCTACGGTAGGGTTTCGACCACCAGGCTGAAAAGAGGCAGATGTTTGGAGTCCCTAATTCAGGGATTGATTCCGAGATTGATGTGAATTGGAGCGGGAGGCTCCCAGGATGCGATTACTGCGCTTGTTGACCATTACGGTGGTGCTTAAGGATAGTGGGACTGGCAGAGTTCCCACAGACAGCGTCAAACTATTGCGGGCTAGAATATACGCGGCGATAGAGTTAAAATACTACATCTTAGTGTTGTACGGATATCCAGCCCACACACAGAGAACACAAGATTTCTATGTGGAAAACCCTGAAAGGGTAAAAACCACGGGGCCTGGCCCAGTTGAAATGATTCCACTAAAACTTGAGTAGATTACAGGGGGCTGACTCGCCTCCAAGGTCGATCAGACTACAAGTATCACCCGTAGGGTGGAAGTTAGAGGCTTTTAAAGGCCTAAGGTTCTGCTGGCAGAACTTCGGGGTCTCCCGGCGGTCTGGTAGAATGTCGGGCCCTAGGTAGTTGTCAGGCAGAGTTGAGGATGTTAAATGGTGGTCTGGCGGAACTCCGGCGTCAAACAGTGGTCCAGCTAAGAGCAGGGCCTCGGGTGGTGGTCCGACGAAGTGCAAGGCCTCAAGTGGTGGTCCGGCGGAGAGCATGACCTCAGGTGGTGGTCCGGCGAAGAGCAGGGCCTCAGGTGGTGGTCCGGCGAAGAGCAGGGCCTCAGGTTGTGGTCCGGCGAAGTGCAGGGCCTCAGGTGGTGGTCCGGCGAAGAGCAGGGCCTCAGGTGGTGGTCCAGCGAAGAGCAGGGCCTCAGGTGGTGGTCTGGCGAAGTGCAGGGCCTCAGGTGGTGGTCCGGCGAAGAGCAGGGCCTCATGTGGTGGTCCGGCGAAGAGCAGGGCCTCAAGTGGTGGTCCGGCGAAGTGCAAGGCCTCAGGTGGTAGTCCGGTGAAGTGCAGGGTCTCAGGTGGTGGTCCAGCGAAGTGCAGGGCCTCAGGTGGAGGTCCGACGGAGCAACGACGTCAAGGCAGTGGTCCGGCGGTGGTCGAGGAGAAGCAAGGAAGCAAGAGTTCTCTCTTCATCTCCTTAGGATTAGGTCTCTCTTTTCATGAGAAATGGGGTCTCTATTTATAGAATTTCGTGAGTGGCATGGCCCGTAAATAGGTGGAAGATCATGGGTAGTTAGGGAGTGGTTTGAATGAACGGCCGATCTTGAATCCTTTGATCATAGACCGTTCGCTGGACATTTGAAGGTCTTAATGATGTCAGAATTTGGCGATCTTGGGCTCGTTGGATTTGTCTCGTCGAGACGCTCGATTCGACCATAAGAATGTCACATTTGGAGACCGTTTGGTAATCCGAATTATGGTTTGAACTTTCTAATAGCGCTTCAGACCCTTGATTTGGATCCATCTGGGCTCGGATTGGGTTGAATTTGGTGTCGTTGAGTTTGTATTTCCGAGACGCTCAGTTCGCCTATAAGTTTGCTGGAATCGGAGTTCGAATGGTCCCAAAATTAATTTCGGAAGCTTCCAACTTGTTTTTGCCTCGAGATTCGTGCCTGATTAAGATAATTTTTTGAGGATGTATCAGTACTATAAACATTTGATAAGAAATAAAAGACAATGCAAAAGATAAATGAAAACATGTAGGAATGAATTGAAGACTATAGATGGGATGAATCTGTGTCAAAATAGTAATAGAGAATAGTTCGAGAATTTGGAGCTTGTTTCATGTGAGGAAAATGCACAGTGTAAACGCATGAGTTTTCTTGTTGGTATTATGCTTGTGAGAGTGTGCAGATTGGTTTGTTTGCTTGTTTTATTTAGAATTATCATTATGATTTTTCTTATTATCATTCATCTGTATATTTGACACAAGACGAAAATCTGTTTTGAATCCGACACGACTTGACTTCAAAATGGGTCGAGTTCGGGTTCCCGAATTTGACATGTTTGAAAGAACAGGTCAGATTCGGGTTGACCCGGAAACCTGACTGGTCAACCCAAAAACCCGTTTGAAACTAGCTGACCGTGCTGCACCTACCAGCGCCCGCGTCTGAGGCTGCCTGCGTTTGCGTCTGAGCTGTCGAAGCCCGCCTGAGTGTCGCGTCTGAGTTGCCAGCGCCCTTGCACGAAGCTGCCCGTGTCGCGTCCTACCTGCTCGCGCATGCTAGGGCGTCACGTCCGAGCTGCTCGCACCTGATGGTGTGTCACGTCCAAGGTTGCCCGCCTTCCGAGGCTGTCCACTCTCGCCCGCACGTTGCGTCAACTGTCCGGCCGCCCTGTCGTGGATGTGAGCAGTCCCTTCGTCCGATGTCCGTCGTCTTGCTATTGTCGTCCAGCCGTGTCGGGTCGGGTAGGGGTGTCAATATTTGACACGACACGAAAACCTGACTCGAACCCGACCCGAAAATTTCGGGTCAGACCCGACTCGATTTCAAAACGGGTCGGGTTCGGGTTCACGAATTCGACCCGTTTGAAAATGGGTCGGGTTCGGGTTGACCTGTCGGGTTGCCGGGTTGACCCGGAAACCCGTTTAAAATGAGCTGCCCGCACCCTGCCCGCCCTGCCCAAGCCTGCCCGCCCAGCCAGCGCCCTGCCCGAGGTTGCCGGCGCGCGCCCGAGGCAACCCGCGCGTGTCTGCGCACTCCTGAGGGGCTAGCGTTCGCGCTCGCCCTCTCGCGTGCCCGTGCCCGCCAGCGCAGCAGCGCTCGCATGCCCGTTCACGTCCGCGCTCGCCCGCCTGCAGCTCGTCGTTCCGCCGTCCCGCCAGCTCGCCGTTCCGCCGTCCCGCCAGCTCGCCGTTCCGCCGTCCCGCCGTCGCTAGAAACTTACTCGGGTCGGGTCAACCCGCCAACTCGACCGGTCGGGTTCGGGTCCGAATTTCTAACCCGTTTACATACCCGGTTCGGGTTAGGGTTGACCCGTTTGAATCCCGGGTTAGTTCGGGTTCGACCCGAACCCGACCCGAAACCCGATTTTGACACCCCTAGGGTCAGGGCAACCCGGTAACAGGACGGGTCAGGTCCGGATCTGAATTTCTGACCCATTTATATAACCGGGTCGAGTTAGGGTCGACTCGTTTGAACCTTGGTCAGTTCCGGGTTCGACTCGAACACGACCCGAAACCTGATTTTGACACCCCTAGTGTAGACTAAGATTTCATTTGGGACGATTTTCTTATTGATTCCTAAAGCAGCTTTTTAGTATAAAAATTAATTTTTTTGTAATAAAAAGCTGCTTTAAGAAGCAGTTAGAAAGCCATCCCAAATGAAGCCTAAAGCCTATTAAGTTCCTTGTACTTCTAAGACTTCGTTTGGGTGGGCTTTCTTACTATTTTTTAAAGTAGTTTTTTAGTACAAAAATTTTAATTTTTGTACTAAAAAGTTATTTTAAGAAGCAATAAAAAAGTCGTCCTAAACGAAGCCTAAAAGAAAGAGAACTTAAAGAGGCGTGAAAGGTTATCTAATGCATATGATAGTCAGTTGGTCAAAGATTAAGTGAATTTTGTTTGTCATACATGTAATTTTTGTGTTGCTATTGGATTCTTATGGTTGCGTGTTTGATTGTTTTTGAGCAGTAATGGTCAATATATCCAAAAAAGTAGTCTAAAGCATGGACCCATTTCATGTACACAATCGAAAAATGATGAGTTGGTAAGATACTTTGATGTCATTGCAAGTAAACTTAAAAGGTAGAGATCTAGTTCTGAAAGCAACTCGGTTGCTTCCTTGTAAGGATGAAAATATATGTGACTTTATAGATATTGGGGTTAAGCGTTACTACAAGAATAAAAGTTATTAGTGATGGAATTATGCAATGGAATATTTTCATTGTTAAATTATTGACGGACATTAAGCTTGATTTTCATTCTCTAAGTTTATGATGGATTTTAAATAGTTATTGACAGATTTCAATAAAAAAATAAGGTTTATGATGTAATAACCGCCAACACAGTGTGTCGATAAGTCCTGAATTAGGGCATGACCTATCCCAATTTGCTTTTTTCATTCTCCTTCTTCCTTCGCCCCAGTGTCAATGAATCCTGAATTTTGAGCCACCAATTTCTCATCCCACTTACCTCACTCTCAAGCACACACATACACAATTTTGAGACACCACCCGCTCCCTCCCTCCCTCCCTCCCTCCCTCCCTCTATCTCTTCATGTTATTAAAGTTTTGATTTGAATCATTATGTGTATAAATATGAATTTTAAGATTGGTTATGTGAATGATATGAAGTGGATCGTCTGATCATCGTTAATACTTCAAAATCGTAGTTGGATTTTGTGAATTTGATGGAGGGTTTATAAGTATCTTGAAGCAATCGATCGGTTTAGGGTTTAGGGATAACAATCAATCATTGTTGGACAATTTTTGCTAAAATTTATTTCTCTTGCATAAGTGGAAATTTTTAAACAATAAATTTTCTATCATGCTGGTCCACATTTAAATCATTTGCCGATGAAGGAGACTCTATCGAGATTCTTTCATACCTCTCTTTTTTCCTTTTCACTTAGGCATCAAATTTTTTCTAAAGGATAATTTCTTAAAATAGGGTCATCAATTTTTTCCCTTTATGTAGATCCAATCTATAGTACTTCATAGCTAATTAATTAAGCTGACATATGGACTCTTTAATGAGTCATATCATATCGTATAATCTTTTTAATTATCACATGTGACATAATAGCAAGGTGGGTAGGAACAATGTGACTAATCTGTCCAATTGGCATGATTGTGTTAATGAAATAAAGTTACCTTACTTCATGCTCATGCTTACTCATCATTTCTCTATAAGCTTAGGTTAAAAAAAAATTCTCCAAGAATTGAGGAGACAAGAAGGCATTATATGTGAATTTCTTATACTATTAATAGTAGTGTTTAATTTTCTAAAAATATGTATAAAATTATATGAAAAATATATGACATAATTATGTAAAAGTTAATTAACATGCTATAAAGTCATTGATGGCTAAGTTCAACATGGTATAAGTTATAGTATTAAAATAAATATGAAGCCAAATTTAAAAATAAAAAAATTCAAAGAATAATTATTAGAGAAAATAAAATACTGCTCAAGCTCACTCAGAAAACAACTCGTTTATAACAAAAGAAAAAAATTGTTTCTGTATCAACCAATTATTTTAATAAAATTATAAAAAAAAGAGGAATTAGAAGATAAATAATAAAGAATTACTTGATATAATAAGTTGTAATATATAATTTTAAAATAGTTTTTAATAGCTTTATAATTAAACTATTGAATTATAATAAATTTTAAGTGTATTTTATATTAATAATTTTTAAATGAGTCGACTCATCAACTAACAAGTCGAGTTAACCTGGCTCAAATTTGACTTGGCAGTTAATCAAATTTGGCTTGACTCAATTACACCCCCGATATGGTGATAATAATAGGTAACAAACCATAAAAATATCATCTACAATAAAGGAAATCTACCATGAGCTCAGTATCAAAGCAAAAAGGGTATTCCATCAAAAGCATTGCAATGATTGCTAAAGCCTTCAAAAATCAGTTTTTGAGGTCCCCTCATTCAATATAATAATGTATAGGATTAGTAGGTTTGGCCCTACCCAAATAAAAAAAAAAGTGAAAATAAAAGACATTATTTGAAAAAATATTATGTTTATATTTCTATTTAGCTCTTATATATATATATATATATATCAAAGATTTATTTCCATCACTAACTTTTTCAAATTCTTTAATTTTTACATAAATACCTTAAAAAGTTTTTATATATTTACATATATAACACTTAAATTTATATAAGACTTACATTTTTAAATCACATTAATAATATCACTAATATTAATTTATTTAAAGAAAATTATACTTTTTATCGATATATTTTGATGTAATTTAAATATTAAAATGATATAAAATAATTAAATATGAAATTTTAGATGTTAGATATGTAAATATGATATGATATATACGTAAATCTTTCTTATAAAAAATAATGAATAAATTTTTATCCTTAAGAAAACAACAAAGCATATAGAGTAATTAGTATGACACTTGATTAGCTGGACCACAGACAACAGTACAGCCCTTTAGCCAGGTGATAATGCAAAGCCGGTTGGTCTTTAGAATCTGAGTCTGGATGGCATTCCTGTCGGTGAGAATTTATCATATTTGAAAGAATTATGAAGCTTAAAATTGTTTATTAATCAAATATAATGAGAAACATTACTTTTATAAAATCCGCTGCTTTTAGGCTCTTATGACAGTATTGTGGATCAATGAGAGTCAGAGATCAAATGATTGATTCTACTTTTTATAGTTTGTCTTTCGCTATTGAGTATTATTATTTTGTGAATCATATTTAGGGCACAGTATTATTTTTACTATTTTCTAAAATAATTTTTTATTATAAAAATTTCTAGTTCAAAAAATTTTGTATTAAAAAGTCGCTTTAGAAAACAATAAGAAAGTTATCCCAGGTAAAGATTTAGGCTTTGTTTGGCACAATTTTCTTAATGCTTTCTAAAACTATATTTTAGTTTAAAAAATTCTTGAATTAGCAAATTTTTTAACTAAAAAGACGTTCTTTAAAGCAATGAAAAAGTTATCCCAAACGAAGCCTTAGTGGATTGAGTTCTCTCTCGTCTGCTATGAATGTAAATTTTATTGAAGCTGAATCATATAAATCTCGATATCATATATGTGACGTGTTCTCTCTGTGTATTTTATGATTTTTTTATGACTTAAAATTCATTTCAAATTATTTGTTGCATTTAATAGAACGAGACTATAAGGGACTTACATAATTCAGCTTTTGCGGAAAAAAATTGTGAAAATTTAGAGCAACTTTTATAAAGAATATTAGAAATTTTTGAACATTTATAAGGCAAATTAGAGTATTATTTTAAGAGAACTTCAAATTCTTATCATTATTATCTTCTAAAATAGAGAAAAGCATCTAAAGAATCTTTTTAAGGTATCTTTTAAAATGCTTATAATTGTCTTATATCCACAAAAAAAAGTTTCCACTCATGTTATCCTAAGCAGTTGATTTAAATTTTTGTATGCTTCATATTTTATTTAAGAAAATTTATTTTTAATAATATAATAATCAAGGGTTACACGTTGTGTGCCTATAAGAAAAAATATTTTAATAGACATTTCCACTATGCTTCTTTTATATAGTCTAACGAATATAAATGAGAATAAATTACATAATTATTATTTTGATTATTTTTAATATAGTCCAACTGTCGTTCTAATACGAATGAGAAAAGAAATTAATTACTAATTATTGATCTGTTATATAGTCTAAAAAATATAAATGAGAAATGAAGTTTTTATTTATATTATTCCCTTGTGTATGAGTAGTAGCAAAAATTTAGCAAAACTCATACACAAGGCAACAAATGTAAAACCAAAATTCTTATCCAAAATTATTGGACTCAAGGATGAGCAAAAATTACACTCATCACATAATATAACTTCTAAGAGAGAAACGGACTCCTGGTTGCCATGAAGATCGTCCAAGTGAACGCCAGCTCATGAATGTTGCATTCATTTATCACCGTCCAATAAAACGTAAAATCCCGGCTTGAACATAAATTGCAGTTGCCCATCAAAATGTTGCAGGGTAGCAACTGCAAAACTAAAGGTGTCCTGCATCACAAAAGGCATCCTGGGGCATTAGGGTTTCATTTGGGAGAGCTTTTTTCTACTATTTTTTCGCTGCTTTTTTTTAAGAAAATTTTTGAACTAAAAAATTATTTTAAGAAACAATAAAAAAAACTGTCCCAAATGAAGCCTAGACCTTAAGTGATTTGAGCTCCTCAAAATTAAGAGATTTATTTTTAGATGAATGTAAAATAAATTTATATTAATTATTTATATGTGATATTTATATTAAAATAAATATAATAATTTTAAGATCCATTATCATGATCAAATTTGAAAAAAGAAATTATATTAATAAATCCTGATAAAAAAGTGGGCAAGTTGTATATTGAAATTAATGTATTATTAATTATATGTGTTGCATTAATCTCAAAATTGATCTAAAAAATTTTAGACTTATTTTTATCAAAATTTTGCTTAGAATATTCTAATATTATTTTTTCAACAAATTTCGATGAGATTATTTGTATCTATTTTTTATCTTTTAAAGGAAAAAAAAAAGCTTTGAAAGCGTTTAATTATAAAATGCTTATGTTGGCTTGATTATATAAGGTTGCTTTGACACAAAAGATTTGGACTCGGGTTGGGCTTTTCTTTGGGGCTGCTTGAGAGGACCCGGCCCACACATAGCAACTTTCATTGGGTCATGTCGTATTTCAAATAAATTTTTTCTTGGGGAAATAAAAAATAAAAATGACCTTAATAACCAATGAGCTCTAGACTTGCTTGATGCGAGCCAACTTCTTGACGAAATGGTCTTACAAGTCAAGTCTTGCTAAGCGTGGCAAAATAATTAAAATAATTAAATACTATAATTATAAAAATGTATATTTCATTAATACATTTGTATAATTGTTTTATTTCGATTTTAAAGTAACTTAAAATATTTTTGAGTTTAAGGCTTAAGTTTCATTTGAGATAGCTTTCTTACTATTTTATTTTTGAGATCATAAATAAATGTTCATTTGGCCACTATTTTTCGCTAATTTCAATAACTTTTTATACTAGAAAGTTTTTTTCTACAGTAATTTTAAAAAAACTATTTTCTCCACATCAATTTTCAAGCCATTTTTTTAAAAAAGTTAGTTCCAATTAGGGTTGTAAACGAGTCGAGTCGAGTCGAGTATATGTCTAATTGAGCTAAGCTTATTTAACTGTTACTGAGCTCAAGCTCGACTCGTTAAAAAATTCATAGGCTCGAGCTCGACTCGATTGCTCGAGCTTGTTTAAAAGCTCGAGCTTGACTTGATTGTTGAGCTCGATTTATAAGTTTTAAATTAAAAAACTCAATTTTTTTCTAAATTTTTATATTTTAATATAGAATTAATTTAAAATTACAAAAATATATTACATAATGCTATTTTAAATTAATTATTAAATATATTTTAATTTAATCAAGCGGCTCAAAGAGCTTTCGAGCTGAGCCAGGCTTTAGCTCGAGCTCACGGCTAGATAAACTTGACTCCCAAGCTCGTTAAAAAGTCGAGTTTGAGTCGGCTCGGCTCACTTACACCCCTAGTTCCAACATTCACATCAATTAAATAAAGTAGATATATATATATTTGGCATAGTCAATTGAATCTATGAGTCTTAGTTGTCATTAATATATTCATAATAAAATATTTTTCAACTTTATATGAAGGGCTAATTCATATTCTCTCAAATAAAAACCTTTGTACTATCATCAATTATCAACTAATAAATATTTCATTTGAAAATTAGGCTTTATTTGGTTTGAAGAAATAAGAGAAATTAAAATGCATTTTGCATCATTAAATTTTATTAATTAGGTATTTGGATAGTAGGAAATTAGATTTATTTAAGAAATATAATAATTGGATCTTTTTTTCATTAATAATTCTCTATTCAATCTTAATAAAATATAGGAAGACAAATTTATCAAGCTAAATGGGCCATCGTTGTAGCTCATAAAAAAATTTAATATTGAAAATTAAATGTTGTAAATATTTGAATGCTCAATTGTTAAAGTTTTTTTTGTAATATTTAGGTCAATTAAGTCAAACTCACACATATATCACATTCGTAAGCTTCAAATTCAAGACCTCTTGGTTGGTAGCCAATACTTTCAACCAACAGACTAAAATAAAATGCATATGCTTTAAATTATGATGTATTCTTTTGGACAGGCATTATTGCATGATTGTCGTTGATTTTCTATTCTATTTATAGATTTTAAATGAATTTTTCGTTAGAAATGATTGATAGCCATTTGGCTAACTAGTACCCAATTGCCAGCATTGGTAAATTAAATTTGGGCTATTGAAAGATATGGCAAAATTTTTACTAAAATTTTAGCAGAAATGGCCTTTTTCATGATGGGTTTTGTCATGGCGGTATTTCATTCAAAAAATTCATTGGAAGTCTGACAGAAATTATTATCTTTGAATATTGGTTTTTTGTGGTTTAATATCCGCACAAAGGGTTCATGTCATGATTATTCGACAAATTTTATATTGGTTGTCGACTACCTAATGCAACCCTCCACTTTTCTCATTCAAGATTTTTGACTTGGTAACAACAGTGTTAATGTGGAGGATACTAGGTCTGTTAAGTGATAGAAAAGTACTACTCAAACTTAAGAAAAAATTCTAGAAGATGATGATGAGACCTGCAATGCATTATGGTGCAAAATGTTGGCCATTAAAAGTGAAGCTTAAGTTAAGGCTTTGCTTGGGATAGCTTTTTTACTGCTTCTTAAAATAGCTTTCTAGTACAAAAAAAATTATTTTTTGTACTAGAAAGTTACTTTAAGAAGCAATAAAAAAGTCGTCCCAAACGAAGCCTAAGTTAAGTGTTGTAGAGATGAGGATGCTCAAATGGATGAGTGGCTTCACACTTAGAGATAGAATGCAAAACAAGTATATATGTGAACAAGTTGGAGTAGCTCTGGTTGCAAATAAGATTAAAGAGAGTCACATTAGATGGTTTGGTCAAATAAAATGTCAGCCTTATGGTAACCCAATTAGGAGAGTAGATGTATTAGATTTCATCTATATTAAGAAAGATAGAGATAGACCCAAAAAGACTTGGTTAGGAGATACACCCGAAAAGTTTGGTTAGAAAATATTAGAAATGTCCTTTTTAACTAGATTTAAATGAGAATTTGACTCTTAACATAACATAACGGAAAAAAAGGATTCATGAAGCCGACCCCATGTTGTGGGATAAAGGCTTGGTGATGATGATGACGGTGACGTTGATGATGATGATGTTCTTGTTGTTAGTTAAATATCTGTAAAATTATAATTTTTTATGGAAATGTTTATTTTTCTAACAAATTTGTCCACCGAAAAATAATTAATTTTCCTGAATCTAATTTTAGTTTAATTTCATTTCCATTCTCACTTGCCTTCTTTTTAATTTCTTGAAATTAACCTGCCTTAGGGGATGTTTGGTTGAAAATATTATCGGCATTAAGTAAGAAAAATTCACGAGTTTTAAGTATTTTGTTTAGGTATTTGATTTGAAATAAAATATATGAAAAATGTTATTTTAGGAAATTCGGAATCCTCCTTCACTTCTAATCCAATATAAAAACCGGTGCTACTGCCTTTATTGACTCCATCCAACACTACTCCACCTCCATCATTCTTAGTCATTCCCACATTTGTTACCTTAATTCCATGCTACCATCATCTCTAATCTCATATGAGATCTGTATCTTGGACTATGATGAGGTTACTTTTTACTCCACCTCGTTGGCCTTTGCTTGCTAGCAACCTTGGTGGCCTACGCTCTTTCTGTTCGGAGCCATTTTTTTGGTGGTGACTGTTGCTTGTTGGATTCTTCTATTTAGTTTTGACTTGTTGTTTCAAAGGATGGCCCTTGATTGGTTGCTGGTGGTTGTAGGAAGCTTCATTGCATTGAGTCCGGCTGGTTTTTCTTGCTGAGTTTTTTTGCACCATTATAGCTTTTGTTGCACCTTCTCCTTGTTCAGGTCGTTATTCTTTAGTTGTTTTTTCTTGTAACTTTGTTCGATTCTGCTGGAGCTTGGTTGTAACCTCTACTTAAACAAAAAAAAAAAATCTCATATGAGATCCAAATTAGCATTATTAATATACTAACTATTTAGATGGCATAGTAAAATGAGGATTTTTCAAGAGCACACTTATTAAAGTACAATTATCTCCCCAAATATATTTATCTATGAAGTTTTTTTCAGCTCAATCATATATATTGGTTATAAAGTGCAGAGTTTGATGTTCTTATGCTAACGAGAATGTTATTTAATCCTATCTATGCAAGCATTATAAGAGGCTATTTATATGCAGATGTACAATAGGCTTTTTTATTGATAATATACATAGTAGTTATAAACCCTATTTTGTACGCAGCTCATCTTGGTCTGTTAGTTGGGAGCTTTGGCTACCAACCAAGAGATCTTGGGTTCAAGTCTTGCGTATGTAATGTGTGTATGAGTTTGTCTTAATTGACCTAAGTGTCCCTAACAAAAAAATAAATATTATTTTGTTTAACTAAAATTTGATCAAATTCATACAAATATGATGATATTAATGAAAATATATTGTCCTTGATCTCTCCTCATGTGACTTATGTGAAGTAATGGCATTTCTTCTCTTATTGGATGACTGATATAAATGGACTAGACACACAATCATATATGAACCTCGACGTATATTTAAATTAAAATTTTTTTGGAATAAAATTCATGATCATTTGAACACAGATTTCAGCAAATTTATAATCGAATTGAAGGTCTGGATGAAACGAGACCAATGACACCAATAGAGGTTTGATCCGAGTTTGAATGAGCCCAAATCAAGCACTTGAAGAATAATAGTAAACTTCGACATACTAATTGGAGGACCAAGATATCCCTAAATCTCATATATGTTAATAGTCAAATCAAGCATGTCAACGAAAATAATCTAACAAGTCTAAGATTGCTTAATTACGATGTCATCGAGGCACTTAAATGCTGAAATAATGATTATGATTGAGGGAATAAATACAGGTCGTTTAATAGAGTATTCTAAATTTTGGCTTTATTTATGAGGCATGACATCTCAAAAATTTATAAATAACCTATCACTCTCTACATAAATGAGAGGTTGGGACTTGGACCTTGGCCTATGATTCAAAAGAGTTCCATGTCTTGAAGAATATTAGAGCTTCATGTGCGCACTACTACTCGATCATTGTTGTCGGACCATCACTTGATCGCTACCATTAGACCACCACCAAATTAATGCCCGACTGCCACTATTTGACCACTGTTCAACTACCATCATCAAACCACTACTTGATTGAAGTTGTAGGACTATCATCGGCGAATCATCGCCAAACCACCAACATCTGATGATGGTCCTCTAACCACGGTCTCTCGACTATGACCATCTGACCATCGTCACCCTGCTACGTCCTCCAACCACCATGGTATAAGAACCATCATCACTCATCCACAATCCTCAAACTATTATCACATTATTATGATCCTTGAATCACTATCATCTGAT
This sequence comes from Dendrobium chrysotoxum, assembly GCA_019925795.1. Lineage (NCBI taxonomy): Eukaryota > Viridiplantae > Streptophyta > Magnoliopsida > Asparagales > Orchidaceae > Dendrobium > Dendrobium chrysotoxum. The sequence continues at coordinate 75,540,363 of CM034315.1, forward strand.
CATAATCCTATGATTTCCAACGCCCAACTAAGGTTCTTATGAACAACAAACACTTTGACTTTCCACCACGAATATATGATAGGCAACACTACAATTCATTAATAATGTATGTTTCCTTATTTTTGTGAATCATATAGAATCTCACTCATGGCATAAGAAAGTATTAGGATTCTTATACAAGTACTACAAAATCATAGCTAAAGATTAAAACTTATTTTAAAATATAAAAAAAATAACATATGAAGTTTTTTGGTACAAAAAATTTATAAATTTTCAAGTACAAATCTTTATTACAATAGAGGTTTGTTCATGGACCATTTTTCTTTGCGGGCTACAAATTTATGCATTTACTACAAAAGAAGTAGTGCAGTTTAACTCTAAGGTTTGAAAAGTAATTAATTAAATCTAAAAAAGAATTAATTAGTTTTAATTATGTTCGCATCTTACGCTAAACCAAACCCCAACTACTATCAATTGGACGTAGGACCAAACCACCACCAGTGGTCGGTCTACTAACAACCATCAGATCAGAGCCTGCAAATAATGGATTAACATTTTTTCTCTCTTATTTAATCTTGTTTTAACAATAGAAAAATTATATTTGTACAAAACTTGTATAATTATTAAGATCAACCCAATAATGATCTGTTTAGGTTGGCAGATTGATATTTATTAATATGGCATAGGATTTATAAAAATAACGAGAGTTGAGTTTAAGATTGTTAAAATTTCCTCTTTCATCAATCACAAATTTACCACAAAAGCTATTTAAAAAATAAATCAAACAAGAGCTTAATTATTTTATTAACCACGTTCCATTTACCCAATTTTTTTTCTTCAAATTTCAAGCTTATGTCCAATTTGAGGTGAAATTATTACGTACGGTCACCGGACGTTGTCCGGAGGCGAATCAGGATACGCTACGTCACCATTTGTTGTGTACCAATACTGTGTACCATGACGTGGTGCATCCTGATTCGCCTCTGGACCGTCCGGTAACCGCACAGAATAATTTCTCCAAATTAGGACAACTTTCTGGCATGATTTATTTTTGAGACAGTAATCACAATTTTATTTAGCTGCTACTTTCTTGTTGCTTTCTTGTTACATTTCAGAAATTTCTATTATGAAAAGAGACTTTTTACAATCATAATAGATAAGTTATTTTCCCCATAACCAATTCACAATCAACTTTATAAAATATTACAGTTGTCCCAACATAACGTTAATGATTAACCTTCATAAGGATCATAAACAAAAATATTGATATCAATGCAACATATAAGAAAATTGACAATTAAAAAGGTAGAACGCCAGAAAAAGGAAAACAATTTAAAGATTAGATTTGTTTTGAAATAAATACAATATGATTTTTAATTGATTAGCAATACATTTACTTATTTCAAAACAAATCAATGACTATCAAACATTGAAATTTTCTACCATAAAATGCATGAAGTACCAAACATTAAAAAAAAAATCTAAATGGCAAAATGACGGTAAGGAAATGGAGGGGAAACTGAAATCTTTGTTTTCTTTTTTGTTTCCATCTTCTAACCATCCTGGAAAAAAATAACTGGTGATGTTTTAATATCATCCAGTTATTTCGTATGAACAGTAAGGATGGTTAGTCTAAGTTTCATCGCAGAACGGCTCCAGATGCTCCAGCACTGGCGCATTTAAATCCGGTAAAAAATATTTAAGCTTGGAAGGTTCTGCTTCAGCCGGTGCTCGCTGCGAGCTTGCCTGCAAGGGACAAAGTGAATCTGGTCAAAAGCTTTCACAGATAACAAGAAAATAATATTTATTATTTAAGGGCATCTCCATCCGAACTCCAAACGCATGAATGGCATCGCTTGGGAGCTCCAATGGAACGGCAAAACTTTAGCTATCCGGTTGCATCGCACTGTTCACCCACTAAATTTTTATGTGTCAACGGGATTTGCATGCGAAATGGAGAAAGACGGTTACGAGACGACGAAGCTCGCCAAATGGAGTTCGATTGGAGCATAATTAGTGCATTTTGGAGTTTTGTTATATTTTGCGGTGGAAAATGGGGTTTTTGGTTGGAGATGCCCGAAGGCTTCATTTGATATTTATTTTTATGCTTTCTAGATACAGTATTCTTAGTATATAAGAGTTAAGTGAGAGCAAAAACAAAACTTGCCAAGAATGACAATTTAGGCAATTTTCCAAGGAAATGGTGTCTACTAATTCTGGCTTTTCTTTCTAATTAATCAAATAATTACTACATTTGATTATATATTTGATACGTCATCAAGAAATTATCTTGATCGGGCACGAATCTCGAGGCAAAATCAAGTTGGAAACTTCCAAAATTAAAATTGGGACCATCCGAACTCTGATTTCAACAAACCTATAGTCGAACTGAACGTCTCAGTAATACGAACCCAACGACACTAAATTCAACCCGATCCGAGCCCAAATGGATCCAAATCAAGGGTCTGAAGCGCTGTTTGAAGGTTCAAACCATAATTTGGGTTACCAAACAGTCTCCAAATGCGACATGCTTATAATCGAATCGAGCGTCTCGACGAGACGAATCCAATGAGCCTAAGATCGTCAAATTCCGACATCATTAAGACCTTTAAATGTCCAGTAAACGATCCACGATCAAGGGATTCAACATCGGCCGTCCATTAAAGCCACTCCCTAACTACCCCTGATCTTCCACCTATTTACGGACCATGCCACTCACGAAAATCTATAAATAGAGCCCCCTCTCCACTTGAAAAAGGGACCTAATCCTAAGAGAGAAAGAGAGAGCTCTTGCCTCCTTGCTCCTCCTCGACCACCGCCGGAGTTCCGCCGGACCACCGCTTGATGCCGTTACTCTTCGCCGGACCACCACCTGAGGCCCTGCACTTCGCCGGACCACCACCTGAGGCCCTGCACTTCGTAGGACCACCACCTGAGGCCCTGCACTTCGCTGGACCACCACCTGAGGCCCTGCTCTTCCCCAGACCACCACCTGAGGCCCTGCTCTTCGCCGGACCACCACCTGAGGCCCTATTCTTCGCCGGACCACCACCTGAGGCCCTGCACTCCGTCGGACCACCACCTGAGGCCCTGCACTTCGCTGGACCACCACCTGAGGCCCTACACTCCACCGGACCACCACCTGATGTCCTCAACTCCGCCGGAAAACCACGTGACGCACTGAGTTCTGCCAGTCAATCACCTAACGTCCTCAACTCTGCCCGACAACTACCTAGGGCCCGACATTCTACCAGACCGCTGGGAGACCCCGAAGTTCTGCCAGCGCGACCTTAGGCCTTTAAAAGCCTCTAACTTCCACCCTACGGGTGATACTTGTAATCTGATCGCTCTTGGAGGCGAGTTAGCCCCCCTGTAATTAACTCAAGTTCTAGTGGAATCGTTTCAACTGGGCCAGGCCCCGTGGTTTTTCCCCTTTTCAGGGTTTTCCATGTAAAAATCTTGTGTTTTCTGTGTGTGAGCTGGATATTCGTGCAACGCTAAGACGTAAAGTTCAATCTCTATCGCCGCGTATATTCTAGCCCGCAACAATATTAATTAAGATTACGTTATTATACTATATATGATATTCATTATATATTCATTTCAGTCATTCAATAAACTTATATCAGTAACATATCAATTATTTAACAAAACAATCATAACAGTCAGAACAGTTCAGATAGCAATTTCTAATAAGACTATCAAAACAATTCTCTCTTTTATAGTAAATCAATATTATACAGCTTAACATAACACTAGAGAAGATAACAATGCCAAGCACAACCAAAGGCTTCATTATGTATTGTTGTGCGGCATAAAACGCAGCTATGATAACCGAGTTCAATTAGCTGTACTGTTCATAGTGCTTTTCTCAGACAATCCTAAATTATAATATGAAAATTTTGTGAAGCGGAACGAAACCTAGAACTTTATAGCATGACAAGATTCTCTTGTTCTCATGCAATTCAGGTAACGCATCAACCTATCAAATTAACTGGAAAGCATCAAGAGTCTAAACATGCTATTCTGAATCATGATAATAATACAATCATGTGAGAGGAAGGTTCATCAAGCCGCATATGAACCTGTGAATGTTCTACAACCTTGAGAAAAGAGGCAGACTAATATTTGCAACAGTATTTCGAAGTGCTAATAATAATGCAATGTGCAAGGACTTTTTTTTTTTGAATATGCAAAATGCAAAGCAAGGTGGCTCTTCACAAATGAAAGCATACATGACTTGTATATCATATATAGAATTGTCATTTAATTAGCCAAAAATTAAATTATATTAGATAATAATTTTCAAATAATAGAAATTTTCAACTATGTTAAAGCAAGAAAAAAAGAAGTCAAAGACATAAATAATGAAGTGATGAAAAATGCTTAAAAATCAACATTAAGCGAGAGAGAGTATTAAGATACACTAAAGGAAAATCTATCATTATCGTCGGATTTTCCGGCGGATAGATATACGACGGAAAATGCGGCGACCGAACCGACGGAATATTCGCCGGTATTTTTACAGCGGAATTTCCGATGAAATTGCCACCGTTACAACACCGGCAAATTTTCCTCCGGATCGGCGCAATTTTCACAGGTTATTACCGGCGGAATTACCGGCGAATATTGCGCGGCTTACTTAAACTCGACGAATGGTTACCGATGTATTATCCCCCGGTGATTTATCCGACGGATAATCCGTCGGAAAATTCAACAGAAAGGGCCCTATTTCGACCCCTCCGTCGTCTTTCTTCTTATTTCTTTCCCTCTTCTTCCCTCGGTTAGCTCGCGTCCGAGAGCTACCCCTGCGTCCGAGAGCTGCCGCGAACGCGAGACCCTAGCCGACTTTCGCCGCTGAACTTGCACCGTTCGCCGCCGTCAGTTGCCTCTACTCGCGCCTCCGGTAACAGAAGGTCGTTGCCTCCGTGTCTTGGTGTATTCTTTTTTGCTTTTGTTATGGATGTACTCACTAGACATTTGCAAGAGATTGAACCTTGGTGTATGCTATTGCTTTTGTTATGGATGTTCTCACTAGACATTTGTAAGAGAATGTATCTTGGTATATGCTTTTAATTTGTTTTTGTTATGAATGTTCTCACTAAACATTTGCAAGAGAATGAACCTTGGTGTATGCTTTTACTTTTGTTATGGATGTTCTCACTAGACATTTGTAAGAGAATGTATCTTGGTGTATGCTTTTAATTTGTTTTTGTTATGGATGTTCTCACTAGACATTTGCAAGAGAATGAACCTTGGTGTTTGCTTTTGTTATAGATGTTCTCACTAGACATTTGTAAGAGAATGTATCTTGGTGTATGCTTTTAATTTGTCTTTTTTATGGATGTTCTCACTAGACATTTGTAAGAGAATGTAGGTCAACCTTAGAGTCTAAAGGTTTTCGCACAAGTAGATAAAAAACTTAATATATGGGGTGTATTTTTAGTTGTAATAGACCTAGTTGAGGGATTATGACTTTGGGCGATGAAGTCATTAATAAAAGTACACGTTTTAATTAATATCTTTGATCTATTTATGATAAAATGGATAGGGATATTATTTGTAGAATTCAAGTTGGATGGTGGAAGTAGAGGAAGGCATTGGGCGTTGTTAAAGTCCCCCTCAAACTAAGCATAATTTCAAGTTAAGTGTTACAGAGATGAGGATGCTCAGGTGGATGACTAGTGGATTTACTCTTATAGACAGGATACGAAAATAGCATATATGTGAGAAGGTTGGAGTAGCTCTAGTGGAAGATAAGATTAGAGAGAGTCGCTTTGGATGGTTTGGTCACATAAAACGACAGCCTTTCGATCACTCTAAGACTCTTTGTACGCCCGAATACAACACCAAAAAAGGCGCCGATTTCCTGTATTTTTTCGTGGAAATTTCTGCCGGAAACATTTTCGGCGGAAAAATTTTGCCGGTTTAGATTTTCCGACGCGTGAATTACCGTTAGATCATTTTGCGCCAGAAATTTGCCGGAAAGCTCATATTTCCGGCGGATTTTTATTGTTACCGGCGGATTTTGTGGGGATTTTATCCGCCGGTAACAAAGCATTTTCCTGTAGTGATAGGGCATTAAGAAGGAAGAATTATTGGGAAGAGAACTTAGAACCAATGAGCAATGATTAGATGACTATAAAAAATAAGAAGCGAATGTTTCTGCCTAATTATTGCAGCAAATGCTCAATGAAATCACGAATTTGAACCAACATTTTGTTTTGAGCCTGAGCCTGAGCCAAATGCATAGTGCTACAACATAATACGATGAAGCGGTGCAAAAAGTATGTTTTGTTGTGAGCTTATACTTCACAAATAAGTGATGCACAAGACTAGTGCATCGTTTGACTTTGCTCCTAAAGTGTGCTTCGAAGCACACTTTTAATAACAATGATTTGTGACAATAATGATAAATGAATGGACTCATTTTGGAGCTAAGTGGCCAATGGAAATTCATTCAAGAGAATTTACTGAATCCCGAGAGGCAGGTACACTAAACAATCAAAGATGAAGGATCTAACACCTCATTAGGTGATGCTTTTCAACTACTAAGCTTTTCAAAAACTTACCATATCAGGAGTTCGATTTATTTTGAAGCATCAAAAGCTCTATATCGCACATGGGTCATTTTCATATCTTCATGATAATTGGAGATGACAACTTGTAGTCATTTAATCATCTCGGTCATAATTGAGATGAGCTAATTTCATACAACAACATGGTACAACACATAATAGCACTACCAAACAAAGGCTCGACTAAAGAAGTTAGAGCGATAATGATGTGCCTAAAACACAAATTATGGGTTGTTATTTTGACGAGTTGAAGCATATCTATTCACATTCTTATTATTTATATTTCAACATAAGTTATGTTAATTTTTTTTCAACAAAAAGATGAATTAGTAATCCAAAACAATTATGCGGACATACAACCACTGATTAGAAAATCAATAAGCATAAATAAGGGATTTTGTAGAATAAAGGACAATTCTCAGCTCACTAGCAAGGAGATAATGTGGAAAATAAGATAATTAACACAGTCGATGCTTCACACCAATAAACTATAATAGATCTGATCAAATGTTTTAAGAAATTGAAATCTAAGTCGGGTTCAAAACAAAATCAGAAGTCACTCATTCGAAAGAAGCTTCTTCGCCTCCTCCGACAACTTCCCATCTGTCATCATCTTCTACTCTTCCTCCTCCTACCTACAGCAAAACACGTTGAAAAACCTCATACTTGCCACAGTGATTATTGGATCAGATCTACCACTTCTTCATCACCTTACTTTTTCTGATCCTTGCACAAGGGTTGCGAGTAAGAAAATGACGAAGGTAACCCTTGATCTGCCTCCCCCTTTTACACGCTTCTCTCGACTAAATCTCATAAATCCGCCAAACTCCGGATTTAGTAAATATGGGGTTATAAGCAGAATGGGGGAGAAACAGGGTTTAAGCAGCCATAGATTTAATTTGCCAAAGACACCATTTGGCAGGATTTACGCACAAGTCCTACATAAAACATGATACATCAGTACCAAACAACCCCTAAATATTCTATGTTTATAATCTCTCTCATGTAATTCATATATTTTTACAAGATATTAGAATGCTTTCCTATAATAAATTTAATTTGAGAGATTTGAGATTTCTTTTTGAGTTGAGATTGATTGTATTAGAGTTTGAAAAAAAAAAATTTATTCTGTACCTCATAAATATGTACATGTATGAATTCCTGATAGTGAATCAAATTCTCTCTCCTATCTTATGGCATAGGAATTAATTATGATTGAAACATGTGAATCTTAGTGACTTTTATTTGGCTTGATCTGTTTATAATTATTTTGCCTGTTCATCATATTAGATCCTGATAGTCATTTCTGCATTAACAGTAGGTTTTTCTTAACGACAAACTGTATCCTAATTCATTCTAGTTCCCAAGCTTTCATCTACATTAACAGTAGAAACTGAAGTTTTGAATTCATGATCGAGGATGTCAGCAAAACCTTAAATAGTACCAAACGCACTCCAACCAGAATGTATGAAAGAAGTGAATTTGATCTCTTACATGGCTGGTCCAATTTTGGTACTGAATTCCTTAACAAATATTTATTCGGAAGGCAATGGCACATGCCGCATGGGCCATATTCATTTTCTCAGCATTTAAATTTGCGCACTGAGAAATGATTTCTAGTCCGATTCTAACAATCTGTATCTTAGAGCACCAGTATTGTAATTTGAATGTTAAAGAGTAAAAGAGTGTCTTTTAGATGTGAGAAAATCAGGCTTAATTCGGACAAAACTTTTCGAATCGTATACGTATAGCATTACTCTAGTCAAAAAAAGGAAACCTACCCATGTGACATTTATTGGGACCTTCCAAATAAAAATTACTATAAAAAAATCATTTACAAAATTCACTGCCCAATCCTGATCTGTAACGCACGTAAAATCGCAAATAAAAAGACAATATCATCACCGTTGCTTAAAGACTCCACAGACAAAAAAGCCAGGAATTTAAAGGAAGATCGGCAAAGACATGAACCCAGAGGAAAGAGTTTCCACTTACCAACTCGCTCAACAGCCTCCGGTTCTCCGCGAGTATAGCCTCTCTTTCAATAATTTCGAATTCCAGCATCTGCCAAGTAGCCCATAAAAAGCAAGTTTTATCATTGATAAATCCAACAACAAGCACACCCGGAATAAATAAACTACCGTTTCTTTTCAAAACCCAACCTTCATAAGTCGTTCTTTGTCCTCCAACAAGAATCTCTCCTCTGCCTGGAGCTCAGATTTTGTCTGATAAAAATCACCATAAACCATTCAATCGAATAAAAAAAGAATATGCAATAAAAATACAAAAGGGTATGAATGTGGGCAGAGCTACGTGGACGAGAGAAAAAAAAAACCACCTTCTTCCTACCCTGCCGTTTGATGGGCTGCAAAGAACGGACTGCCTCAACCAACGCCGAACGCTCGGCCACGCTCACCTGAAACCACGAAAAAGCAAAACAGCACGTGAGTCATCTCTACCGTCGGTTTTGAGTCCATCATTCCAACGGAATCCGCATCCACCGGCACGTGGAGGTGGGAGGGAAAACGGGGCACAAAAAAAATAATTATTTTGAAAAAAAAAAACGTCTCAAGCGAAAAAATGGGCGTAGGGTCCCGAATGTAGCGCATCACAATACAGAAACGAGACCGAAGTGGACTCGGTCTCGCTTCCGATCTGAAGCGGCCACCTGGGCCATACATGACGCCGAGGGGCAATATCCTCACCCCTCCGCTCCCATTCTCGCTTTTAAGTGGAGCCTACGCTGATCATAACTACCTACGTAGATTATAACCAGCTACACCTGTTCATCGCCACCACGCGAAAATACACCGGATCATAAAAAAGGAAAGAGGAATCGTTCGTTAATCAATTGACTAGAATACCAGAACAGCTGAAGACCCATGTTTTTAATTTACAAAAAACCATCATAACAGAAAAAGAAAAACATATTTATAAACGAAATCAAGAAACTTACTTTTTTAGGATAAAAATTGGGATTAATTGAAGAAGAAGATGATGAAGACAGCTTTTAAAAAAATTTTAAAAAAATGATAACAGTAAAAATGGTTTTATCTCCAATTTAAAGCTCGATAAACATCACAAATCTTTTTAATGATTCAGCATTTTTTTTAGAAATTTCGAACCCTTGCCTGTCCCCTTGAACTACCGTGAGTTGAATTGGATCGAAAATTTCTTGATCAGAAACAGAAAAAAAAAAAAAAGAGAAGCTTATGCATTATTTAGTCGATTTACAAGGCAACCACGCAAAAGAGGGGATGAAATGAAAATTAGATAAAACAAAAAGTTAGAGAGATAAGGGGGCTGGGAATAAAGATTTGAGACCTTTATGTGTGCGTCACATGCTGGAACGGAGGTATCGCCGGTGCGTAAGGCCTTGAAGGGAGGAGGGATCTCGGAGGAACACGGGAAGCCATCGCTTCCGCTGGTAGAGGGATCGGAGGCGGCACCCAAGTCGAGAGGCGTGTCCGGACTCCGGTGGCCACAAGTCGCAGCCACCGCCGTCGAGGGCAAAGGGCCCTCTACTTGTTTCAGTTTCAACTTCCCCATATGGGGAGACCTCCTCGAGCGAAATCCCCATGAAGGGAGGGAGACAGAGAGGACATTCTCTATACTCGTCCCCGGCATCTCTGCCGGAGGAAGCGGATGCCGCTTAAATAGATTAATCGTTGCAGCCGGTGGAAGATCCAGCGGCGGGGTGCTGCTAAGGAGGAGCAGCGCGCTCGCTGCTTCGAGGAGAAGATCTTCCTCGCATTCCATTAGAAGAAGATGGGTGAGAGCGCGAGAGAGAAAGATAGAAAGTGAGAGAGACAGAGCGAGCGAGATATAGATGGGGAGAGATGCGAGAAGGCAGGTGGGTAACGATTGGAGAAAACGGAAAGTGACGTGCAACATGAGTGAAACCTCGTCGCTATTTATTAGGGCGTTGGCCAAACCAGATGAGTAGAACCGTGAGCTTCGGATCCGGCCCGGTTCAAATGTGCTGATTTGGTTCGATCTCTTATTACCTTTCCTATTTTAGAGATGCAGCAAGGCGTGTAAAAGAAGATTTGCTGTCCATTAGAATAAAGCTTCACTTTCCAAATATAATCCCAAAAATAAATGAAATTTAATTTAATTTTTAAAATTATCAAATTTAAAAATCGATATTTTTTTAATGTTTGAATGATAATTTAAAGATAGAAGAAGAAATAAATTTGAGAATTTCGATTGAGTGGACTGGACTTAAGCACTCACTATTCACTAATCTAAATAATAATAATTTTTATGTCAATATTAATTGAATAAAAAGATTAGCAGGAGTTTTAATTTATAATGAAATCTTAATTTATATTGTCACTTTTGATCAAATATTGAAGATGTGGCACATAGAAATACATAGGAATTGTTTGATTTGATGAAAAAGGAATGGATAGTAAAATAATTGTAATGCATTTGAAATATTTTAAGTTATTTTAATGATTATAAAATAAATCTAGATGATTATTATTTTTATTTATTTGAGGTAAAATGAATGCAGTATAATATCTAATGACGGTGGTGATCGGTAGTCGGCGGCAATAATAGCTATGATGAAAGCGGACGATGGTTGAATGATGGTGACATTGACAGGTAGTTGCGATAAAGGTGTGGCTCGGTGGCTCGTAACGGTGGGGATTGGTGGCAGCACGTGGAGGTAGGTGGCAACAACAGCCGACGGCGAGAGTTAGCAACATTGGCGGCAATGGTAGAGAATTTTAAATGTATTAAGAAATCGATCAAAACTAAAGACTTTCAAATACACCAAAATTGAACTAGATTATAAATTTTACTTTGCATTTCTTTTGCCTCAAAACAAATAATAATATTTTCAAACCGTCAACATTTGAAATATTTTACGCTCATTTTACTTCAAACCTTGGACCTTTTTTTTTATTTTTATTTTTGTTGGTGTATAATGCTTTTATAAATTAAATAGATTTGATGATATGCATGCAAATTTCTTTAAAATTCAAGTTAATGCACCAAAAAAATTATTATAAAGAAAAAGAGAAAAATTGAGTGGTAAAATTTTGAGGTAGTTGAGATTAATCTCAAAATCTTAGAAATAATTCTTAAAATTTTAACTATGGTAGTTGGCACCAACAAAATGAATTTAAAAAAATTATTTATTGTACTTAGAAGTATCACCTTAAGATAGAATAAATTATTAGGCGTGAACATATATCAAAAAAATTATAAGGTAATTTTGGCTTCATATGCCTCCTAATACACATAATTGGTGAAATATACGTGTTGTTTAGTATTTTGGTCTCACGATGTTTTCTGTAGTGAGCTATGTCTTATGTCATCGATCCTACGATTCCTTCTCCAGTAAGGTTCATTCACCAACTCCTCTTCTCCTCACACGCAGCCAGCATCATTTTACATTTTCCATCGATGTCTATTGTATGTTGTTAGTCATGCAATGCCTTCTCCTCCACAAACTCCTCTTTTCTTGACATGCATGCATCTAATCCCATTATTGTCTTCCCTAATGTGCTCCATCGTATGTCGCCAATCTCAAAATGCCTTCTCGTCTATGAACTCTTCGCCGCCTCACATGTAATCAATCTCATTATTATCTTCTCACATGAAGGATCCCACAAGACCTTTCTCGTTCGTGAATTCATCTTCTCCCCACATGCAATTGATCCTATCATTACCTTTCCTAACAAGCTCTATTATCCTCACGATGGCATTTGAAGGAGATAGGTCGTTCATGAAAACAAACTATGGGGTTAGAATAACGTTCAAATCAGGTTCAAATTCAAATGAGTTAGATCCTTTTTCAAATGACATGGAATCCAACAAATAGTTTACAACAAAAAATAGCAAGCGAAAATTTTTAAAAGCATATAAAAATACATTTCTCAAATATAGTTGAACATTTGACCTTTTACAGTAAGTCTTCGCCCATAATTTATTAGGCTCTTTTTTCTTACCTAATAAATTTACACTTTACATCTTCTATGATAGAGATGGGATATTACTACTTCTCCAGCCCTCTCACTAAGTACAAGTAAATGAGGCTGTGGGATTAAGACTTTGTTTGAGATAATTTTCTTAATATTTTAATTTTTAGATCTTAATCATAATTTTCTTACTATTTTATTTTTTTCTTGAAGAGATGAAAATCAGTCCAATCCAAGCCCAAATGAGTCCAAAACGAGGGCCTAAAGCACATTTAGAAGGTTCAAAGCATAAATTGGATGGCCAAATGATATCTAAATGTGACGTGTTTATAGTCGAATCAAACGGCTCGATGAGACAAATCCAACGAGCCCAAGATCACTGAATTCTGACACTCAAAAGCTTGATAAATGATTTATGATAAAGGGAGTTGATATTGGTAGTCCATTGAAATACTCCTAACATGCCCTTGATATTCTCCCTATTTACTAGTCATGTCACTCTCAAAAAATTATGAATAGACTCCTCATTCTTCACTGAAGGGATAAGGAAGGAGAAAGATGAGAAGAGGAGAAAAACTAAAGAACTCTCCTATATTTTCCATCCATCATCGCTGTCGACGACCACCAATTACTACCACTGGCAATTACCATCATCACCTACGATTGACATAAAAATCATCAATTGAATATTGTCAAAATTTGACCCTATTGTTGGGTACAAATATTTGATATTTGTGTTTTCCTTTTCTTCAATAGTGAAGAAAAGAGGATTTTTGTATCACTTGTTACATAGTGAATTTTACAACTGGTCAGGCCCCGTGGTTTTTCCCTTTTTGAGTTTTCCACCAAAGAAATTCTCTGGTCCTATTATTTTTGTCTGTTCGTGTTGAATTTATGTGCATTGCTAAGATATAAAATACAATCTCTATCGACTCAAATTTTCTAGCACGCAACAGTTTGGCACCATCTGTGGGAAGCAATCCCCATATTATAAGCATAGCTAAATCCTTTCAAATAGTCAATAGGCGTAGCAATGGCAACATCGGAGCCTCTCGCTCCAACACACCTCAATCTAAGAATCAATCTATGAATCAAGGACGTCAAGCATATGCATCTCTTTACCCCGTTGGGCAAAACCCTATTGGTGAAGGGACTTCAGGACCCTCCCTAGAATATTGCATCCGAAAAATGAAGAAATCTCAAAATGAAATCTTTTAACTTCTATGAGGGACCCAACAACCATCACTAGCACAATAAGAGGAGACCGATCTCCCTCAAGATTTGTCATTAGGATGAACATCTTAATGTTGTGCCCCCTCTCTCTCAGTTAAGGATTCATCCCCTATCACAGCAAGACATATACCTCTTTGATATAGCGATCTATCCATCCCTCCCACATGAGACAGCCAACTGTTGACCTCATTTTTGTATGAGCTCAGTAGGACCAATCCAGACCTTAGGATCTTTTCAATCCTTAGGATCAATCTTAACCCTAGGATCAGTCTGATCTTAGATCAATCCAGACTTTAAGATCAATCCAAATTCAAATCAACCCTGATCTCAAATCAATCAAATTTCCAGACTATTCTAGATCCTAAGATCTTTCCTAGATTTTAGATCCCAGGATCAATCTAGATCTTAGGATTCCTAGATCTTAGGATTCTTCTAGATTATAGGATGCTTCCAGACTTTAGATCCTAGGATTTCCTTAGGACTTTTAGATCCCAGGATCTTCCCAGACTCCAATCCTTAGGATCTATTCTAGACCCTAGGATTCCCTTAAGCTGATTTGGACCCTAGGACCTATTCTAAACCCTAGGATTCTTCTAGATCAATCCAAGCTTCAATTCAATCTAAACTTAATTCAAATCCTATCATTCAAGCTCAAAATCCAATTCAAAACCAGATTCCCAGATTCAAATCTAAGGCCAAAGGTCTAAGTCCTGAAAGCCTTTTCCAGCAAATTTTTGAACATTTCAAAACCCTATCAAATGACCTCTGATTCAAGGTCTGTCAGTTCCACACTGACATGACATGTCCGTAGAGGCAACCCTCCAAATTTGAGCTCATTCTGAGATCTCTAACCCCAGAAACTGAATTAAAATCCAAAGGCTGTAAAACCTTTAAATATTTACAGTCTATGCCACTGGACCTACCACCCAGTGGATTTTGACCCTGGAGCTTTCTCCAAAGCCTCCAATCACCTCCAGACCCTTGATTATGACCCATTGAGCAATAAACTGCATTTTGTTGGACTCAATTTAACCCCTAGTTGACCAGGGGTCAAAATGACTAAAATACCCCTATGGGGTGTGAATAGTCACTTTGATCAAATGACCTCCAAATCAAATGCAATCACTTCCAGCAAGTTTCAAATGTCAAACCAAACCCATTGAACCCAGAACCAGCCCCTGGGTCAACCTGGTTGACCAAGTCAACCTAGTTGACCTAGAAGGCCCCTTTAGGATCAAAACAGGTCATTTTGACCAAATGACCTCCTCTGACCTTGGGACCACCTCCATTGGTCTCCAAATATCATTTCAAATCTGTTGAACCCATTTTCAGATCCTGGACCCACATGGTTGACCAAGTCAACCAAGGTTGACCTAAAAGGCCCATTAAGGGCCCAAATAGGTCATTTTGACCAAATGACCTCTCCAGACCTTGAGACCACCACCAGCAGACTCAGAAAGTCATTCTGAACTGGTTGGACCCAATCCCTGACCCTGGGTCAACCTGGTTGACCAAGTCAACACAGTTGACCCATTAAGCCCATAAAGGGTCTAAATAGGTCATCTGACCCAAATGACCTATTTGATCCCTGAAAACACTCCTGCTAGACTTTATATATCACTTCAGATTGATCCAGCCCAGACCCTGGCCCTTGGTCAACTTGGTTGACCAAGTCAACTCAGGTTGACCACTTCAAACCCTTAAGCTTCCCTACTTCAAATCACACCCCAAATGTATTCAAAACCCTGTCAAACTCCCCTGGCCATATCCTTTAATGATTTAGACCTGATTGGACCCTTGACCTAGTCAAACAGTTGACTTGGTCAACTGAGTCCAAGTTCAATCAAATGTGACCCATTTGGGTCAAATTCCTTCAAATATTCATTTGAAACCTTTCAAATCTTCAAACCTACATCAATCAATGCCTTGAATATTTTTTTTAAACCCACCTCAAGTCAAATCACATTGAGTTTGACTTGGTCAACTCAATAAAACATGGTCAAACCCCTTAAACCTTCTCCCACTCATTCAAACTCAAGACCCTTAAGCTTTAAATCCCCTTTAAGCCATCAACTCAACACCCAAAGCTCTGTCCCATGCCAACTCAGCAGTCCACATGGACTTTGACTGGTCAAACAGTCAAATTGAGCTTTCAAGAAGGTCAAACCTAGTCAAATCATTCCCCAAAGCTTAATGCACTTTAATCCAAATCATTCCAGCTGTTGTAACAGACTCCAGAAGCTTCCTAAGGCTAATCTCAGCCCTTAGATCAAGAGTTCATGGCTTGGATTAACCCCATGTGTCTAAGTGGGGACCAAACCCCTTTACACATGGGATGTACCTCCTTGTCCTTTCATTCCCTGCTCTCTAACTGATTGAGGACATGTGGCAACATCCCAGCAAGTCCCCAAGTCATCCCAACCATCCATTTGGCATGGGGATGATTGAATAGGCTTAAAACCCTCAAATCAAGCTCATTCATTCATCTATCTTCTCTCACCTAAATTTTCTCCTCCAGAACTCCTCAAGCTTTCTAAGCTTCTCTGAGAGCTTCTCCAATAATCCCTATAGCTCCCCCATGCTTCTCCCCATCAAAATCTAGCCTCCAAAGCCCTCATTGGTGAAGAGAGAGGATCTAGAGAGAGAATCAGGATATACACAAATAACTTCAAATCCAGCCAGATCTAGGTTTCGACGTCTTCTACAAAGTTGAAGAGGATATTAGCAGCTTTCCAACGAGCCCAAGATCGTCAAAATCCGACGGCTAGATTGTAAGTTATTGTCATTTTAAGTTCTATGATCAAACATTGATTTCTCCCAAATCCCAATGCATGGAGCTTTGAAACTCCATGGATTGAAAGAGTAGGGTATCTAGATCCTATGTTTCAAATTTCATGAAATTTGAACGGTCGGATCGAAAGTTATGAGCATTTAAAATTCTAGTTTATTTTGAACTAAGATTTCGGGAGCGATCTGGACCGTCCGATCGCGTGTGTATTGCGATCGGACGGTGCAGATCAAGCCGGACCGTATGCTGTAGCCGGCGGGATTCGAACCTGCGCCGTTTGGCCATACAGCCCGGTGACGTGGCAAAATCTGGTTCGTCCATCCGATCGGGCGCGGATCGGACGGCCCGATATCCTTGCTGACGTGGCAAGTGGCTCAATCAGAGTGTGCCACATGTCAAGTACGAGGAAAGCCGCCGCCGCCGTCATTCCAATGATTGGCCGGCAGTTAAATTAATTAAAAATGAATTTAAAATTCATTTTAAATGCTCAAAACTTTAAAAATTCATAGAAAATTCATTTTTAATCCAAATTGGGTGTTCTTAGGCTTGTTGGAAAGCTCTTGACGTCTACTTTATTTTAAAAATAATTTGAAACAATTTTGATCATTGAGTTTAGAGAAAAACAGAGATGATGAGTTTTTATTTTTCTCACATTTCTCAAGATCCAATGGTCAAATTGACCTCAAATTTGGATGGCTTAGATTAGGGGGAATCCTTAACCCACCCTAATTTTCTTGGGTCATGTTCTGACCAGAATTTCTATGAAATGAATTTTCAAATGTATGGGTTCATTTTGGACCCATAAATTTCAAAATTCATAAATTTCTTTTATGCTTAGCATTAGGACATATGATTGCTGTGATGTGTTTACATATGTGTCCAAGGGTCTAGAAACCTTGATTCAAACCCAATTAAACTTAGTGACATCATTTAAGGACAATAATTAAGGATCTTAATTAGAAAACTTAGAAAATTCCAATAATTAGGATATAATTCCAATTGACTTGAAACTCAAACCATTTGAACTTAGTGACACCCTCAGCCCTAGGAAAATTTCCCACTGACTTTTGAGATCATTAAGCCCCTTAATTAACCTAATCAAGTTTAAACCTTAATTAAGCCATTAAATCTTCCAGAAATTATAATAAATCAAGTTTAAATCCAAAAATTACATTTAATATCTCAAAATGACCAGAATTGAACCCTTACTCAATGAAAAATAAAAGCCCCTTGACTGGACTTCAAAATTAAGTTTAATTTAATTTTAATTGAAATTCAATATTTAATTAATTTAATTAATTAAAAATAATTAAAAATTCCAGAAAATTTCCAAACACTTGGAGATCACTCCTTAGGTCATTCCTGACCTTTGGAGTTGATTTCAAGGAGTTTGGAGGTCATTTGGATTCAAATCATAAAAAGGGTCTCTAATTAAACAATTAAATAATTCATTAAATACTCAAAATTTCAAAAATTCATAACTAATTCAAATAAACTCCAAATTGAGCAAACTCAAAGGCATACAACTCATCTTAAGGTCTAATATTTATTAAAAATGTTAAGTTTCCAGAAATCAAACAAATTTGAAAAAGTCAACTTTTGGTCAAACTTAGTTCAAATTTAAGTCAAAACTTCAAACCTTCATAATAAAATCTAGAAAAATCCAATTTTAGTGTACTTACTGTCTAACTGATCGTATTAAGGTCTATTATTTTAATAAAATATTAACTTTCCAGAAAACCCTTTGAATCAAAAAGTCAATTTTTGCCCCTTGAATTAAATGATTAAAATAATCCAGAAAATACCAAAATTCAATAAATCATTAAAAATTCCAGAAAACATCAAATCAACATTAAAACCAGCAACCAACTAATTCTAATTAAAATTTAATCAACTTTCAAACCTTAATCAAACTCAAATCACTTAATTATATCGGGTACCACTGGGTAACCCAGGCCTACGAGGCTATTAAATTAGCCCCAAGGAAGGTGAAATAAACTTCACGGCCTCGGTGTGAAACAAAGGTGATATCCAACAAACAATTAAAATCAATTTTAAAATCAATTTCAAGTCATTAATATTTAAATTCAAATTAAATCTTCCCTTAAGCCTTCAACCAACTAGAACTTTAAACAACTTCAATCAAATCATCCTATTTAGGACACATCAAAGCCACACAGCCTACCTCACACACTTTAGATGGTTTGCTAGGACAACCAACTCTAGTCTTAGGCTAGGCCGGTGTTTACTTTTCTGCTGTGTGCCGGGTTTTCGAGCTTTTACTGCATGCTGTTTGCTAGTAGTATAATTGATGTGATTGTTTATTTATTTAATGCACTCTGTGATGTGATTGATTGTACGATTAGATCTACCCCTAGGCTAGGAACGATTTGTACTAATTCAATCTTATGCAGGTGGCCATGCTCATACAGGGCATAAATTAAAGGGGGCAAAATTATAATTATCAAATTGCACAGGTGCTCCAGAGAACTGCTAAGACCCCCTTTAAAATTAAAAGAGCATGGCCAAGCGTGGCTGGTTTGAGCATTTAAATTTCAAATATATTAACTGCTTGGGATGTAAATATAACTGTTGATTATTAGGATAACCCTGCAGGTTGTTGAGTCTAGAATTTTAATTTCAATTGATGTAATTTGATTCAAATTGAGTTGTAAACTATTTAAAATGCTTTGAGATTGAGATGTTTGCACATCCAATTTGGAATCCAAAGAGGAAGGAACATCCCTTAGGGAGAGTTCCTATCCATTTGGATATCCAAATTAGGATGAATTTCAAATATCCAAAGAGAAAAGATAACACCCCTATTCAGGGAGAGTTTCTTTTCATTTGGATATCCAGACCCGACGATCCAAGGAGTTCTAAGGAAATGAAGAAGTGAAGAACGAGAAGAATCTCAAATCTCAAAGTCACTTGAGTCTTAGGAGTAGAATCCGGGTTGTAGTCAGTGGTACCCGGCCACCTTACTTTACTGCAGACCCTGGGTTGTATTATTAAGGCCAACTTGCCTATGGACTTTCAGTTTGAGCATTTATTTAATTAATTTAACTATTTAATTGATTTGATTGATGTGTTGATTGCGATTAAGGACCCACATGTTTTTAGTAGTTTATTTGGCGCTATTGCATGTCGATTTTGATTTAGCCTGGAACCCGATCGGAGGCTCGTGAGGGTACGGTCATTAACTTCTTCTACTTAAACAAAACTTAAAATTTTTAAGCTCAGATAGAAACTCTAACGCTTTTAAGAAGTAAGCCCGGACTCGCCGGGAGTTTTTCATGCATCATATTGAACTTTTCTCTACCTTGTTAGGCACCTCCCCGCCTGCGGGTTCTGGCAGACCACCTGACCTATTAGGGTGCAGTTCTGTCCAAGGGGATGTTGTGCAATCTTTAGGATAAAACCTATTTTTAAGCCTATTTTAAAACTGCTTCATTTTGATTTAAGCATTTCATCGAGTCAACTAGCATGCATTGCATTAGAGACAAATTAAAAATTGAGTCTAAATCTTTAATTGCATTTTTAGCTTAAGCATTTCACCCAACATAAGTTAAGGGGTCAATTAGGATCTGCTCTAGATGTCGACCCCAATTCTTTAAACCAATCTTAATCAATGTCCTTAACCACTCTACATTTAAAGACTTTGACTCATGGTTTTAAAAGCGTTTAGGTGGTTTAGCTGGCTCCCCAATCCAGGCCGGGGTAAGTCCAGATTGCATTGCATTAGCTAGGTTCTGGGTCACTGATTTTCAGTACCCAATTTTAGACTTAGGATCTGAGGCAGATTTTTAATCCTAAGACCTCAATCTTTCGGGAATCTAATTCCCACTTTCTAATAAAATTGACCATTTAAACATTAAATATCTTTCAATCAAATTCAAGCCCAACACTTAGGACAGGTTGATGTGTTTCTGAAGTAATTCAGAATCTCAAGACACCTCCTACTCTTCTTCCTTTGACTCCAGAAAGAACTGTTCAACATTGAACCATTCCCGGTTGAAAATTCCAGTCCCTACCTTCTTTGATATCAATCTTTGAATTCTTAAATGAAATTCGTATCGCTATTTTAATCGAGAGTATTCGTAGGAAAATTTTTGGTTTCCTACGATGTAATTAACTATGAGGGCTTGCGCTCGTAGGAGATTTAGAAACCCAGACCTGATTTCAAAATCAAGCTTTTTCAAAACTTTAATTAATTATCTTTGGGAAAATCAAAAGTCAACGATCATTATCGTCATTTTCAGATGATCGATAACAGACGATATCCTCTTTCCTTGGAAAGATATATTGTACTATTATCGTGATCTTGATTATGAAATCAATGATCTTTTTACTAGATTATTATAGTTAAACATTAGATTTAACATCATTTTGATTCTTAGGGATCATATATTGTTTCTCCTTGAGTTTGACTACGATAATCAGGGTAAATCAAGATTTGTAATCTGAACCTATTAGAGAACGATATATTCAGCTTTCGAGGTGATATATTATTCATAATAAGTGTTCGATTATAAAATCAAAATTTCAGAAATTTAACTTTCCCAAAGAAAATTAAACCTTTTTCAAAACTATATATAATTTTTCAACAAAACAAAAAAATGGCGACTCCACTGGGGAATAGTCTCTCTCTCCATCTTTAATGGCGGTACGAATTTTATTGCATCGGTAGTTTTGACTACCTTTCTTCCGTTGGTCCCTCTACCCATTTCTTCCTTGGGTGAGTGTGACCAACTCAATTAAGACATGTGAAAAGAGAGGTGAGTGTAGGAAACCTCCCTCCAAGTCGGGCTTTGACATTTTGCCTCCAAGTTTATTGGTAGAGCAAAAGAGTCAAGCCAAGCTTGTCAAAATCTTTTTGCATATATTACAAACTCGCATGCGAATAAATCCCTGCATGCTAAGTTTCACAATTTATAAAAAATCCCTCAATCTCAAAATCAAGATTCAAAATTTCTTTAATTAAACCTGAATTTTGACATTTCACCCCAAGCTAGTCAGTATGGTGAAAGAGTCAAACCAGGTCTCTAGATTTTCGCTTAATTTTTGTTAACCATTATGTTGAAAGTAAAACTCAACATTTTGAGTTTCAAAAATCAAGGAAAATCTTTCAAATCAATTTCAATCGTCGTTGCTATATGTCTTCTACAATATTCTATTGTAGTTGAACACATGCAATTCAAATTTAAAATTCTCCAGTCAATTCTGGGCTTTGACATTTCACCCTTAAATTGCTTGGTGGGGTGCAAAGAGTCAAGCCTTAGGATCTTCAGGCTAATTTGGCATACCTACACATTTGAATAAAATTCAATATGTTGAGTTCCAAATTTTGAAGAGGATCCGTTCAATTTCAACCTTGAGTTTAAATTCAGATTCAAATTCAAATTCAATTTTAATTTAAATCCAACTTCAAGCTTGAGTTTGAATCCAAGATTTAAATTTTAATTCAACCTCAAAATTGAATTCAATCTTAAGTTCAAATTCAATTTCAAAATTGAACTCAAATTTGATTCCAAACTCAAATTCAAACTTCAGATTTGATTTCAAGGTCAAATTCGGGACTTTGACATTTTGACCCAAGTTAATTGGAGAAACGAAAAGAGTCAAGCCCGATCCCCAGATCTTTCATGTCGATTTTATGCACCTACATGATTGAGTGAACCTCAGTCTGTTGAGTCATAAAATTTGAAGAAAGACCCATTTGACTTGAGCCTCAAATTCAAATTTAACTTTGAATCCAAACATAATTTCAACTTGAAATCTGAATTTGATTTTTAATTTAAAGTCGATTCAATTTTGATCGAGATTTTGACATTTCGACCCAAGTCAATTGGTGAAATGAAAAGAGTCGAGCCCGATCCTTGAATCTTTCATATCAATTTTGTGTACCTATATGATTGAGCGAAACTCGATCTGTTGAGTCACAAGATTTGAAGAAAGGTCCATTCGACTTCAATCTTAAGTTCAAATTTGAATCCAACTTTAATTTAAAATGCAATTTCAACTTCAAGTTCGAATTTGATTTGTCACCTCAAATTTTAATTTTAATTTTGAATTCAAGTTCGAGTTTGAACTTTGACATTTTGCCCCAAGTTAATTGGTGTAGCGAAAGTGTTGGGTTCAACCCTTAAGTCCTTGTCAATTCTACGAACCACTATTTTTGAATATAAGCTTAACATGATTGAATTATCAAATTTTGAAGTTTAAAATTCAAATTCAAATTCAAGATTAACTAATTCAAGTCACTGTTCATTAATTTCAGGTTTTAAGCACTCAAATGGCTGGGAAACTCATTTTCTCTCTAGATAGAAACTTGATAGTCGAAGGAATCACTTCTGGTAATTTTATCCAGTTTGAAATGCAATTCCAAGACTTCAAGTTATCAGTCGATGGAGAAGAAATGATTGATCTGTCTGCTGGGATACGAAGGAATGTCCCTTTGGTTGAGATTACTTTAGGGTCAGGAGTTGACTCCCCCATCTCCGAGATGGAGGCTGTTGTCACCCCTTTACCCACTGTATCTTCTACTGAGGAGGATAACAATCAGAAGTTAATAATGATAGAAGAGCTACCATCTCATCCTGAGATCGGGTCAAGTTCTAGTACCCCTGTCATCAGCAAAGCCAGCAAGAACAAAATGAAGAACTACCTTCGTAGAGTCAGAAAGAAGGTTGTCAAGGCCAAGAAGACTGCTGAGGCGAAAGCCTCAAAGCATGTCAAGTCCGAGGCTAATCAAAAGTTCGTTGCTCCTTCTACGAACCCCTTTCCTGGTGGAAATCGTTTCCACCCATCTCCTGTTGCTCAAAGGAGGGAGGTTGTAGAAACGAGAGCACGATCTTCAATACACCTTCTTGACTACTACATGGCAAGAATCAATCAAGCCAGAACTGAACAAACTCCAGCACCAGGCCCTAGGCCCTCAGTTGAAGGTTATGACCCGTCCACTCTATTAGATGATGTTAGGTCACGTTTCTATACGTGTCCCACTACATCAACTAGAGAGGAGGAGGTGTAGAAACCACTCGGGGTGCCACTCTCCTAATTACTAGACCACTAGTGATAAGAGAGGGGAAATAATCTAAGATTTTGTCAGATAGTGATACCGTTAAAATTTAACTTTCAACGGGGTCCTATCGAGATAAATCTTTTTTGATTAAAGTGATGCAATGATTTCTAAGGATAGCGCAGACCCAATAATAGTCTCTCCTTCCAAGGAGATCGTAGGAATCTAATTCCGTACTACTGGGGTTTTGCCACCTAGATTTGCAATTTCTTTTTAAGGAAAGTTTCCAATTTCTCAAGTGTACCGATTTCAAAATTTCAAGATAGTTGAATCATCTTTTTAATGAAAATTGACCTCTATTTGAAGTCTTAAGCAGGAGAAAGTTGTAGTTGACTCCAAATGTTTGAATACCCCTCATTCTCACCTCTTTTGTGGGATTGATTCAATTGTTGAGTTAAATCAATATCAAATTTAAGTTGATCTTTGAAATGAAAATCTTCTCAATTTTCTCCCAATTTTATATCCTAATAGATATCTCTTGCGTGTTTAAATTTTGTTCAATGATTTTCAAAAGTCAAGCCAGTATTCATTTTAAATGACTGGGTCCTACCTTGAGGATTATTCATCCTTGCATAAGAGAATGAGTTTTCTTCTCTTATACTTGAGATGTAATCCCGGTATTGAAATAGAGAAGGAGTAGCCTCTTCTTAAATTCAATTGAATTCAAAAGATGCGCAAAATGCGCCAACAATCAAGAAATGCACAAAGTGCACTAAAAATCAAAAAGATGCGCAATGGGCGCCACAAGTTAAGAAACAGTGCAAAATGCACTATAAATCAAAAGATGCGCAATGTGCGCCACCAGAAAAAGAATGAGGCTCCCTTCTGCTAAATTCTTCAATCTTAAAATACCCAGTTAATTTAAATTGCTTGATTTTGAAAGTCTTGAATCCAGAATTTTCACCCGACATCGATATTCTATCAAGATACAAAAATCTCTCGTGCTAGAGAATTGAAAAGATCAAATTTCTATATTCAACTTAAATCTCTTTGAAATTAATTTTAATTCAAAATATTTAAGGGAGACCCCAGTTTAGTTTCTACGAAACTTGGTCTGGGTCAACAAAACCTAAATCCTCAAACCTTTTTCAGGTTAGTTGGGGTCACTCAAACTTTTCACTGTACTTCTAAATTTGTGCCCGCTTGTCGTTCCGACAGGGTCCAAATTGCTAGAGGAAGTTTTCTAATAAAAAGAATGAATCTTCTACTCTTGATAAAAATTCAAAATCCGGTCCTTGAGAAGTGTGTGTAAGCCCTTCCGCCTAGGCATCTTTTCCTACTAGGCCTTCTTTATAAAATTACACTCTATGCTGGGTCCAAGCTTAATACCACTGGAGAAGTATTTTATAATGCTGGAAATTGTTGTTCACAATCAAACCACACCCTGTACTGGGTCCTAGATCATTCTGATCTAGAGGCGTAGTTTCTTTTGTTGGGACTTGCTGTTCAAAATCAAACTATAGTTGAGCAAAGTGCCTGACTCCAATTCGAGGAGCTCAAGGGCCTCAAATAAAAATCAAATTAAGCTCAGCAAAGTTTGAAAGTTCATAAGTCACATTTGATTCAAGTTACTGATAAGTTGTGTCACTTTAGAACTCCCCAAGTAGGAGACTTGGTTGTAGTCTTTTGTAGACCACTTCTAATCTATTGTAAACTTAATGGAAATCTTGAGTCAATGTTGACTGGATCGTTCATTTTTAATGATGATCTTTGAGGAAGTTTCCTTTTGACTGATCAACCCTGAAGAATGCCACCCAATATTTTCAAATATTGGGGAGGCTCTTCAGGAAGTACCATGCCAGATGAGTGTCAAGCTCAAAATTAAATTCAAAACACTTCAAATTCAAAATCAAATTCAAACAAATTAAAATCAAATCAAACACAATCAAAATTCAAAATCAAATTCAACATCAACTAAAATCAAATTTCAAATTTAAATTCCTCAAATTCAACAATAATTCAAATCAAATTCAAAACACATCTCAGATTCAAAACTCTTTAAATTCAAATTTGTCCAATCAAATTTCAAATTCAAATACTTTCAAATTCAAATTCAAAAATCATTCAATTCTCAAGTTCCAAAATTCAAATTCGATCCTCTATGTGAAGCAAGTTTCCTTCACATATGATCATTCCTGACCCGATCCTCTATATAGAGCAAGTTTCCTCTATATACGATCGTTCCAGACTCGATCCTCTATACAGAGCAAGTTTCCTCTGTATACGATCATTCCAGACTCGATCCTCTATGTGAAGCAAGTTTTTTTTCACATATGATCATTCCAGACTCGATCCTCTATGTGAAGCAAGTTTCCTTCACATATGATCATTCCAGACCTGATCCTCTATATAGAGCAAGTTTCCTCTATATACGATCAATCCAGACTCGATCCTCTATACAGAGCAAGTTTCCTCTGTATATGATCATTCCAGACTCGATCCTCTATGTGAAGCAAGTTTCCTTCACATATGATCATTCATGATCTGATCCTCTATATAGAGTAAGTTTCCTCTATATACGACCATCCTGACTCGATCCTCTATGTAAAGCAAGTTTCCTTCACATACGATCACTCCAGATCTGATTCTGTGTAAAGCAATGCTTCCTTCTCACGGGATCATCCAGTTTTCTTTTCCTTAAGGTTAGATGTGAGTCATCGTGCTTTCTATCCTTAGGATTAGATCCGCTAGTGATGGAGTATGCCCTTCGTGGCACCATCCTAGCTTCTTCCAGTTTTTTTTCCCTTAAGGTTAGATGTGAGTCATCGTGCTTTCTTTCCTTAGGATTAGATCTTCTAGTGGTGGAGCACGCCCTCTGTGGCACCATCCTAGGTTCAAAATCCAGATTCGACCTTCTACGGGAAGCAATACTTTCTTCCCTCAGGGTCCTCTAGCCTTCTCTTCCTTAAGGACAGATGTGAGTCATCGTGCTTTCTTTCCTTAGGATTAGATCTTCCAGTGATGGATAACGCCCTCTGCGGCACCATTTTAGTTTCAAAATTCAAATCTTTAAGTCTGACCTCCTATAGGAAGCAATACTATCTTCCTATGAGATCATCCAGTTCTCTTTTCTTTAAAAGTAAGTATTCTCCTTCTCTGAAGATTAGATTCCCCAGTGATGGAATAAGTCCCTTGTGGCCCCGTCCTGGATTCAATTTCAATTCCAAATTCAAACTCTCTTCTCCTCAAGGTTAGGCTTTTCTCCTTCCTTTTAGGATTAGACTCCCCAGTGATGGAATAAGTCCTCTATGGCACCGTCCTGGGTTTAATTTCAAAATCTAGTTCTCTCTTCCTTAGGGTAGGTTATCCTTCCTTCCCTTGGGATTAGACTTCCTAGTGATGGAGTAAGTCCTCTGTGGCACCGTCCTGTAATCAATCTCAATCAAGCTTTCTTTTCTTTAGGGCTAGGTATTTCTCCCTTCCCTTAGGATTAGATCTACTAGTGATAGAGTACGCCCTTTGTGGCACTGCCCTAGTATCAAAATTCAAACTCGATCCTCGGTAGTGAGGAATTCTTTCTTTCTACAGAGTCATCCAAACCCTCCTTTCCTTAGGGTTAGATGTTTCTTCCCTTAGGACTAGATCTACTAGTGGTAGAGTACGCCCCTCGTGGCACTACCCTAGTATTGAATTTCAATTTGATCCTCTGTAGTTAGGAATTCTTCCCTTCTATGTGATCATCCAGATTTTCTTTTCCTGTAAGGATAGGATTCTTTCCCTTCCTTAGGATTAGATCCATTAGTGGTAGAGTACGCTGTTTCCAGCACTACCCTAGTATCCTTTCAAATCTAGTTTTCTAAGGTTAGGATTTTCCTTTCCCTTAGAATCAAATCTAGACTCAATCCTCTGTAGTTAG
Source organism: Dendrobium chrysotoxum (assembly GCA_019925795.1). Classification (NCBI taxonomy): domain Eukaryota; kingdom Viridiplantae; phylum Streptophyta; class Magnoliopsida; order Asparagales; family Orchidaceae; genus Dendrobium; species Dendrobium chrysotoxum. The sequence goes on from CM034315.1 coordinate 75,567,832, forward strand.
GAATTCTTCCTTTCTATACGATCATCCAGACCTTCTTTTCCTTTAGGGATAGATTCTTCCTTTCCCTTAGGACCAGACCCACTAGCGATAGAGTACGCTGCCTCAACACTATCCTAGTATCATTTCAAACTCAATCTTCCAGGGTTAGGATCTCCTTCCTTTAGATTCATTTCAAATTTAATCTTCTGAGGTTAGACTTTCCTTTTCCTTAGAATCAAATTTGAATTCAATCCTTTATAGTTAGGAGTTCTTCCTTCCTATAGGATCACCCAGGTTCCTCTACCCTTAAGGTTAGGATTCTCCTACCCTCAGGACCAGACCCACTAGTGGTAGAATACGCTTTTTCTAGCACTACCCTAGTATCTATTCAAACTCTAATCCCCCAGGGATAGATTTCTCATTCCTTTAGGATCAAAACTCTAGACTTGACCATTCTATTCGGTCAACACCAATATGTGCAATAGAACTACATTCTATTACACATATTGGGGGTCCATTTGTTGACCTCATTTTTGTATGAGCTCAGTAGGACCAATCCAGACCTTAGGATCTTTTCAATCCTTAGGATCAATCTTAACCCTAGGATCAGTCTGATCTTAGATCAATCCAGACTTTAAGATCAATCCAAATTCAAATCAACCCTGATCTCAAATCAATCAAATTTCCAGACTATTCTAGATCCTAAGATCTTTCCTAGATTTTAGATCCCAGGATCAATCTAGATCTTAGGATTCCTAGATCTTAGGATTCCTAGATCTTAGGATTCTTCTAGATTATAGGATGCTTCCAGACTTTAGATCCTAGGATTTCCTTAGGACTTTTAGATCCCAGGATCTTCCCAGACTCCAATCCTTAGGATCTATTCTAGACCCTAGGATTCCCTTAAGCTGATTTGGACCCTAGGACCTATTCTAAACCCTAGGATTCTTCTAGATCAATCCAAGCTTCAATTCAATCTAAACTTAATTCAAATCCTATCATTCAAGCTCAAAATCCAATTCAAAACCAGATTCCCAGATTCAAATCTAAGGCCAAAGGTCTAAGTCCTGAAAGCCTTTTCCAGCAAATTTTTGAACATTTCAAAACCCTATCAAATGACCTCTGATTCAAGGTCTGTCAGTTCCACACTGACATGACATGTCCGTAGAGGCAACCCTCCAAATTTGAGCTCATTCTGAGATCTCTAACCCCAGAAACTGAATTAAAATCCAAAGGCTGTAAAACCTTTAAATATTTACAGTCTATGCCACTGGACCTACCACCCAGTGGATTTTGACCCTGGAGCTTTCTCCAAAGCCTCCAATCACCTCCAGACCCTTGATTATGACCCATTGAGCAATAAACTGCATTTTGTTGGACTCAATTTAACCCCTAGTTGACCAGGGGTCAAAATGACTAAAATACCCCTATGGGGTGTGAATAGTCACTTTGATCAAATGACCTCCAAATCAAATGCAATCACTTCCAGCAAGTTTCAAATGTCAAACCAAACCCATTGAACCCAGAACCAGCCCCTGGGTCAACCTGGTTGACCAAGTCAACCTAGTTGACCTAGAAGGCCCCTTTAGGATCAAAACAGGTCATTTTGACCAAATGACCTCCTCTGACCTTGGGACCACCTCCATTGGTCTCCAAATATCATTTCAAATCTGTTGAACCCATTTTCAGATCCTGGACCCACATGGTTGACCAAGTCAACCAAGGTTGACCTAAAAGGCCCATTAAGGGCCCAAATAGGTCATTTTGACCAAATGACCTCTCCAGACCTTGAGACCACCACCAGCAGACTCAGAAAGTCATTCTGAACTGGTTGGACCCAATCCCTGACCCTGGGTCAACCTGGTTGACCAAGTCAACACAGTTGACCCATTAAGCCCATAAAGGGTCTAAATAGGTCATCTGACCCAAATGACCTATTTGATCCCTGAAAACACTCCTGCTAGACTTTATATATCACTTCAGATTGATCCAGCCCAGACCCTGGCCCTTGGTCAACTTGGTTGACCAAGTCAACTCAGGTTGACCACTTCAAACCCTTAAGCTTCCCTACTTCAAATCACACCCCAAATGTATTCAAAACCCTGTCAAACTCCCCTGGCCATATCCTTTAATGATTTAGACCTGATTGGACCCTTGACCTAGTCAAACAGTTGACTTGGTCAACTGAGTCCAAGTTCAATCAAATGTGACCCATTTGGGTCAAATTCCTTCAAATATTCATTTGAAACCTTTCAAATCTTCAAACCTACATCAATCAATGCCTTGAATATTTTTTTTAAACCCACCTCAAGTCAAATCACATTGAGTTTGACTTGGTCAACTCAATAAAACATGGTCAAACCCCTTAAACCTTCTCCCACTCATTCAAACTCAAGACCCTTAAGCTTTAAATCCCCTTTAAGCCATCAACTCAACACCCAAAGCTCTGTCCCATGCCAACTCAGCAGTCCACATGGACTTTGACTGGTCAAACAGTCAAATTGAGCTTTCAAGAAGGTCAAACCTAGTCAAATCATTCCCCAAAGCTTAATGCACTTTAATCCAAATCATTCCAGCTGTTGTAACAGACTCCAGAAGCTTCCTAAGGCTAATCTCAGCCCTTAGATCAAGAGTTCATGGCTTGGATTAACCCCATGTGTCTAAGTGGGGACCAAACCCCTTTACACATGGGATGTACCTCCTTGTCCTTTCATTCCCTGCTCTCTAACTGATTGAGGACATGTGGCAACATCCCAGCAAGTCCCCAAGTCATCCCAACCATCCATTTGGCATGGGGATGATTGAATAGGCTTAAAACCCTCAAATCAAGCTCATTCATTCATCTATCTTCTCTCACCTAAATTTTCTCCTCCAGAACTCCTCAAGCTTTCTAAGCTTCTCTGAGAGCTTCTCCAATAATCCCTATAGCTCCCCCATGCTTCTCCCCATCAAAATCTAGCCTCCAAAGCCCTCATTGGTGAAGAGAGAGGATCTAGAGAGAGAATCAGGATATACACAAATAACTTCAAATCCAGCCAGATCTAGGTTTCGACGTCTTCTACAAAGTTGAAGAGGATATTAGCAGCTTTCCAACGAGCCCAAGATCGTCAAAATCCGACGGCTAGATTGTAAGTTATTGTCATTTTAAGTTCTATGATCAAACATTGATTTCTCCCAAATCCCAATGCATGGAGCTTTGAAACTCCATGGATTGAAAGAGTAGGGTATCTAGATCCTATGTTTCAAATTTCATGAAATTTGAACGGTCGGATCGAAAGTTATGAGCATTTAAAATTCTAGTTTATTTTGAACTAAGATTTCGGGAGCGATCTGGACCGTCCGATCGCGTGTGTATTGCGATCGGACGGTGCAGATCAAGCCGGACCGTATGCTGTAGCCGGCGGGATTCGAACCTGCGCCGTTTGGCCATACAGCCCGGTGACGTGGCAAAATCTGGTTCGTCCATCCGATCGGGCGCGGATCGGACGGCCCGATATCCTTGCTGACGTGGCAAGTGGCTCAATCAGAGTGTGCCACGTGTCAAGTACGAGGAAAGCCGCCGCCGCCGTCATTCCAATGATTGGCCGGCAGTTAAATTAATTAAAAATGAATTTAAAATTCATTTTAAATGCTCAAAACTTTAAAAATTCATAGAAAATTCATTTTTAATCCAAATTGGGTGTTCTTGGGCTTGTTGGAAAGCTCTTGACGTCTACTTTATTTTAAAAATAATTTGAAACAATTTTGATCATTGAGTTTAGAGAAAAACAGAGATGATGAGTTTTTATTTTTCTCACATTTCTCAAGATCCAATGGTCAAATTGACCTCAAATTTGGATGGCTTAGATTAGGGGGAATCCTTAACCCACCCTAATTTTCTTGGGTCATGTTCTGACCAGAATTTCTATGAAATGAATTTTCAAATGTATGGGTTCATTTTGGACCCATAAATTTCAAAATTCATAAATTTCTTTTATGCTTAGCATTAGGACATATGATTGCTGTGATGTGTTTACATATGTGTCCAAGGGTCTAGAAACCTTGATTCAAACCCAATTAAACTTAGTGACATCATTTAAGGACAATAATTAAGGATCTTAATTAGAAAACTTAGAAAATTCCAATAATTAGGATATAATTCCAATTGACTTAAAACTCAAACCATTTGAACTTAGTGACACCCTCAGCCCTAGGAAAATTTCCCACTGACTTTTGAGATCATTAAGCCCCTTAATTAACCTAATCAAGTTTAAACCTTAATTAAGCCATTAAATCTTCCAGAAATTATAATAAATCAAGTTTAAATCCAAAAATTACATTTAATATCTCAAAATGACCAGAATTGAACCCTTACTCAATGAAAAATAAAAGCCCCTTGACTGGACTTCAAAATTAAGTTTAATTTAATTTTAATTGAAATTCAATATTTAATTAATTTAATTAATTAAAAATAATTAAAAATTCCAGAAAATTTCCAAACACTTGGAGATCACTCCTTAGGTCATTCCTGACCTTTGGAGTTGATTTCAAGGAGTTTGGAGGTCATTTGGATTCAAATCATAAAAAGGGTCTCTAATTAAACAATTAAATAATTCATTAAATACTCAAAATTTCAAAAATTCATAACTAATTCAAATAAACTCCAAATTGAGCAAACTCAAAGGCATACAACTCATCTTAAGGTCTAATATTTATTAAAAATGTTAAGTTTCCAGAAATCAAACAAATTTGAAAAAGTCAACTTTTGGTCAAACTTAGTTCAAATTTAAGTCAAAACTTCAAACCTTCATAATAAAATCTAGAAAAATCCAATTTTAGTGTACTTACTGTCTAACTGATCGTATTAAGGTCTATTATTTTAATAAAATATTAACTTTCCAGAAAACCCTTTGAATCAAAAAGTCAATTTTTGCCCCTTGAATTAAATGATTAAAATAATCCAGAAAATACCAAAATTCAATAAATCATTAAAAATTCCAGAAAACATCAAATCAACATTAAAACCAGCAACCAACTAATTCTAATTAAAATTTAATCAACTTTCAAACCTTAATCAAACTCAAATCACTTAATTATATCGGGTACCACTGGGTAACCCAGGCCTACGAGGCTATTAAATTAGCCCCAAGGAAGGTGAAATAAACTTCACGGCCTCGGTGTGAAACAAAGGTGATATCCAACAAACAATTAAAATCAATTTTAAAATCAATTTCAAGTCATTAATATTTAAATTCAAATTAAATCTTCCCTTAAGCCTTCAACCAACTAGAACTTTAAACAACTTCAATCAAATCATCCTATTTAGGACACATCAAAGCCACACAGCCTACCTCACACACTTTAGATGGTTTGCTAGGACAACCAACTCTAGTCTTAGGCTAGGCCGGTGTTTACTTTTCTGCTGTGTGCCGGGTTTTCGAGCTTTTACTGCATGCTGTTTGCTAGTAGTATAATTGATGTGATTGTTTATTTATTTAATGCACTCTGTGATGTGATTGATTGTACGATTAGATCTACCCCTAGGCTAGGAACGATTTGTACTAATTAGATCTTATGCAGGTGGCCATGCTCATACAGGGCATAAATTAAAGGGGGCAAAATTATAATTATCAAATTGCACAGGTGCTCCAGAGAACTGCTAAGACCCCCTTTAAAATTAAAAGAGCATGGCCAAGCGTGGCTGGTTTGAGCATTTAAATTTCAAATATATTAACTGCTTGGGATGTAAATATAACTGTTGATTATTAGGATAACCCTGCAGGTTGTTGAGTCTAGAATTTTAATTTCAATTGATGTAATTTGATTCAAATTGAGTTGTAAACTATTTAAAATGCTTTGAGATTGAGATGTTTGCACATCCAATTTGGAATCCAAAGAGGAAGGAACATCCCTTAGGGAGAGTTCCTATCCATTTGGATATCCAAATTAGGATGAATTTCAAATATCCAAAGAGAAAAGATAACACCCCTATTCAGGGAGAGTTTCTTTTCATTTGGATATCCAGACCCGACGATCCAAGGAGTTCTAAGGAAATGAAGAAGTGAAGAACGAGAAGAATCTCAAATCTCAAAGTCACTTGAGTCTTAGGAGTAGAATCCGGGTTGTAGTCAGTGGTACCCGGCCACCTTACTTTACTGCAGACCCTGGGTTGTATTATTAAGGGCAACTTGCCTATGGACTTTCAGTTTGAGCATTTATTTAATTAATTTAACTATTTAATTGATTTGATTGATGTGTTGATTGCGATTAAGGACCCACATGTTTTTAGTAGTTTATTTGGCGCTATTGCATGTCGATTTTGATTTAGCCTGGAACCCGATCGGAGGCTCGTGAGGGTACGGTCATTAACTTCTTCTACTTAAACAAAACTTAAAATTTTTAAGCTCAGATAGAAACTCTAACGCTTTTAAGAAGTAAGCCCGGACTCGCCGGGAGTTTTTCATGCATCATATTGAACTTTTCTCTACCTTGTTAGGCACCTCCCCGCCTGCGGGTTCTGGCAGACCACCTGACCTATTAGGGTGCAGTTCTGTCCAAGGGGATGTTGTGCAATCTTTAGGATAAAACCTATTTTTAAGCCTATTTTAAAACTGCTTCATTTTGATTTAAGCATTTCATCGAGTCAACTAGCATGCATTGCATTAGAGACAAATTAAAAATTGAGTCTAAATCTTTAATTGCATTTTTAGCTTAAGCATTTCACCCAACATAAGTTAAGGGGTCAATTAGGATCTGCTCTAGATGTCGACCCCAATTCTTTAAACCAATCTTAATCAATGTCCTTAACCACTCTACATTTAAAGACTTTGACTCATGGTTTTAAAAGCGTTTAGGTGGTTTAGCTGGCTCTCCAATCCAGGCCGGGGTAAGTCCAGATTGCATTGCATTAGCTAGGTTCTGGGTCACTGATTTTCAGTACCCAATTTTAGACTTAGGATCTGAGGCAGATTTTTAATCCTAAGACCTCAATCTTTCGGGAATCTAATTCCCACTTTCTAATAAAATTGACCATTTAAACATTAAATATCTTTCAATCAAATTCAAGCCCAACACTTAGGACAGGTTGATGTGTTTCTGAAGTAATTCAGAATCTCAAGACACCTCCTACTCTTCTTCCTTTGACTCCAGAAAGAACTGTTCAACATTGAACCATTCCCGGTTGAAAATTCCAGTCCCTACCTTCTTTGATATCAATCTTTGAATTCTTAAATGAAATTCGTATCGCTATTTTAATCGAGAGTATTCGTAGGAAAATTTTTGGTTTCCTACGATGTAATTAACTATGAGGGCTTGCGCTCGTAGGAGATTTAGAAACCCAGACCTGATTTCAAAATCAAGCTTTTTCAAAACTTTAATTAATTATCTTTGGGAAAATCAAAAGTCAACGATCATTATCGTCATTTTCAGATGATCGATAACAGACGATATTCTCTTTCCTTGGAAAGATATATTGTACTATTATCGTGATCTTGATTATGAAATCAATGATCTTTTTACTAGATTATTATAGTTAAACATTAGATTTAACATCATTTTGATTCTTAGGGATCATATATTGTTTCTCCTTGAGTTTGACTACGATAATCAGGGTAAATCAAGATTTGTAATCTGAACCTATTAGAGAACGATATATTCAGCTTTCGAGGTGATATATTATTCATAATAAGTGTTCGATTATAAAATCAAAATTTCAGAAATTTAACTTTCCCAAAGAAAATTAAACCTTTTTCAAAACTATATATAATTTTTCAACAAAACACCAACCCGTATTCCTTCGATCACCGTTGAGGGCTTGGCCCAACCCCACATTGCTAAGATCTCGCACAATGCTCTACGATATTAATTATTATGACTAGTCCATGAAAAGTCTCCTTTAAGAGCTGGAAAGCAATCCCTTCATCATCAGGATTTTCAAGAATCATCTCCCTTAACTAAAGCCATTCTTAAAAACCTTATTCCTATGGGCTTCAAATTGCCAAGCATAGACTCTTACAATGGGTCATTTGACCCTTATGAACATATCGATCATTATAGAACTATTATGCATATTCAATGAGTCTCGAATGCACTTCTCTACTAAGTATTTCTTGCTACACTCAAAGGACAAGCTCACACATAGTTCTACTCGCTTCCGGTCGAAAACATTCCCACTTTCGTCAAGTTGGCGAAACTATTTGTCAAACATTTTATTGTTAATCGAAGAATTATTAAGGACACTTCTCACCTCTTAGGGATTCGCTAGAATAAAAAAGAGTCACTCAAGGAATACTTCCAAAGATTCTCGACCGAAACTCAACAAATTTCAGGGGTAGATACCAAATTGCTAAGAGTTTTCCTTGGAGGGCTTCATCCTAGCCCCTTTTCGCTCGACATTCATGTGAGGGACCATTCATTCTTATGTTAACCTAAATCATAGAGTTGAAGCCCAGATTATTGCTGATGAGACTATTAATGCTCATCAAAATAATTTGAGCAACCTTATAATAAGAGAAATAATGAACATAAAGTTAGAGTCCAAAAATCTTAAAAAAGAAATCAAGACTTTTCACCTCGATCCCCTCAACAAAATCATGAATATAAGCTAAATAATGAATATACTCCATTGAATACATTACACGTTACCATTCTCATAGCTATATAAAATAAAGATAATATTAGATGGCCCAACCCACTGAAGACAAATACGAGCAATCAGGATTATTATTGTCACTTTTATCGAAGTCGGGGACTTACAACTGAATATTATAGATAATTAAAGAAATAAATTGAAAGATTAATTCAACAAGGATATCCATTAATTCACTCAAAACCCACCTTTTTGAAATGAAGCTAATCTCACTGGGGGGCAGAATCAGCAACAACAAAGGCAACATCAAGCTAACCATCAAATGGTTGGAGAAATTAAAACTATTATGGGAGGACCCCTAATGTCTTCTCTAATTCTCCTCACTGCCCCAGAAGAATCAATATTAAAGAAAGCACAAGGTAATCATTCCATCATATTTAACGATTCTAACCTATAAGGGATTAATACTACGCACCAAGAATCGCTTGTCATCAATACTAGTATTAAAGATTCATGTTATAATTTCACAAGAATTTTAATTGACAACTATTCTACTTAACCTTTCTTAATATGGGTTTAGTCAAAGAGAGACTTCAACCTGTTCTTAGATCATTATATGGATTGGATAGTCAACTTGTATAAATTAAGGGGAAAATTACCCTCCTAGTCATGCTTGGGGAGTTTCCTTGGCAGGCCACTCACTTAGTTCAATTTACTATTGTTAAGTCAAAATCAGTATTTAATGTTATCTTTGGGAGACATTTATAGTCAATTTTTGGGCTTATCGCTTCAGTGCCACATCTAAAGATAAAATTCTCAACTTCAGTGGGGATTGACGAAGTGCGGGAAAATCAATAAGTAGCACAATCTTGCTATCTTAGATAACCTCAATCACGCTCATCCATTACCCTTAATATTAAAAACTATGATTTTCAAAATGAAGACGTCACCCAAAGGGCTTCCCTAGTAGAGGATCTTTGGATGTCTGGATCTTGGGCTGAAGATCAAGTGAACTATAAGGCTTAAAAGAACCCGGGAGCTCCACCTGGGCATCATAACCAGTATTCGCAAATGTTATTAGTAGCTACTATTAAAACTACTTCTTATATAACATATACATTTTCTGAATTAACTATTATGCAGCCCTTATTTCTCTATGTCATGGAATCATTGTATTATCTTTTTTAATATAGTAAGATTTTATTTTTCCATTACCAGTATTATTGTTTCCAAGAAAGATCACAGTGATGATCCCAAACAAATCATGAAATCTATCATTTTATCCTTAATTCGAGAAATACATAATAGTCATTGTATCTCAATCACTAGATGATCAATCCTACGGGGATTTGATTTGACATATTCCATACAGGTTAAAGTCATCGATCAATGATCTAGAAAATAACCTCGGATATATCAAACATCATTGGTAGATTCTTTTGACCTTTTTCATATAGGTTAAATTCATAGGGCAATGCTCTGACAAAAAATCTCGGATATGTCAAACATCATTAGTGGATTCTCTCAGCCACTTCTACATAGGTTAAAATCATTAAGCAACGCTTTGATAAACAACCTCCGATAGGTTAAATATTATTGGTGGATTCTTTTAACCTCTTGTACACAGGTTAATATCATCAAGTAATGCTCTTGAAAATAACATTGGATAGGTCAAACATCTTTGCTGGATTATCTCATCCTCTTCCATATAGGTTAATATCATCGAGCAACGATCTAACAAATAACCTCAGATAGGTCAAACATTCCTTATGGGTTTTGTCCAACTTTTTAATGTAAAATAGTGATATCAAGCAATGCTCTAACAATAACCTTAGGAAGGCTCACCTATAGGATAGCTTTGAAAGATAACTAGTAGTAAATAAGGTCCTTATTAAAAAGACTCTATGAATGCAAATGGTTGATAGGGTCACCACTCATTTGAAAATCCTAGAAGGCTAAAAGCCTTAGAAGATTATTTTTTGAATCATCAAAGTTAAAAGATGTAGAAGGAATAAATCTCTCTAATTAAGTTATTTTAACTAGGGGTAAATATATAAACAAATATTTTTATATGAATTTGTAGCCTTTCTTACTTCAAAAGTAAACACCAAAGTTATATACAATGTCATTGGACTTACATGAAGTCAACATAGTAAAATTCTACATCAGCTTCAAGTGTACAATCATTTTCATAAGATGTTGAAACTAAAATTACATGAAATAAAAATGAAGTGCTTTCATCAACATTATCTCATGCACTGTAGTAAATCATAGTGGAAAAGCACGTGCCCAATAAGACCTTTATGGGATAATAATCAACACATCACAAAACTCTTGCAAACCACCACTAGACCATTAAAACTCCACTTAATTGGCAACATTAGTGTGTTGCTAAAATGTTGTGGTTGATACAATGTTTGATCCCCTCAATTATGATATCTACCATCTCCTCTGTTAGCATGCTATCTCCAACAAAATAAATCTTAAATGTTGCCTTCAGCTCCCTACCTAAATGTCAATGTCAGGATAATAACTAATCACCTATGTTAGGTTTTCTTCAGCATACTAGCTGATTCCTCGTATCGAAGGATCAATTTAAGATTGTCAGGTTTCTTCGTGATCATCAATTATCGTCGAACTTCTACCCGTCTTCTAAAATTCATCGTTTCTCCCCCTTGGTGCTACTATTGACAGATCTCTTTAAACCATTATTTTATACAAAAGGGGTTTAATCTTCTTTTTTCATGAGTAGTTTAGGGAAAAATTGATCTTTCATTGAAACTTCTTCTATAAAAAGAGAGGTACTAAAGCATGATAGGGGATGTCGCCTATCCAAGAAGGTGAAATGTTGCTAATGTAAGAAAAAGTGCATAAGAGAATGAGAAGAAAGGCAACAGCTGCTCCTACACAAAGAAGGGTACTGAAATTTGATAGGGGATGTCGCTTATCAAAGACAGTGAAGTGCCTCTAATATGGGAAGGAGTATGGGCGAGAGGAAAATTGAAGACAGGATAAATTCCTTTTAAATAAAGATGGGCACTGAAACTTGAAAGGGATATTATCTATCTAAGACACTGGAATGCCTCTAATATAAAAAAATGAGAAAGAAAAGAAGAGGAAGTAGAGTTGTGCTCTTTTGTTACCCCTAGGGGGTATATATATATATATATATATATATATATATATACACGCGCACACACACATACAAAATAACAGTGGAAGCATAAGAGGTACGTTGGAGTATAATAATATTATTATATTATTATTTTATATAAAAATCTAAAATTACTTATATTCACTTAACCCATTGTAGGCCATTCGTTTTAATAAAGAAATGATTGGAAGAAATGAGAAGAAAAGATAGGAGAGAGAAAAAAGAAGTTAGCTTTTGGTGGCCATTGAGCATTTTTTTTTCGTCGGCCTAGTTGAGAAATTTCTTCTTCTCGAGGTAGGTTACATTTTGCCTATTTTAAATTTTAATAATTTTGTATTCTTGATATTTTTTCGATCAAATTTTTATTTATGTTACTAAAAAAATGAGAATAACTTTGTTTTGGTAAAACTTTTACCGTCTAATTTTTTATATGTTGTTATAGAGATTGTAATTACAAACATTTCGAGTACATTCTGAAAATTTTTTACTGGTTGATTTTGAAAAAAATAGTGATTTTTGCCTACTCGGCCGGCCAATTCTGCCACTAGTTTGTGTTTGGGCCAGATTTTTGACCCGGATAGTCTGATTCAGACATTTTGGGGGTCCTTAGAATCATTTTTCAACATTTTAAATTTAATTTTGGCACTTTCAGAGCCAAACGGAGCTTATACATGTAATTTTAAGCAATTTTAAAAGTTTTGAAACATAATTTTTTTAACATTTCTCGCTCTGATCGACACGCCAACTTTGGGACATGCTAAATTTATAATCAATGCTATTTTACTTAGTTCACGGTCCTGAGGGGAAGTACCCATTGATGTCCAAGGAGTGGTCACGCCTTTTAATTACCCAAAAATTCAAAAGCTGCAGGCTTCAATGTCCAAAATAGGAGAGCAATTAATATGTTATGAAAAAGTTATCTTGATCGGGCACGAATCTTGATGCAAATATGAATAAAAGCTTTCAAAATTAAATATTGGACCATCTAAACTCCGATTAGAGCAAACTTATAGTCAAACTGAATATCTTAAAGAGATGAACCCAATGACATCAAAATTGGTCCAATTCGAGCCCAAATGAGACCAAATTGAGGGTCGAATCATAATTAGAATGCTTAAAGTATAAATTGGATGACTAAATGATATCCAAATGTGACATGTTTATAATCAAATCAAGCGGCTATTCAATGAGCTTAAGATCGTCAAATTCTAACATTATTAAGACACTAAAAAGTTTGATAAATAATCTATGATCAATGGAGTTAATATCAGTCCTCTATTGAAATACTCCCAACATGTCATTGATCTTCTCCCTATTTATTAGTCACATCACTTCCAAAAAATTATAAATAGATCCCTCATTCTTCATTGAAGGGAGGAGGAAGGAGAAAGAGGAGAAGAGGAGAGAAACTAAAGAGCTCTCCTATATTTTCCAGCCATCGTCACTGTCGATAACCACCAGTTATTACCACCGACAATAACCATCATCACTGACGATCGACATCGGAAATCACCAACATCACTAGAATACTATCAAGATTTGACCCTATTGTTGGTTCAAATTTTTGAACTTTGTATTTTCTTATTATTCAATAGTGAAGAAAGGATGATTTTTGTATTACCTATTACATAGTGAGTTTTGCAACTAGGTCAGACCCTGCGGTTTTTCCCTTTCTAGGTTTTCCACATAAAAATTTCTATGGTCCTATTATTTTTATCCATTCGAGCTGAATTTTTATGCATTGCTAAGACTTAAAATATAATCTCTATCACTCAAATTTTCTAGCACGCAATAGAGATGTAGAAGGTTTTAGAATTTTTTTGTAAAGTTTTGATATTTTTTTGTAGACCAGAAACATGTTATAGGACTAAAACAACAAACTAAAAATATGACTAGGTTTGATTTATTCTCTAGAATTTTGTATAGAACAATCCTAAATGAATTCAGGGTTATTGAAGTATAGGATATTAGCTAGAGATATAACGATTTCAGTAGAGTTTTATCAAAGTTTAGAGTGGTAAAATGCTTGTAGGAATAAAATTAGTCTAGCAAAAAAAAGAAGTTTTTGCCAGCTCAAGATATAGGATTTGACTTGGATTTTAAGGGAGGACACTATGATGTTGATTTTTCTAAGATAAGTTATATACACTAGAACACACCATAAAAAATGTAGTGAAAAAAAAATGAAAATTGAACTTTGCTGGTTCATGATGATCTCCCAAACCACTTTTATTGGCCGGCCACTAGGCTACCAAACTCCTTGGAATTTCTTTCCAAAATGTGTCACACAGATAAGTCCCTCAATTCTTTCTATCAAAGATAACTTTATATAATTAACACAAGTCAAAGAGATACACCTCTTGACATTCAAACTCAAAATAAGTGAGAAAAGGAAGAAGGATGGGCCAATATGTAACAACCAAGAGTTCTTAAATGGATTCATTTGAAACATCTGAAAATTTTTAACTAAGGTGTTGTGGCATTGTGATTTTGAGCACCGCAACTTTGGGGGTGCAGTGTTGGGGGCTGGAATTCAACATGGAGACACTAATTGATAAATATAGAGATAGGAGGAACATTTCTAGTAACAAAAAAATACTTAATAGTCCATTTTATCTTATTTTTATTAGGGGTAGTTTAGTAATTAGTATATTTTAGTCCTTAGGCTCTTTCCTATAAATACCAAGTCTTATGTGGGGGAGGGGTAGTTGGTTCATTTCATTTTCAGATTTAGAAATCTGGGAGAAGGGAAAGGTCTCTTTTTCTTGGGGTGGATATCTCCTAAACTTGAGAGAAGAAGGATGAGGGTTGTGGTAGGGTCTAGGATTCCACCAACATCAATCTCTCGTTGCCTTTGCTCTTTCCACTAGCCTTTGTGTCTTCCCTACCAACAACAGCTATTTTTAGCCCATGGAATTGTTAAACAGCCCCGAACTGGGTTGTTTTCCAGTAGGTTGAGTCCTCAAGAACAGAGTTGCCTTCCTAGTTGTTTACGGGCTGGGAATTTCAGTTGCCATCATTGCAAGAAAAAAACTCCCATTTAATTAAGAACATTGAGCTGCCTTCCTAATCATATCTAACTTCAGTTTTTAACCAAATAAGTCAAGTTTGCACAAAAGATCTAGGTGGGTTAAGCAAGCAAAATTATCTTGGATGGGTTGCAGCTAGCATAATTTCATCCTCTACTATGAAGCAGCTAATTGCAAATTCAAAATCAATGTCTCACTTAGGTTCTCTATTTTAAGCTTTCTTGAAAATTAGTGTTTCTAACTGTTAAACAGAATTTACCTATTCATTTTACCTTTTGAATACATATTGTAAGGGTCCGGACCATAATATCCAAAATTCAACTACTCAACTGAAAATTGTCCGATTCTTAAATCAAGAATCCATTAAACCTATCAGTGCGGTATTGCAGGTTTTGAAACGAAAGAGGAAAAACTACATAACTTATTTATTTAGGTGGGATCTAAAGTTAGTAATATATAAAGAATCCTGTAGATGATACATGAATTATTGAGTTATCCATCTAGTTCTGTGGTTGGGTAAATATGTGTGCAGAATAAGTATATTTCCATTGGTTCTTTTAGTTTCATTTATGATTTAGCATTATACTTCCATATAAAGAATAGTGGTATTAATTTTTTTTGTTTTGCTTCTATAGTTTAGGTGTAAGAAACACTCCTTAAAGATTTTTTTATAAATTCATTTTGTCTTTCTTTCTTTACGATGTCAAAAATTTTGGTATCAGAGGCCTAGGTTAGAATGCCTCCTAATAGAAACCAACCTCATCAAAATTAAGGGTTAGCTATGGAATAATTACCCCATGAAATCCAATGACTCCAAACTAGGTTAACAGCATATAAATGACATGATAGAAAATATCTTTCATTTCATTCGGATGAGCACCATGATGAACGTAAAATGGAAAATCATTTCCATCAAGCATTTCAAAAATCATCTGATGAAGATGAGACTTATCATAGAAGAAAACCCATAAGAAAGTATCAAGATTTTAGGATTAAGATTGATATTCTGGAGTTTGAAGGTGGGTTAGATCCTTATGATTTCATAAATTAGTTATACATGGTGGAGCATGTTTTTAATTACAAAGAAGTCTCATCCAATAGGCACATGAAATTGGCATCCATCGTAATAAAAAAAATGCATATATTTGGTGGGAAAACCTTAAGAGAACAAGGTTAAGTGAGGAAAAAAATAAAATTAATACATTGGACAAAACGAAAAAAGATTACAAAGAAGATATTTACCATCCCACTTTAAATAAGATGTCTTTCTTAAATTGCATAGGTTTCAACAACAAAATTTATCAATAAAGGAGTATATTCAGAATTCAAATAATTAAAGTTAAAATGTTACATTGTCAAACTCGAAGAACATTCGATTGTCCAATTTATAGGGGGTTTATGTCCCATCATTGCTAATATCCTACAATTACAATAATATTAGACTTTCTTCGATGTCACGAAGCTTGCCATAAGAATAAAAAAATAATAATATATACCAAATAATTTCCTTCTAGCTGAGGACAAGATTTTTGTAGAGCTAGTAAGGAACCCATGATGAAATACATCAAATTTCTCAATAAAATGTTTTCCCAAATAAAATTCAAGCATGTGAAAATAATAAGGTTACTACCTCCACTAACATAAATCCATTAATCAAATGCTTTGGGTGTTTAGGTTTTAGACACATTGCATCTAATTGCCCAAATCATTGTGTTGTGTCTTTAGTAGAAGAAGTCCCACCTGAGGAAGAAAAATAAATTGAAAATAATTCAAATGATGAGAAGAAATAATTGATATATGCTAATGATGGAGAACTTTTGGTGGTGCGTAGAGTTTTGAATACCACTGTTGAGTCAAAGGCTAATTGGTTGCTAAACAATATTTTCAACACTATATGTATGGTGGGAGGTAAAGTGTGTAATATGATTATTGGTAGAGAAAATTTTGAAAACATTGTGTATAGTCAAATGGTGTAAAAATTGAATTTACTTATTGTTGGGGGTTGTGGAGCGAACATTTGAATTGTATACAAATCTAAGGCTCGATCACCCCTAAATAATGCTTAGATTTTTTTTGATATAAAAAATAATAAAATCCCACTTCATGAACGCAAGTATACTTGCCAAATCAAATAATAAAATGATATAGTAGTTTAGAACCTACGAGAAAGTATGCTTACTTGTATTCCTATTAAAATAAAAATGAAATTTGTGGAGATTCTATCACTGAATAAAATAGTAAAAATATTGGATATAATATTTAATAAAAGTATTTTGGATTAATAAGTATAAATTATATATCACTCCTAATGAGACCCTTAATTATAGATGTGATTCAGAGCAAATGTATCCCTAGATTTTTGTTTAACTTATAAGGGCGAAATGGAAATCTGTTGATCTACTACAATTATAGTATCTCTTTAATAACTTTGAACATTCTAGGCATGCAAATATCCTATCTTAATATTTCTTATTGTTCATGTATTCCTCCGTCTAGGGTATACATCACACTATATTTTACTACACATATGGACACTATGTGCTTTAAATTAAGAACAGGACAATATTAAAAATATCATTTAATATTTATATAAAAGAGTCTTCGTTAGTACTTAACATGCACTTTACATCATCAATCCAAAATAAGAGAATTAGCCAGACAGAGTAAATGACAAGCATACTCATTTTTATTAAGCTCATGGAAGAATGAAAATATAAGAGAATGATATCACCAAAAAGGATCAAAATATCTTCTCTACACTCTTTCTCCCTTTGCTTATAGAGTTGCTTCAAGCAACATAGGCTAAACACTCCAAATAATTGTATCTTATACTTTTCTAGCCTCCCTTAGATTTTACTCTAAGAGGGAACTAGAGAAGTACTAAAAAGAAGTACTGAATTTTATACAATTAAGTAAACTCCCTTACAAACATAACATCATAATTATTTATAAGATAATACAAAAAGGCATCTGGCTCTACGACACTTGAAAGAGTGGCATCGCGGCATTCTTGAATTAAACTAACACCTCGATGTTAAAACTTTTGCACCACTGCAGTGCTTGCTAACGTGGATCAGTTACTTCGTGAAAAGTCTCATCTCTTCACTAAGAGAACGTGGCCTTTAGAAGTTATAACTGTAATGCTACGGCGATATTGACATTTGAGCCCTCTCACCCTAGTGGTAAAAATGGTGCCAAGGCGTAAGAATTTATGGCGCCGTAGTATTTAAAAATAGAGAATCTGATACTGCCAAGTTAACTCTTTGACGCTGCAGCGCTGGTAATGTTGTGGCACCGATTGTGTTGCTACTAAAGCACTTGTAAATAAAGAACTCGGTGCTGCAATGTCTAATTTGTGGCTCTTTTGTGTAATTGAACGTGGTGCTGCATCTTTTTTTGTTTGACGTCGCGACGCTGTAAGCTTCTTAAAATTTTTATCATTTTTGAGTTTTTTTGTATAAAAAAAAACTAAAATAACACATTTTAATTAAAAATAAAATATATAAAATACTACATAATTTACACTTCTTAAATTCACCCCAGCTTAAACTCTTATTTGTCCTCAAATAAATAAAGAAATATGTAATTATAAATAATTAAATAACCAAAATAAAATTGATATTTTAAAATTACTAAAATATATGATAATACATTTGTGATGCCCTAGAATCTAATTTGGAAGAATTATTTATTTAATCTTTTAATAAATAATAACCAGAGCTATCTAATATTATCTATTAGTAATAAATAATAAATAAAAATTTATAATTCAAAACATCAATATACATATATGTATTCATTCCCAAAAATTAAATATATTACTCAGGATCTATATAATCATCACAAATCTATCATGTCTTGAGTATAAAAGAATAACTAAAATAAAAAGAATCTGAACCTGAAGGAATCCTGATTAGCCTCACACTCCTAATCCATTGTCCTGACCTGAAATTATTTAACCACATATAATGAGCTAAAAAGCCCAACATGTCACCAAAACATATAACTGAATTCAAAGTATATTAAAGGAATAATATGCATGTCAACAATCAAATCATAACAGTTATATTCATATGATCATTAAAATAATACAAAAATAGTAAAATTCACATGCAGCGGTAATAGAATCTACAAACAGTAAAATACTATAGTATAAAAACCAATAAAATAGTAAATCAGTACGAGTGTCAAATCTATAAAGCAATCATCGTATCCGTAATACCAATCAGTATGAAAATCGTATTAAGCATCAAATTAAAATATTGATAAAGACTAATGAAATCATGTCAATATAGTAAAATTATATAAGATTGTACCCATACTATCCAGGTATTCTATATCACATGCTCAATATATCGCATGCTTACTATTAGTACAGTGAATCAATAGTATCAAATAGTATCAGTATCTAAATCTATAATAATAATAATCCAATAATATGAACAGCAGAATAATATAATAACAGTAAATTCATACAGTAATAATAAATTCATACAATAATAAGAATATGCCTCAAGAATATGTATTTCTATAGTCACACTAAACAAGTAAGAAGTTCTAACTATCACGATTTTTTTCAGTATTGTATCAGTATCAGTAAATCATTAGCTCAGTAAATAGAGACATCACTCTTTGTCCGTCGGTATAGTAATCATCTCCTCATAACTTCCAATCAGTATCATGTCAATCAGTAGAGGATAACACTAAACCACAGTATTTAAAAGAAAGTCCGTTAACCCACCATCCTATGCAGGTCAATCAGTCTCCAACCAACGGGTCAATTAGTTTTTATTTAACTTTTATACACATATTATTATTACAATAATATAATAGTAATCTCAATCACATGTGTACATTCATTTTTAATGTATTACAGTAAATAAAGTATAATTGAGCTTAATTCAAAAAATATCAAAATGTCCTAATGGTAGACAACAAAAATCATACTGAGTAAAAATTCATATTTTTTAAATGTACACAAATTATCAATTATTACATAAAATGACATTCTGAAGTTTTAGTTGAACTAAATCATTATTTTTAGAAGTCAAAATAATTTTTTAAGTAGGCAAAAATCACTGTATTTTTAAAATCACAAGATAAAAAATTTCTAATAAATACTTAAAACGTTCATAATCTCAATCTCTATAACATATAAAAAGTTACACGATGAAAGTTTTACTAATACCAAGTTATTCTCATTTTTTGGTAATAAAAATACAAATTTGATTGAAAAAATATCAAAAACACAAAATCCTTAAAATTAGAAAAAGGATAAATGTTCCTTACAGCGAGACTAGGAAATTTTCCAACTAGGTTGATTGATGAAAATTGCTCCGTGACCTCCAAATCCTAGCTTTTTCTTTCTCTCTCTTCTTTTTTCTCTCTTATTCTCTCAAACTAATCTCTATTATGCCGAATGCTTAGGAATTAAATGGTTTTTAATGAAAAAACATAAGTGCTTTCATATAATATTAATATAATATTTAATTTAATTAACTTTTTAGTATAAAATTTAAATAAATCATTTTATGACTTCAAAAATTATAAAAAAATATTTATAAAATAAATCATTTTATTTAAAAAAAATTGGTGAAATCATTTTGTAAAACGGACACCTAACGGACCCAAAATCCCTACTTATACCGACAATTACTAATTTCTTAAGAATTTTTACTAGCTCCAAAAAATTATCAAAAAATCATGCGAGTAAAATACTACAATAACAATGCTATGATAAAGACAGTTTACGATTTAGAGTTATATTGACTCCAGAAAAAATATTTAACAGTGTCAATATACGAGTTATTACAACATCATAGTCTAGAAGTAGTGAAAATGAACAAAGTTCTAATTCTGATTTAGATAAATTCTAACAATTATCCTTACCAATCACTCTTATTATTGCTTAATTTGAATTTATATGTTATGAATATAATCATTGACTTTTGAATTTTGGATTGAATAATGTAGCATAAAAATTAAATGTGTTTGTCATTAAAATTAAAATTTCATTAGTTCACCATCATTTGTATTAGTTCTTATCTTTTATAAATTTAAGTATAAGATTATAGGAAGACTCAAAGTTTTTATCAGATACCAATTTTTGAATATACTCTTTTTCTTTTTCTTTTCTTTTTTTAGAACACTTTTTACATTTTTTTTTCTTCTTATTTTTATGAAGTACATAGTTAATGATTTTGAATATTAATTTTATTAAAAATCTTCTTATAATCTTAATAAGTTTAATGTAATGATTTAATACGATTATTAATTCCAAATTGAAGTTCTTATAATTTTTAATTTTAATCTACTAATATCTATTCTTCAACCTTAATTATTTATATTTAATTCAAATGTCAAGGTATAAATGTATAACTTATATTATAGGAAAATTGCCCATCACTGGCAGATTTTTTTGGCGGAAATGTGCACTTTTCTGGTGAAATTTTAGTATTCCGGCAGATTTTTTCCTCCGATATAAGATGCATAGGAAATACAATTCGTCGACACTTTTTTTGCCTGGCAGTTTTCCATTTTGGTTGTAGTGGTGGTCGGAGCGACGGCTTCCGCAGAATAGTTGCTAGAGATTTCTCTAACGGCATTACCAGCAGTTTGGCCGTCGATATATTTCGGTAGTCTAGCCGCTAGAAGACCACTAGAAATCTCCGATAGATTCTTTAATATTCTGATGGCTTGTCATCCATCCAATATCGAAGTTTTTGGCAGTTAGGCTGATGGTAGGCTGCCAGAAACCTATAGCAAGGTAAAACAAAAATTAAAAGCCTCTTAATTATCTACAAACTCCTCCACATTTGATACCTATAGTAAATGCATAATATAAACAAAATAAAATGCACTAACCCACAATATTCATAATCAATACATACTAAAAGAATTGAAAATATAAAATTCAAAATAAACAAACTTTAAAATATAATAAAACATAGTCTAACAACATGAAAACATAAAGTTCAACATAAATAAACTTTAAAAGAGTTTACATCAACATGTTCTCAAAGAAAAGCTTATTCTTCAAAGTCCAACAACTTCAACATTAACTTAAATCTAATCATCTTCCATCTCATTGCTGCCCTGTGATTCATGCATAGGCTCTTGATCCTTCTCAATGGGGCATACTCCAACCATAGGTGGATTTGTCTATCCCTGACCCTGCTTAGTGGGGGACTAATACTGACTCCTTGGTGGTGGTTGTGATGGCACTCTTGTCACTGGTGAAACTATCTGCCCTTGACCTTAATCACCTTGCCTAGACCCAGCTGATCTAGTGCTCAACTTCTTCCTACTACGACCAAACTTTATTATAATGGATCTACGAGGAGGCTCGTCATCTAAAGCTATTTGTAATTAAAAAAAAAGCAATTAGTTTATATTTCATGAAATTACATTAACATTATAATTGTAATAAATATGCATAATTATAAATGAAGTTGTAACAAATATGAAGATTTGCATAATTAGAAATAAAAATGCACTAAAATTTTCATTTGATCAACTTGTTCTTGCTAAACATTCATTTGATTACAACTTTGGTTAATACAATATTAACTACATTGAAATAAATTTATTCACTTAAGCTACAAGAACTATTCTGAATCAAAAATACTTTCAGTGCTCTCTAAGGTATCTTCACTTTCTTCCTCGTTCTCACTTAAAGAGCTTGCCGAATTATCCACATCATCTAACTACTTTTCAACATTAGAAAATTAAGCATCAAGAACATCAATTTTAATAGCCCTATAATCTGACATCTCATTCTTTTGATGTGCAGTAGTTATGATGTATTGTTGGTCAATAATATCTTGTGGTTTAGTTTTTATGAAAGTTAGTCAATATTGCTTATCTCTGTGACTACTAGGATATTTGCTGAAATAAACTTAAATTGCTTGACTTGTTAACACAAATGGATTAAATTTCTCCTATCTTCTACTATGTTTTACCTCTACTAAACCATACGTAGGATGAACCCTTATGTCTCTATTTGGCACAGGATTGTACCATTAACAGTTGAACAAATATACAAGATTCTCATCTTCTCTTGAGTACTTCAGCTCAAGAACCTCATCCAGAATACTGTAATAATCATACTCATCTTCTTCATGAGTGTTTCTTCTAACACAAACTCCATAATTTTTAATTTTTCTTCCTTAGATCCATGACTTGGAATGAAATCTAAACCTATTAACTATATAGATTGACTATATGTTACTTTTTGCATTAGGCCCCATGTTAGTACTTACAACCCTTTATCAAAGACCTTGTTACGGGAGTCATGAACCTAAGAAAAGTTGGAAAATTTAGGGCTTGTAGTATTTAATAAGATGTAAATAAATGAAATAATATAATTTTTTCTCACGTAAGATCTAAACCATGCTGGAAATTCATTTGCTACAAGTTGCTCAATAGCTGCAATATCTGTTGGAGGCAAACTGCTTACAAAATATCTGATAACATATCATCCAACTTACACTTAAAAATTAAAAATTAACATGATTTTTTATGCACATTGTGGAAAAACTTACTCTAAGATAGGTTGGACTTCCTATCAGTTTAGTAGCACATATAAAATTATTATTTTGATTTCTAAATCGCTAAGAAATCTTGTAATAAATTTCTCCCTAGCCTTTTCATGTCTTTTAAAGACTGAAAATGTATATTGTAATTGTTCTTCGATATCGAAGTTCATGTTATGGCCAATTTTTATTCTTATACTTCTCATATGGGGCTTGAAATAGTAGGAGCAGAAGTGGGTGGCTTCTTGAGCCAAATATGTTTCACATATGGATCATTCTTGTCATGCTTTATTCTTAACATATTTTTTTAACTTGTTCAAATATCTGTTAGACCATCAGAATTATTAGTTAGGATTAGAAATATTAAAGACAACATATTAAATACACGTCTTAAAGATAGAGATAGGAGGACCATTTCTATTAAAAAGATAAAAAATACTTAATATTCCCTTTTATCTTTTTATTAGGGTTAATTCAGTCATTAGTATATTTTAGTCCTTATGCTCTTTCGTATAAATACCTAAGTCATATGTGGGGGAGGGGGAGTTGGTTCATTTCATTTTCAGATTTAGAAATATGAGAGAATAGAAATGTTTTTTTTTCCTTGGGGTGGATTTCCCCTAAACTTGAGAGAAGAGGGATGATGGTTGTAATGGGGTCTATGATTCCACCAACATCAAACCCATGCTTCTTTTGCTCTCACCACCAGCCTTTGTGTTTTCCCCACCAACAACAACCATTTTTAGCCCTTGGAACTGCTATAAAACCCTAAATTGGGTTATCTTTCAGCAGGCTGAATCCTCAAGAATAGTGATTCCTTCCCAGTTGTTCATGGGTTGGGCATTTTAGCTACCATCACAACAAGAAGAAACTCCCTTTGAATCAAGAACACCATGATACCTTCCTAGTCATCTCCAACTTCAATTGTCGACCAGATAAGACCAATTTGCACAAAAGATATGAGCGGGCCTAGCAGGAGGAATTATTTTGGATGGGTTGCAGACAGCATAATTTTATCCTCTACGATGAAGCAGCTAATTACAAATTAAAAATCAATATCTACCTCATATTCTCTATTTCAAATTTTCTTTAAAATTAATTATTCTAGTTATTAAAAAGAGACTATCTATTCTTTCTATCTTTTGAATAGAGGCCGCAATAGTCTTGACCATGATATTCAAAAGTTAACTAATCAAGTGAAAATTGGCTGATTCTTGAATGAAGAATCCAATAAACCTAATTTTTATTTTTTTTATCTAGAAATAAACTGTTTTTTTTTTTCAATTAATTTTACTGTTCTTTTTGTTGCTCCAAAGAGCCCAGCGCAATCCGCTCCTAGGAGGAGCTTGAAATGAGGACCCCCATAGATAAAATGCAACTCAAGTGCAACTCTCTCTCTCTCTCTCTCTCTCTCTCTCGCTCCTCTGTCTCCGCCATTGCTGACCTTCTTCTCCAGATCTGCGAATCTGAAGCTCTCTCTTAAAACCCTAGCTTCCTCAATTTCCCGCATCGGCCTTTGATCCGCGCGATCCGATGCCGCTGCTGCCTAGATCTGCCACTTATTTCATCTTCTTCCTCATCTTCCTCGCCTCCTGCCCCTCCGATGGCTTCTACCTTCCGGGAAGCTACCCACACAAGTATCAGATCGGGGACCTCCTATCTGTGAAGGTGAACTCCCTCACTTCCATCGACACTGAGATGCCCTTCGGCTACTACTCTCTTCCTTTCTGCCGACCGCTAGAGGGCATCAAGGATTCCGCCGAAAACCTCGGCGAGCTCCTGATGGGAGACCGCATTGAGAACTCTCCCTACCGCTTTCGCATGTTCACTAACGAGTCCGACCTAATCCTCTGCCGCATAGATTCCCTCTCCGCTGCCGATCTCGCCCTTCTCAAGAAGCGCATCGACGAGATGTACCAGGTTAATATCCTCCTTGAAAACCTGCCTGCAATCCGCTACACGACGAAGGAGGATCTCGTTCTCCGATGGACCGGTTACCCCATTGGCGTCCGTTTCGGCGATTCCCATTTCATCTTCAACCATCTCAAATTCACCGTTCTTGTCCACAAATACGAGGAGCCTGCAACTGTAGCCGCTGCATCCGCCAACTCTGCCGGTACCGGCGGCGGCAGCCGCACTGTCCCAGGTTATATGGTGGTTGGCTTCGAGGTTATCCCCTGCAGCTTCCGACATGATACAGAGTCGATCAAGAATCTCAAGATGTACGATAAGTACCCGACAAAGATCCAGTGCGAGCCATCCACCGTTGCTATGGACGTGAAGGAGAAGCAGCCTCTGGTCTTCACCTATGAGGTCTCCTTCGTCGAGAGTGACATCCGCTGGCCATCGCGGTGGGATGCTTATCTGAAGATGGAGGGCGCAAAGGTACATTGGTTCTCGATTCTTAACTCCCTCATGGTGATTGCGTTCCTCGCTGGAATAGTCCTGCTGATTTTGCTCAGAACTGTTCGGCGGGACTTGACCCGTTACGAAGAATTGGACAAAGAGGCGCAGGCCCAGATGAATGAGGAGCTTTCCGGGTGGAAGCTTGTGGTTGGGGATGTCTTCCGTGCGCCTGGTAATGCAACTCTGCTTTGTGTGATGGTTGGAGATGGCGTACAGATACTTGGAATGGCAGTGGTGACCATATTGTTCGCCGCTCTTGGATTCATGTCGCCAGCATCTCGAGGGACGCTTGTTACTGGTATGATTTTCTTCTACTTGATTCTTGGAATTACAGCTGGCTATGCAGCAGTGAGGCTTTGGAAGACGATTAAGTGCGGGGATCATTCGGGTTGGATGTCTGTTTCTTGGAAGGTTGCTTGCTTCTTCCCTGGTATAACTTTTCTTATATTGACCACTCTAAATTTTCTTCTTTGGGGTAGTCAAAGTACTGGTGCAATTCCCTTTTCTCTATTTATCATACTACTCTTATTGTGGTTCTGTATCTCTGTGCCGCTGACCCTTGTTGGTGGTTACCTTGGTGCCAAGGCACGTCATGTTGAATTTCCTGTAAGGACAAATCAAATCCCGCGAGAAATACCTCCCCAAAAATACCCATCTTGGCTGCTTGTTCTTGGTGCTGGAACTCTACCATTTGGTACTCTGTTCATTGAGCTGTTTTTCATTATGTCTAGCTTGTGGATGGGCCGCGTCTATTATGTCTTTGGTTTCCTCTTCATTGTTTTGATCCTTCTGGTTGTTGTTTGTGCTGAGGTTTCACTGGTTCTCACTTACATGCACCTGTGTGTTGAGGATTGGAAGTGGTGGTGGAAATCATTCTTCTCCTCAGGATCAGTTGCTATCTACATATTCCTTTACTCGGTAAACTATCTTGTGTTTGATCTCAAGAGTCTAAGTGGTCCTGTGTCAGCTACCCTCTACCTTGGATATTCACTTTTCATGGCTGTGGCTATCATGCTCGCCACTGGTACAGTGGGCTTCCTTTCTTCCTTCTGGTTCGTGCATTATCTCTTCTCTTCAGTTAAGTTGGATTGAGTTGCTATCGCTACCAGAAGAACAAGCCATCTTGATCAAAGAGCGATGATTCGAATATTGGAAATGCAATTTCAAAGAAAAGTCGGGCTTTTGTTAGTTTGGGCTTGGTTGAAATAATATCAATTGGTCTTATTATTCTTTCATGGCAGAAAAAATTGCATGCTCTCTTGTTGTCATGATGAGGAGAGTATATGGCATTTATCTTGTACTAGTCAACACTTCGTTTTTGTTAGTCAGAATGCGTTTTGTTTTTGCTAGACTGCGCATAAATGAGCTCTGTTTCTGTAGTTATGTATTTTTTGCTATATATTCATTGAGTTTACCTGCTGGATTATAAATAGCTAAGCCTAGGTCAAATTGAGATTGGATCCAGCTAGCCTATAATAAGATTTAGCTCAACTTGGGATCAAATCAGATTCAAATTACTTGATTGAATTACACCAGACCATTCCATTCTTTGCCTTCTTCCTGATTTTCCAGTTGAGGCTCCTTCCATTTTTATGCTTGAGTGATTATGCTGGTCTTCATGCTTTTTAGCTGCTGAGAGATAGATTATCACATAGGTAATATATATGGGTGACAATTATTTTTAATAAACGGCGGCCTTCCGATGACCTGGTTTGGAAAGTAGAGGTGTTAGATTTGACTTATGTTAAGAAAGGTAGAGGTAGACCTAAAAAGACTTGGTTAGAAAATATTAGAAATGATCTTTCTTTATTAGATTTAAACGAGAATTTGGCTTTTAACAAGACATAATGGAGAAAAAGTATTCATGTAGCCGACCCCACGTAGTGGGACAAAGGCTTGATGTTGTTGTTGTTGTTGTTTTTTTTTTTAATATATTATTATGACAATTATATTGTGTGCAATTATCAATCGCAAATAGTGTATTCAATTTAAATGATTTGGATTAATTTTGTCTTTTTTAAAACTATATTAATTTTGAAAAGAATTATTTCAATAATCCAAAATGAATTGAATAGATATAATAATTCAAGAGAAAACAATGGTGTTCGATATCCTAATACAAATTATATTAAGTCACCAACATCGATTGCCCCCCACCATTATCTTTTAATTGGTATTTATGTCTCAAGTAGATAGTGGATCTTGCGCAAAACAGTGCTTTAATTATGACTTATTTTGCATATATCTTGCTCCAACAACTTATTATTGTTCAGATCTAGTGTTTTTTTTTTTTTTAATTATTATGCTGATGATATTCTTCTTGTTAACAAGACTAGAGAGGGAGTTAAAGATAAACTTGAATTATGGAGGTCAAATTTAGAGTATAAAGGGTTTGGTTTGAGTATATCTAAAATTGAATACATGGAATATAATTTTAATAGTAATAGATCTAGTGGCGGTTGTGATTTTGGGCGATCAAGTTATTAATATGAGTATTCGTTTTAGATATATTGGATCTATTGTTCAAAGTGATGGTGACATAGATGGGGATATTATTAGTAGAATTCAAGTTGGATGGTTGAAGTGGAGGAATGCTTCGGGCCTGTTGTGTAATAAAAAAAAAAACCTCTCAAACTTAAGGAAAACTCCATAAGATGGTGGTGAGACCTGCAATGCTTTATGGCGTATAATACTGGCCATTAAAAGAGAAGCATAAAACTAAATTAAGTGTTGCAGATATGAGGATGCTTAGATGGATGAATGGATTCACTCTTATAAATAGGATGTGAAACGAATATATATGTGAAAATGTTGGAGTGGCCCTAGTGGAAAATAAAGATTAGAGAGTCACCTTAGATGGTTTGGTCACATAAAATATCGACCTTCTGATGACCTGGTTAGAAGAGTAGATGTATTAGATTTAGTCTATGTTCAGAAACGTAGAAGTAAACCTAAAAAGATTAGGTTAGAAATCATTAGAAATGATATTTTTTTTATTAGATTTAAATGAAAATGTAACTTTTAACAAGACACAATTGAGGAAAAAAAAAAGGATTTATATAGTCAACCCCACCTAGTGTGATAAAGGCTTGATGTTGTTGTTGTGAGTAAAATAGCAGTGGATCTTAGTATCATAAAGAAATATGAGTAGTTCTTGGTAATATATCTTTAAGTTTCTTACAAGTTACTTTTTTATCGTAAGTATTGATACGTCAGCAAAAATTGTCTTAGACGAGTACGAATCTCGAGATATTTTCAAATTGAAAACTTCCAAGATTAAATTTGGGACCATTCAAATTCCAATTTCAGCAAACTTATAGCCAAACGGAACGTGTCGATGATACGAATCGATGATATGAATCTAACGACATCAAAATTGATTCAATCCAAACTAAAATGTGCCCAAATCAACAACTTGAAGCATATTTGAAAATTTCAAGACACTTATTGGATGATAAAATGATCTCTAAATATAGCATGCTTATAATTGAATCGTGCAACTTGACGAATGAATCCAACGAGCCCAAGATTGCTTAATTCTAACGTCACTAAGGCACGTAAATGTTTGACAAACGCTTCATGATTGAGAGAATTTTCTCCGATGGAACACCCTTAATTTGCTCTAAATCTCCTCTATATTTATAGGGCATATCACTCCTAAAAATCTATAAATAGGTCCTCACTCCTTAAGTGACCTTGGGCTAGAGATTCAAGAGAGTTTTGGGGCTTAAAGAATCTCGGAGATCCACCCGAGCAGTACCACCGACAAACCCTCGCCACCCGGCCATCATTGCTAGTCTTTCACGGGCTGATCTTCGCCAAATGTTAACCCAGCCAACAACGTCGGACCTACACCAGACCATCACTGTCGGACCTCCACCTGGCTATTGTCGTCAAAACTCCTCCTGAACATCGTTGTCGAATCTCTATCCTACCATCGTAGTCGAGTCTCCCCATGGCCTCCACCATCCAATCTCCATTACCCGCCTACGGTCCTTTCGACCTCCACCCGACAATAAAATATTTTTTTGGGACAGAGAACTTTTTTTAAGATGATTATGCTTGTCGTGGTGATGAAAAAATTATTACAACAGTGTAATTTGTCCTACCACTAATTAGGGGTGTAAGTGAGCCAAATTAGATGGCAAGTTGGCTTGATCACAATTCATTAACGAGCTCACGAGATGAGCTTATTAAACTATGAGTTCAAGTTCAACCTAGCTCAACTCATAAGCTTGTCAAGCTACTCATTTAGTTCAAAATATATTTTAAATTAGTTTTAGAATAATATAAATAAATATTTATTAAACATTTTTAATTATTTCATAAGTCAAACTCGAGTAATCAAACCGAGTTTAAGCTTAATAATTTTTGAATGAGCCAAGTTCAAACTTAATAAATGAGCTCAAGCTCAAAAAAGAATTAAATAAGCTTTGTTTGATTTGTGAAATATTCAACTCGATCCGAATCATTTACACCCTCCCACTAATGTCTGTGCAAAGAGACAAAGGTCCTACGGCATTATTAACAAATACCTCACATTTATTTAAGCAACTATATAGTTTGATCAATAATTCAGTCAAGCACCGGTGATAATACTATTAGAGAGTATGACAAATGGAAAATTAAATTTTATTTAAAAACTCTTAATATTTTTAGATGAATATAATACATACATTATAATCATCTCAAAATAAAGCTAAAATTTTTTTTTTAAGTTCATCATAATCAAATTTTAGTTAGAATATCCTCACCAAATTCTTTTTCATTTGCAAAATTGTTTAGAGGTCAGATCATCCCCAAGTAAATTTCGAATTGTGTTGGTACAACTCTTAAGAGCATTTTGAACCATGAATTTGCAACAAGATTTGTGCTGATTTGGTGATAAAAATCTGTGATCCCATCAAACTCAATAACTCTCCTTAGAAGCAATAGGAACCTTTATTTGGAAGGAAAAGAAATCCAAAAGGAATTTTTTGTTTTTTGGAAGCATCATAGTTCATTTTACATAAAAATTTTTGGTCATATGAAAAAAAATAAATTTGGTCACAAATTTTGGACAAATTGTGCTGAAAATTACATCCTTCATATGATATAGGTATGAGTAAATTATGTTAGAATTTATGACCAATAGAAAATTGTAATAAGGTCCATAAATAATTTGTGAAGTTTTTTATTCCTATAAAATTTACAAGACAAGCAATTCATAAGGAACAGAGAAAATCCATAAAAAATAATAAAAAATGACAACATTGACATGGTCATATGTGATGTTGAATGTATGTTACTAATAAAATAGTTTGAAATCATCTAATAAGCTAAAACTTACGAGAAATTTGCAATAGATAATATAAGAGACTTTAATGAATGCTATGTGATATACCTAGAAAAATCATATGGTCAACTCAAATCCCAAGGTACTCTTTAAATTAAAATTTTTTGAAATTAAAATAATGATAATCTAAATTTCAAATTTGATATGCTTATAGTCAAATTGAGCGGTTCGCAGAGGTGTTAAAATACAGTGCATAGCTATCAAATAGAAGCTACATAACTGAATAATAAATTAGTCATAATTATACAAAAATTAAAATAGAGAAATATCTATCAACTCAGATCTGATCCTGAATTACTAATCAACCAATTCCTTCCCTTCCCTAGATCCGCAAAACTAAAAACAAAATCACAATGAGCTATAACAATTCATCAGACCATACGAACCGATCTAAATTTCTAAAAATTCATTTATTAAATCTTTTGCTAAATATTTAGAAGCAGTTAATGCAATCTAATAAATTATTGTACTGAGAAAGATAATAAGAGCATAACAGTTATCTAATTATTTAAATAATAATATTGAATAAAAATAAACTAAAATTTATATCATTATTATATCATAAAGTAGGTCATATCACATATTCCGATCCAAAATAAAATCTCAAAGGATTTTGGCCTCTTATGTCTCCCTTTTGTACTTATAGCACCAGAACATGATTTATAGCCACCAAAATATAACTTTATGGCCACTAGAATATACTTTATAGGCATTAAAATATTTCATAACACAGACAGAATCTCAAAGAATGCTGATCCGTTATATCTCCCAGCATATATTTTTCAATCATATAAACATATATTTCAGCATATTGTAACAGTTAAAGCATAATTTAACGCATAAAATAATTACCCATTTTTTATAACAACAAACAACAGAATTTTTACTGAACAAAATTCACAATTTTAAAATATAACCAAATTATTAAGGATTGTGTAAAACATTGTTCTAAGACATTCATTGTGTAATAACACTTTCAGTGTTCAGATTATTTTCTGTATGATAAAAATTGCTTAATTTTTAAAATACCCGATAAAAAATCTTCAAAATATTCATAATCTCAGTCTCGATAATATATAAAAAGTTACGCAGTAAAAATTTTTTAAGTATAAAATTATTTGTATTTTTTCAGTAACAAAAATAGAAATTAAATCAAAAAATTTGAAAAAACATTGTATTTTTTTTAAAACTGAGATTAATATAATATGATCTACCTTGATTCGGACAACTTTTCGAATTGGCCCGACAAATAAAAACAATCCAAAGCGACTTAAAACGAAGTTTCTCTCTCTAGAAAGTATCCAAAACCTTTTCTTTCTTTCTCTACGTAGTGGTTGTGATCGAGAAATGGATGGAATAGTGGATTTAATATATCTATAAAGTGTCATAATGGCCTCACGCTGTGGCGCTAGTTAAAAATCTCATTTTTTTCAAGACTGGAGCACTGTAATGTCACTATTTGGCACTTTGGCTAAGTGCAACGCTGAGGCGCTTGAACACCCAGCACCAAAGAGCTCCAACAGTGACATTTTCAAATTTTGTCAAAATTCACACCAAATACTTGGGACTCATTCTAGACCACAAACAATTATTTTCATGCACCAAAATACTCCCAAATACATGCAAATGATTTCAACGCTCAAAAGTTCAAATATATACCTTTTTCCAATCGGGTCAAAACGGGTAGAACTGAATAATGAACCTGGAAGTGTCACAACTCTCTCATCCTCAAAAAAATATTATCCTCGACATTTCAACACTATGGTCTTAGATCACATAAATAGATCAGGATACAACTCTCTCTCAAATCTTTTTTCCAAGTAGCTTCTCTTTTAGTCATATGTTCTTCCACTAAACTCTAACCATAAGAATCTATTTTCTCCTTAGTTTTCTGACATCACAGGCCAGAATCCTCTCTAGTTTTGCCCTATAGCTTAGATTTGGACTTACCTCGATGTCTTCAATAGATATTCTATTTCCATAATCAGATATCCATTTCCTCAGAGGTAATACATGAAACACATTATAAATTTCAGACATGTGATCTGTAACATGTAGACAAATTTCTCAATCATTTTAATAACCTTAAATGGTCCAACATACCATGGACTCAATTTTTTTCTTTCTAGCCAAATCTGCTAATGTATTTCATCAGTCTGATGTTCACATATACAAAATTCCCTACTTGAATTCTACAGCCCGATGCTTAGCATCAAAATATTATCGCTACATGTACTGTACAGCCTTCAATCCATCTCTAATCAAACGAATCTTTTCAGTAGCATCATCAACCAAGGTTGGCCCAATCAGATGTCTCTCTCCCACTTCTGTCCAAGATAGCGGGGTTATGCATTTTCTGCTATATAAAGCTTCATATGGAGCCATTACCTATGCTTGATTGAAAAACTATTGTTGTAAGCAAACTTTATCAAAGGAATATGATCTTCTCAACTATCACCAAAATTTAGAATACAAAGTTGCAGAATATCTTCTAGTACTTGAATAGTCCTCTTGAACTATCCATTAGTCATATAATGAAAAGTCGTACTAAAATGCAATTTTGTTCCTAGTCCTTATTAAATATCCCTCCATAGTTGGAGGTAAACCTGTCATCTTGGTCAGAAACTATAACATTCGATATCACATGCAATCGAATGATCTCACACATATATATCTACGTCAATCTGTCTACATAATCAGACTGTCAAATAGGAATGAAATGGCTAACTTCATCAAACGATCAACTACAACCCAAATAGCATCACGTCCATGTCTCAACCTAGAAAAACTCATAGTAAAATTCATAGTAGCTTCTTCCATTGTCCACTCTAGATGGGTAATTAGTGCATAAAACCTCTCGGTCGTTGTACTCTCCCTTCACTAACTAACAGACTTCATAATTTGATACAAAATATGCCACATCCTTCCTCAATCTAGACTATCAAAATATAGCTTTCAAATCACTATACATTTTACTGTTTTCTGGATGAATAATATAACATGAATAGTGAGCCTCAAGTAGAACCTCTCACCTCAGATATCTAAAAATAGGAACCCACAATCTATTCTTGCATAATATAATATCAGAATCAGAAATACGTAGTTCAAATTTCTTACCATATCTAATCAAATCAATCAACTTCAGGTACTCTTTATTTAATTTTTGAGATTCCTGATCCTTTCTTACAAAGAAGGCTGAATAATCATCTAAGTTAATATATCAAAATTATAATAAGTAGAAGAAATCATCTTCAACTATAATCTCTCCATATCTTATATCAAAGGCTCATCAGAAGTATGCTGAAGAAATAAAAGTCCAGAAGATTTCCTACTCCAAGCGTATGTCGCCACATTAACATTACCAAATTGATACTGAATAATTAAATTATAATCTTTAATCAACTCAAACCATCTGATTTGCCTCAAATTCAAATCTTTCTTAGTGAATATATACTTCAGACTCTGATGATCAATAAAAATATTGAACCTAAGACCATAGAAGTAATGTCATCAACTTCAAGGCCAATACAATAATAACTAGCTCCAGATCATGTGTTAGATAGTTCCTCTTATGTGGCATCATTTAGAGGCATAAGCTTATAACTTTATCATGTTGTATCTAAATATATTTCAAACCTCTCAGTGAAGCATCACTGAATACTTGAAAGCTTCAATATGAAAAGAAAGTGCCAAAACTAAAGCAAAATTCAAACAATCCTTTAATCTCTGAAAACTAGCCTCACACGCCAATGTCCATACAAAACTTACTAACTTCTAAGTCAGTCTCGTCAGAGGTGCAAAAATTTGACAAAAGCCCTTCACAAACTTCCTATAATATCCAATCACGCCCAAGAAACTACGTACCTCAAATACAGTAGTAGACATTAGCCAATAGTAACTATCTGAACTTTATGGGTATCAATAGAGATATCAGCACTGCTCATCACATGTCCCATAAAAAATACTTCTCAATCAGAACTCATTTGAAAATTTTGGCATATAACTAATGTTACCTCAAAGTCTTCAAAATAATCCTCAAATGCCTAATATGATCTTCCTCAACATCAGAATAAACTAAAATATCATTAATAAAAATAATGGCAAATTGATCCAAAAAAAATCTATGAATACTCCATTCATTATGTCCATAAAAATAACTAGTGCACTAGTCACCCCAAATAGCATGACCAAAAAATAATTAGTGTTTGTACCTCATACTGAAAGTTGTTCATCACATCAGCCTGTCTCATATTCACATGATAGTATCTAGATCACAAATCAATCTTCAAAAAATATAGAAGCTCCAGCAAGTTGATTGAATAAATCATCAATCCGTAATAGAGGATATTTAATCTTGATTGTGACCTTATTTAACTCCATGTAGTCAATACATATGTGCACCTTATACCGACTCAACCAATTCATACCCAAAATAACATCAAATAAAAAAATGGGTAAATAAATCAAATTGGATTTCCACTTATTAGAAATCTAAATATCACAAAAATAAAATCTACTATCATACCATCTTCAATCGATAAATTAACAGAAAGATAAATATGTAATACAACTAAAGGCATGTACAATAAATCGAAGAAATGCTTGAAAAGAAATAAATGACTAGCTCCATAATCAAATAAAATATGACATGACTGATCAAAAATATAAGTCGTACATATCACAACATTTGAAACATCACAAGCCTCCTATTGAATCAAATTGTATACCTATGGCTGAATTGGAACTAGAGCAACAGTGCTACTAGACTCTCTATGAACACTACCAGATGGTCTACCTACCACAAAACCAGATCCACTACCTCTACCATTAGAACTCTCAACAAGTGTATGAAGTGGAACTGTCCTCGGTCTCCCTGCCGGTCTAACTGAACTCTTAGTTTGGGTTCAGATCGTCGAAAATCCTGCAAGTGGACACTGCCATCCTGTGTCCAACCTATCAGTATATGAAATACTAGCTAGTCATCCTGTATTACTGACCGAAATGGCATCAGCCATAACTCTGGCATATAGGTGCCTCACTGATAAAACTCTTAGAAATAGCAACACTGCCCTATTTGGAGCTACTATAGACACATACTATCCACCTTTCATGAACTCTTCAGGTATAAATTTGCTCTTCTTTCTAAAAAAAATCACTACCAGATGTCTCTCCACTAAACCTCTTTCCACTAGCAGTCCACCACTACTGAGTAACCATCAAATTATTTTTTATCAGACGAGCTTTCTCTATAAGCTCAGAGAAATCAAAAAAATGAAATGGTACGAATGATTGCCTCGTAATATCTCGAAGTCCTCTCATAAACTTATAGCACTTCTCCGTAAGAGTGCCAATCAACTATGAAATATATTTGACCAATGTAATGAACTCTGCCTCGTACTGCAACACTGTCCTGCTCCCCTAAACCAATCTTTAAAAAGTCTCGTGCATTTGTTGTCATGTAGAATGTGGTACAAATCAAGTTCTAAACACCTTTAAAAATTTATCCACAAGATTTCCTTTATTTCATCAAAATATATCTATAATATAATAAATGGCTATCAAACAGAAATTACATAACTGAATAATAAACTAATCATGATTATATAAAAATCAAAATAGAGAAATACATATAAACTCAAATCTGATTCTAAACTAATGATCAACCAACTCATTCTCTTTCCCAAATCCTGAAAATCAAAAGTAAAATTACAGTAAACTACAACATCTCAGCAGGCCATACAAATCGATCTAAATTTTTAAAAATTCTTTTTATTAAATATTTAAAAGCAACACATGCAATCTAATAAATCACTGTACTAAAAAAGATAAATAAGAGTATAACATTTATCTAATTATTTAAATAACGATATTGAACATAAATAAACTAAAATTCATATCATTAAGCAGTTCATATCACAAATTAAGTCATATCACATATCATGATCTCAAATAGAATCTCAAATGATTCTAACCCTTTATAACTCTCTTTTGTGCTTATAGCACCAGAACATACTCATAGGTATCAAAATATGGCTTATAGCCACCAGAATATGATTTTATAGCCACCGAAATATGTCTTATAGGCATCAAAAAATTCTTTGATACACACAGAATCTCAAAGGATTCTTGC
The DNA here is from genome assembly GCA_019925795.1 of Dendrobium chrysotoxum. Classification (NCBI taxonomy): domain Eukaryota; kingdom Viridiplantae; phylum Streptophyta; class Magnoliopsida; order Asparagales; family Orchidaceae; genus Dendrobium; species Dendrobium chrysotoxum. The sequence goes on from CM034315.1 coordinate 75,604,965, forward strand.
TCCTTATATCTCTCAGCATATATTTTTCAATCGTATAAGTATATATTTCATCATATTATAACAGCTAAAATATAATTTAACACATGTCATAATTACACAATTTTTTATAACAATAGGCAACAGAATTTCTACTAAACAAAATTTCACGATTTTAAAATATAACCAAATTATCAAGAATTGTGTAAAACACTATTCTAAGACATTCATTATGCTACAGTACTATTTTTTATTATCTGAATTATTTTTTGTACATAAAAACTGCACAATTTTTAAAATACCCAGTAAAAATTTTTCAAAAAATATTCAGAATATTCATATTCTCAATCTCTATAATATATAAAAAATTATGTGGTAAAAATTTTTCTATTATAAAATTATTTGCATTTTCCAGTAACAAAAATGGAAATTAAATAAAAATTTTTAGAAAATTTTATATTTTTGAAAAGTGAGATAGGCATAATGTGACCTATCTCGATTCGGACAACTTTCCTAACTGATCTAACGGCTAAAAACAATCTGAAGCAGCTCAAAACAAAATTTCTCTCTCTAGAAAGTCTCTAAAACTTATCTTTCTCTCTCTACACTGCGGCTGCGATCAAAAAAATGGATGTAATAGTGGATTTAATATATCTATAAAGTCTCATAATGGCCTAACGCTACAACACTAGTTCAAAATCTCATTTTTTCGAGACTAAAGCGCTGCAATGTCACTATTTGGCGTTTTTATTGAGTGCAGCATCGAGGTGCTCGAGCACCTAGCATCGAGGCATTTCAATAGTAATATTTTAAGATTTTACCAAAATTCACACCGAATACTTAGAACTCAATCTAGACCACACACAATTATTTTTATGCATCAAAACACTCTCAAAGACATGCAAATGATTTAAAAGCTCAATAGTTAATACATGTACCTTTTTCAATCAAATCAAAATAGGTAAATCTGAATGCTGAACCTGAAAGTATTACAAAAGTAATCCCCTCTTATTTAATTATGAGGAAGAGAAGATTCTTTTATCATTTACTATATAATGGATTTTCAATTGAGTCATGACTTGTTGTTATTTCCCTTTCCAAAATTTTCACATAAAAAATTTTCTAATATTACTAATTTCATTCATCCATGCGTGCTGAATTTTTATATAACATTGAGATACAAAACACACTCTACCAACCCAAAATTTTCAGCACATAACATTATGATCACTTTGAATTCTAAGGTACAAGAGCCCTAAAGATGCTCTTCAACATCAAGCTCATTATCAAAATTTGGCATCAAAGAGAACATTTTCTAACAATGGTCAAATAACCTAATTAACTGCAATAATTAATAACAATATAAACCGGTACTAAACAGTCACAATTATTACCAACGCAAAAACCAACAATTTAAAGATTATTACTAACGGAAATACTAGTTCTTTAAACCGTCATTAATTTCTATATCTTAAATGCTTGAACAAGCAACTTCCACAGTATTCAAAATCTTGAGGTAATCTAGCCGTCCCGATCCCTTTAAGATCTTATGCCAATGGTCACAGCAGCACCCCACCTCTTGCTCCTACCGGCTGCCGGCCACCCTTCTTACTCTCACTAACCACTGCGGCTCTTACGAGTCATACCAGATTCTTATTTTTCTTTAACCTTTTGTTGTTAGGTCATTATCATGGAAAGTTTTATTCTCCTCAACAACAGTGGAAAGTTTTAAATTTACCAAACATCCCACGCGCCGCCTTTTACTAAAGTTTATAATTATTCGTGGTCAACGATATATATATATAATTACCCTCTGACGGCCCCATTTGCCTTTTTTTTTTTCAGCTATTCAGCTGGCTTTTTATGTAGAAAAAATAAATTCACTTGCGCTTCGCAATTTCTTAGCGAAGCCGTCCTAATTCTTTATTCAAATAGTTTTATCTATTTTGTAGGCTGTATTTAATCCTATCTATAATTAGGTTGATTTAGGCTTACGACAATTTTTTACTGATTTAAAAAACTACTATAGAAAAAATAAATTTTAAAAAATGTTATAAAAAATAATTTTTAATAATTTTTTTAACTGATCAAATAAAAATTATGATTGAAAACAATGAGGAAAGAAAACTACCTAGAAAATAAAAAAAGCATTAGATATAACTTTAAAATTTGTACATTACAACCTTAAAAAACAAAATAATAATTAAAAAAATAATAAGATATAAATTATATGATAATAAATTTATTTCAATGCACATTAAAATAATATATATTTAAAATTATCAAATAAAAAATAATCACGTTACATTAGACGCCATAAATTAAATTTACTTAAAACTTTGAAAATTCAATCTTTAATCTAAGAGACATTGCTCTATCAAAATATGATGAATTGAATAAAAGTTTATTTTATTCAATTTTCAAAGATGTAAAATCCCAATCAAGGCAAGCCCTGATGAGAGATTTCATCTTAAAATAAATTCTCTTTAAAAACCGGTCGATTAAAATAGGGCCAAATATCTTAAATGATTCTCAAAACCCATATATTGCCATATTCCTTCAAATTTAATGAGAATTACAATGGGAAAATTATGAGACTTAGGCTCGATTTGGGATGGCTAAATTATTTTGTAAATAAGATTGTGAAGCTCTTGTAGAAAAAGTTTTCTACACACATTTGCAAATCTATTTATAAAAACAATTTTCTACCACGTATGCAGTAAAACAGAAGCAAAAAAAGTGACAATAATATGAAAAGCAAAGCAATGAAAAAGATGTAACTCAAGGAGACTTTGAGAATTGAAGAGCTATATTTTTTCAACACCATAATGCCCATCGAATTATGTTGTCAATGCCTATTAACAATCACCATCAGGAGCCACTTATGTTAGCCATTAACTCCCAATTCCGCGTATCATTGACCACGTTTCACAACCCTAGATTCCGATTGTCAACTCATTGATGCCCATTGTCATTCTATGTTTATGTTCGCCAATGATAACTATCATTAACCACTGTCATCTCCAACCATCACCTACCAACGCTCAATTGTCATCAATGCTTACCACTAATGACCGCCAATACTCACGTCGACCATTGCTTGCGGCCAAGCCAAACTATCCTTATGACCCTATGCCTTATAATTTTGCTTTATCTTATAAGGACAAATCATTATAATTTTCATCCTAGACAATAACACTATTTTAATTATGCTCAAGTCCTATAAGTTTTCCCATTTCAAAATTTTCTACCTAAACAATCACATGCCTACTTCTATACGCCACATTCTATTTTTTTGAGTTAAATTTCATATAATACTAAAATAATAAACTTGTTTTGTCTCCACCCCACAAATATTCTAACATAACAGATCTCTTGATCAACAACAACAACAACATCAAGCCTTTATCCCACTACGTGGGGTCGGCTACATGAATCCTTTTTCTCCATTGTGTCCTGTTAAAAGTCAAATCCTCGTTTAAATCTAATAAAGAAAGATCATTTCTAATATTTTCTAACCAAGTCTTTTTAATTCTACCTCTACCTTTCTTAACATAAGTCAAATCTAAGACCTCTACTTTCCTAACCGGGTCATCGGGAGGCCGCCGTTTTATGTGACCAAACTATCTAAGGCGACTCTCTCTAATCTTATTTTCCACTGGAGCTACTCCAACCTTTTCACGAATATGCTCATTTCGTATCCTATCTCTAAGGGTAAAGCCACTCATCCACCTGAGCATCCTCAGATCTGCAACACTTAACTTAGAATTATGCTTCTCTTTTAATGACCAACATTCGGCACCATAAAACATTGTAGGTCTCACCACCATCTTATAGAATTTTCCCTTAAGTTTGAGGGGAGCTTTTCTATCACACAATAAGCCCGATGCATTCCTCTACTTCAACCATCCAACTTGGATTCTGCTGATAATATCCCCATCTATTTCACTATCACTCTGAACAATAACTCCAAGATATCTAAAACGTGTACACTTATTAATGACTTGATCGGCCAAAATCACAATCCCCTCACTAGGTTTATTATTACTAAAATTACACTTCATATATTCCGTTTTAGATCTACTCAAGCGAAAACCTTTAGACTCTAAGGTTGACCTCCACAATTCTAATTTACCTTCAACTCCCTCTCTAATCTTATCAATAAGAAGAATATCATCAGCAAAAAGCATACACCAAGGTACATCCTCTTGCAAATGTCTAGTGAGAACATCCATGACTAAAGCAAAAAGATATGGGCTTAAGGCTGATCCTTGATGTAATCCAATCGAAATAGGGAAATACTTGGTCAAACCACCTTGTGTTTGAACAAAAGTAATAGCTCATGCATACATATCTTTAATGATTTGAATATAAGTGTTATTAACTCCTTTCTTTTCAAGAACTCTCCATAGCACTTCTCTTGGAACTTTATCATATGCTTTTTCTAAATCAATAAAATATCATATGTAAATTCTATTTATTCTCTCTATATTTCTCCATCAAACTGATAGGAAATACTTGAGTTCGCAAGTAATCCTATCGGATTTACTTGAGTTCGCAAGCAAACCTAAACAAAATTGATAAAAACAGCGAGAAAACACAAGAAATCTGAGCAAATCAAACTAGGAACGATAGATTGCGTCTTGGAAATAAAGCAAAGCAAACACAAAAGCAAGATACAAGAAATCCTCAATTCGAGAGGAGGATCGTCTCTCCCAAATCTCTAGACAAGATTGTCTAGAGCCCAAGCCTCCAAAAAACCCTAATTCCAATCAATCAAAACATAACCTCTCCCTAATTCCCTCCCCCACTTTAATACAAAAGCTTTCCTAATATGATTTCCCACAAAAGCTCTTGAAAGCAGGAAAAAAAATAGTGATCTTAGACTACTAAACACTACATCAATTTAGCATCAAAATCTCTTGAAAGCAGGAAAAAAATAGTGATCTAAAGCTGTCCCAAACAAAACCTGATTCACAGAATTGCATTTAGCCGCGCCATCAATCAATTTAATTTTAAGCAAACTCATTAAATTTAATCAATTCCAAAGCCGAGTCAAAACAAGAATGTAAACAAATGCTAGATTAAACTCTATAAAGTCAAATTTTAGCTAAAGACCTCTTAAAAGCATTTCAATATAATAAGATTCCTCCCCGAATTCAAAGAAAGAAAAAAAGCATTTTGACAACATACATCATCATGACTAATCAACATCAATAAGCATTACAGGGTTGAAAAGATTGCTAGCTTTATGCTTTATGATGCAACTCCAATCCTCAATCTTTTAGAAGAATACAAAGAACCTAAAGATATTCGAAGAATGTGCAAGCACACTGACATGCATTTGAATTTGTAGTTTATATAAAAAAAATGCATCTAATACAGTACGGGTTTCAAGATTTCATTTAAAAAAAGGTGAATAATCAGACAAATCATCAACCCTTTCGGCTTTTGTTCTCATGACTTGTTTCATGAATGAAACCACATCTCAGATATCCCAGAAGTAGAAATGTTTTCATACCAAAAAGTAGTACTTATAACTACCTGGTAATGCAATGGGTTTGTTGGATCCTAAAATAAGTGAAGATATTGAAGGAGGAAATAAAGAATAAATAGAAAGCCTATGTTAATGAATAAAATTTAACCCAAAAAATTGAAAATGTATCTATTGGATCAAATTTGTCCATTGCCCGACCTTACTAGGAAGTAATCACTTGATGAGAGCTAGGGAGCCAAAGCCGTTTTGAGCAAGCAGAGTGAGGAGTCTATGTATGCTATGAGTAGGCACAATGGAACCTAAAGAGAAGGTGAAATGCCAAAGATTTAGAGGTTCTCAAAATATAAAAAATGATCCAAAAATCCAAAATATATCTATTCATCCTTTATTCATAGTTATTGGAAAGCTACAGAAAAAACTACATTAGGAAAACAAAAAATAGCACAAAGTAGAACATATGGTGTGACTTGTTATAGGCTGTTATACACACATGGCCAAGCTGATTGAGCTCCACGTGAATTTTTGCTTATAGTGTGGCCCACAATTGCAGAGCGAGTCCTTTATGCGAGTTTATTGAGCGAGTCCTTTATGCGAGTTTATTGAGAGAGTCCCCGGGGTTCTGCATATATAGGGAAAGTATGTGAAGGGGGAATTTTCTAGTCATGATGGCCACCTTATTTCTATACATATTGCGGAGCGCTACAAGGCAAACAGGTTAAGCAGTAGTGACTAGGTGCATTCATCAATCTCAAGAGGTGGCAACAATGGCATGCTACTATGGCAAAGTAGACAATTTTATAAAAATCTATTTTTATATTCAAATGCCTTTGTAGAATATCATTTTCACCTTTCGACCTTTCGAGGTGATATAATATGATCGTTGTTGTATATGATAACAAAAAAGAATTTTTTTTTTTAAACCTCACTTTTTTCAAATCCTATTTTAAAATGATATTTCTGCCTTTGAAGATAATATGTTATTCTTCAATTTTGAAGATAATATGTTATTCTTCAATTTGTATTTGATTATGAAAGTGTTTTAAAACTCTATTTTTATATTTGAATCCATTGTAAAATGTTGTTTCTATCTCTCGCGATAATACGCTATTCTCAATTACGTATTTGATCACAAAAATAGGAGCACACCGAATCTGCCGGGCATTCAAATTTTATTCTCACAGGATTTTTCTGGCGACTCTATTGAAGATTTAACTGCTGCCATGCGTGTCATTTTCTAAGGAAAAGAAAGAGAATTTGTCAATGGCGAATTTGGAAAACCACTAAGAAAGAAGCTAAGAGGCTTTATCATATACTAGCGATTGTAGTTCTAAGGAAAGAAAGCACAGGGACTCACACCTAACCTCAAGTCTAAGGGATGCGAACAGGGAACTCATACCTAATAGACAGATTTCTTTTGAATTTGATTTACCTATAGATCTAAGGAAAGGAAGCACAGAGACTCACACCAAACCTTAAGATGTTAAAGAGGTGACTAAGCTATGAAGGGGCCTAACAGGTTTAAATCCAACACTAGGCTTAAATCCAACACTAGCTAGTCGAGATCTTAGGAAATAGGAAGCTTGGGGACACACACTTATTCCTAAAAAATCCAAAACTCCCTCAATTTGGTTTACCACTAGGTCTAAGGAAAGGAAGCATAGGGTCTCACACTTAACCTCCAGACACTAAAGATGACAAAGCTATGAAGTGGCCTAGCGGACTTAAATCCAACACAAAATAGTCTAGATTCCAAAAACAGGAAGCTTAGGGACTAACACCTCTTCCTAAGAAATCTAAGGGGAATTTAATTTTGATACTAGGATAGTGCCATAAGGGTTTGCTCCAACACTAGCAGATCTAATCCTAAGAAAATAAAGCACAGGGACTCACACCTATCCTTAAATGACTAGATGGTGACTAACTATGATGGGGCCTAAAAAGGCTTAGATCCAACACTAATCAGCCAAGGTCCTAGGAGACAGGAAGCTCGGGGACTCACATCTATCCCAGATAGATCGGAGGGAATTTGATTTACCTTTAGGTCAGATTTTTGTCAAAGGTGAAGATCAATTTTAATGTGACACTACTGGAGAAGGTTTCTCTCTCCATCTTTAATAGTGACTGATATTTTCTTACATTAGTAGCATTCAAGATTACCTTTCCCCGTAGATTTTCTTGCTCATTTCTTCTTTGGGTAAGTGCAATCAGCATTTTAAAAAAAATAAAAACACAACAATAATAAGATATGTGCGTAAGAGAATTTTAAATAAGAATGCGGCTTTAGCATCCCTTGCTAACATCATTGGTGAAAAGAGAGAGCTAAGCGAATTATTTAAAAATCAGTATTGAGAACTCCTAGCTTCCAGTCCCTCATATTAGATGAAAGTCTGATATATTGAAGTCTAAAATCTAGAAGTATCTCGGTAATAAAATTTTTTAATCAAAAGTCAAAATTTCTTTTAAAATAATTTCTCTCATTAGTGCATGTTGTAGTTACCTTCTCTGGTAACTTAACGAGTACCATGAGATTTCAAAATTTAGAATTCGATTCAATTCCAAAAAGACTAATTATGAATTATTTTCACAATACAGAGAAATGGCAAGAAAATTGATCTTTATCTTGGACAAAAATATGACATGCGAAGAAATTGACTATGGAAAAACAATTTAGTTTGGTCTGGGCTTTCAGACTGTTAGTCTGAGAATGGTGAGAAATTAGTTGACTTAGTTGCTGACAAAATGAATACTCCCATAATGGAGCTTGTCTTAGAATTAAGGTCTGACTCCCTTGTCGCGAAGAAAAGAGCTGATGTCACCCTGTATCCAATACACCTCTACTGGAGGAGAATAAGAAACTTAAGTCTAAAGTCAGCGGTAAGATTCTGTCTGTTTTTTTATATTGGTTCCAGTTCTATTTTGTCTTTTGCTAGCAATAATCAAAGGAAGAATTACCTCAGGAGAATCAGAAAGAAAACAGTTAAAACAAAGAAAATGGCTGAGATTGAAATGATTGAGAAATATAAGGTAGAGGCTGCTGAGAAATTGCCTACAGGTGGAAGCCGCTTCCACCCCCTTTCTGCAGCACGGGGAGAGAAGGATGTGGGTAGGATAGCCTGTTCTCCACCACGCCCGCTGGATTATTGTGTAAGAAAAACCCCCAGGAAGAAAGGGTCTGACAAAGTAAAATTCTAAAAAACATTATTCATACATGCGCTGCTCAAGCCGAAAAAACAAAGGAAGAATATTTGAAACTTATGAAGGGCATGATTGCCAAAGAATTTGCCAAAAAAAATTTAGAAGAGAAAAAATCTGATGTGAAAAAATCTGATGTGAAAGTTCTGACCCATTCTCATAAGAACACTAGAAAATTTGTCAGGCAGCTTGTTACTTCAATGTTAGTGGATGGATATTGGGTCCCAAGGCAGCCTTCTGAAAAATCTAATCAGATAGTATTGGTTCAACCCGATCAGAACCAAAAATCTAGTGGGAAGCCTCCCTTGTATGAACTCCCGCAAACTACCTCCCACTCCAATCAGTTCAGGTAATAAGGGTGGTAATCAGTATCAATTAAAGAGATTTGGGAATGTGAAACAAAAATTTGTTCAAAAGAAAAGTAAAAATAAACAGGCACCTGTGTTGTTTAGCAGGCCTCCTATTTCGGGTTATAACCCTTCCACTCCTTTGTATGGTACGAAATTACCCTCGTGTCACATCTTACCATCCATAAAGGAGGCACATACACCACCCATAGTGAGTGTCACTCTTTCGACAACCATAATAGTGATAGTTAAGGGGAAGAATGCTGTGAAAAAAGACGAAATTATTCAATTAAATGATAAAACTGTGGATGATATTTATGAAGAATGTAATAAGACCATCCAGGAACTTAAACTAGAGAGAATAAAAGAAATTTTGAAAAAGGAAGAATTGAAAATGATAAAAGATGATGGAGAATTTCTTCCAATAGATCTTAAGGACGTTGAGGGGAAACCCATCGACAATGTTGTAAAAGAAATAAAAGCTATTCTAAAAAGAAGGAAGAAATTATTAAAATATTTGATCCCAAGGAGGATGATCTATTGGATTATGATAAGGATGGTACTTTAGATGTCGATGTTTTCATAGTTGACACTAGAGCATCATCATTAAAAAGTCATAGACAGCATGAAGAAGAGGCAGAGGAATAAGTTGGTTTAAACCCAGATTTGCTAAACCAACTCAAAAACAAAGATGATCATATTCATAGACTCGAAAAGAAAATGGAGGAAATGATATAAAACATGGCAGAGATACAGAATCAGATTCTAAAAGCTCAGTCAATTCAGAACAACTGTCCTCAGCCAACAGTTTGTGTTGGATAAACCAGTTGAAATAAAGAAAAGGGATTAAGTAAAAACACATATTCATCTCATATAGATAATGATATCAGAAAAAATAATTGAGAGCCAGATTAGGAAGGCCATAGCCCAGTCACAAGGGACTTCATCTATTCCAAAGGGTAGACGCTACCCAAAGAAATATGATTCAATTCCCTACCTGAAAGGATTTGAGCCACCTGTCTTCAATATTTTCAGTAGAACGAAGAACCCCAAACAACATTTGGCTCACTACCATGCTAGTTGTTGCAATGCTAAAGGTATTGATGCTCTATTATTCAGACAATTCATTAGCAGTCTTTCAAGGATCACTTTCGATTACTATACAAATCTTCCTAACGGGTCAGTCAAAACTTTTAATGAATTAGCAAATCTATTCTTGAAAAGATTTGCTAGAGCACAACATCATATCACAGTGGGTGATCAAGTTGTTGAGAAATAAAAGCTAGGGGAATCCTTAGTAGAATACATCTTAAAATGGAGAATTTTATCTATGAAGTGTGTACCGCAGTTGTAAGAGCAACATGCAGTAGATATCGTACTAAAGAAAATTCACAGTCCGGTTGCATTCTTGTTAAACAGGATCACCATTCATAGTTTTAAAAAGTTATTGAATAACGCAAACAATCTACAGGAGGAAGTAACTTCATTGTCATTTTGGAAAAAAAAACTCAGAGCATAAGAAAATAGCTAGACCTCAGAAAAACTTTGAGAAAAAGTGAGTATCAGTTGTGCATAAGGATAAGCAACCAATGAAATGTCAACAGAAAATCCACCTCCTCGATCGTTATAGGTAACCTCTTATCCTTCCAATATCCTTTCTTGACATATTTCAAGAATAAAATGAATAAAGTTTATCCATTTAAAAAAGATTCTGTTAGGAAATCTTTAAAATTTAATTAAGAAAACAGACTTCAAATTGCCAGAGGCCAGAAGTCGAAAGAGACGAATAATGGATGACCCTAATTTTTGTCATACCATTGCATGTTAGGACACACAATTGAAGACTGTTTTACCTTCAAAGACTGGCTAGAGAGAAACTTTAAGCAAGGAAATATGATTATTCCAAAAGAGGACTCTGTAGATCCAGTCAAGGGATCTATCAAGGTCATTTCAGGTAAAATTTTTAACAATTCTCTCCCCTTACTTAAAGATAGTTGGGATATTGCTTGGTCTCGTTTCTAAAAAGGTTATTAACATATCTTTTTAACCTTCTTTCAACAAGTTGCCGACGAGAGCCCAGGGCTCGATCTTGGAGGTTGAGCTAGAGGTATCGCAGAAGATATTGGGATGATTTCCTCTTCTGTAATTCTATGAACTACAGTAAATAAAAATGAAAAGAAAAAGTGGATGTAAATCTTGAGAGGAAAGACAGTTGAAAAGAATGTATCCATACGGCGAATGGTATAGGGTGAAATCCCTGTCCTCGTTGACTTTATGGTGACCACGGTGGGACTCAAACCACATTTTTTGTTGAATTCATAACCAGAAAGATCCTGCGGTTGGGAAAATAAAATTTGAAAAATCAGAGTTCAGAAAAATTTGATTGAATATATTCGAGTTACTCAACGCCGGTTTAATTTTAGATTGAGTCTATTCGCATTAAATAGAGTCTATCAAAGCAGACAAGCTTCAAATTGTATCTGATTCGAGTCAAATCAGCTCGATTTCGTTCTTTTAAATATATTTAATTAATAATCAAATTAATTTTTTATAATTTTGGCCTCGAGTCGAATCGAGTCGACGAGGTCCAATTGAATTTATTTGATTATTAATTGCATTAATTTAGGCTAGATTCGACTCCATTTAACGATCAGCGATGATGCTGAGAGGTAAAATCGGGCTCAAATCGAATCAAATCAGACTCGACATCATCAAATTTAATTTGTGCTATCAAATTGACTTTGAGTAACTCGAATACGGTTCAATTTTGAATTTTAATGACAATCAATAAGGTGATTTGGGTCACCTAATTCGAGGTCAACAACTATGCTTAAAGTTAATGCCACGACAACTCTTCTAATCATACAAAAGGTGATCCCACCAATAATGAGCTATGAGGCTGACCGTACATTCTAATGGTTTGAGAAGCTAGTGAACAATTACCTATAAAAATCTAAGATGTTGACACACCCTATGGTAGAATTATTTAATGAAACTATATATTGAAAAACACTTTAATCAAAGCAATGTTATTAAAAGCATGCTTCAAGAGCAAATTAATGTGATGCACTAGCCTTGCACATCACTTGCCTATGAAGATTAAACTTGAGAAAAATAGTGTGTTATGCTGCTCCACATCATAGTTCAAATTTCATGATTTGATTCAGCATTTGTCATAATAATTAAGCACAAATGTTAGCCTTACTTCACCACTTCTCATAGTCCTTGAGTAGTGCTCCTTTGTTCTCAATTCCATCCCACTAGAGCTAGATGCTTATTGGTAGCTCCTCTCTTCACACTCTCACACTCGCTAGTTTTCTTATAAGCTTATCATAGATTCTTCTCGGTGGCATTGGTAGCTTTCCGCTGAAAAACTTCTTCTCAAGAATGCTTATCAACAAATCATCTTTGCCCACACTTTTGCTTCATATGCCTCACTTCTTTATCGCTAACTCGCACTCAATCTTATAAGTATTCTTATATTTGAGTATTATTACTTCACTTCATTTTTTTTAACATTACTTCATCCCTTCATCATTCAATCAAGTTCTCTCAGTTCACATTTCTCATTGGTTCTTACAATTTCATCACTTTGATTCTTTTTTTTTGCTTTCATCATGCCTCCACCTCTCTATCTATAGTATATCACTCGATCACATAAGTATTCTTGATTGTTAAAAATTATTGTCAATTCAACATTTTTAAGTGTTACTTCATCATCTCATTATTCATTCACACACTCTCTCTTCATGTTCTTATTGGTTCTTGCTATTTCATCACTTTGAATTTTTGCATTTCAAATATCTAAAACTTGTTATCATGCGTATCAATATATTTACTAAAAAATTATAATTTTGGGTTTAAATTTGACTAGTTAAATACAATGGCATGCACATAATAAATACATATATTATATATAAATCACAAACCCTCTAATTAATAAAACCATCACTTCAACTTGTGCTTTGTGCATTGAAAAAAAATAATTGTGCATCACATTGCACTTAGCACTCTAAAAATATTAAATCAAAATATTCAAATCCCCCATCTTATCCATAAGTAAAATATATGAGAATTAGATGATTAAGAAGATTAAAGATTAATAAGAATATTCAAAACTTAATAAAAAATAAATTAGATGCTTTATTATTTGATTATTAGCATGGAGATGAATTCATTGTCTTTAATCCTTTAATCGCCGCTAAAGCAAAGAAAGTTAGTGGGCAAGCTAGTACTCAATGAGAAGCATAACAAGCTTGAGTTCTAAAATGATGATGTATTTATTATCGAACACTGGGTACACTACTGAACGCTCACTTTGGAGCCCTGCAATGGATTTCTAATTGCTCCAAATCAACTCTCAGGTCAAAATTATCAATGCTTAAGGTGTGGTAACCTTGGTATGGGATGCCAAATGTAGCATGATCGATGTGCTTAATCATCCCCTTTTTACAACATCAGTGCCAATGGGGGTGAAGATTTCCATCTTCAAGTGACGTATAAATAATGGCACTAAAATGAATGATAGTAGTGGCCTCCCAAAAATTAGATTGTAAACCCATTCTAATTTTCCTGCCACAAATT